>CM056057.1:4972781-4984018 GCA_029574335.1 Rana kukunoris | reverse complement strand
CGGACCATTATATCTATGTTTTTTAGCAGACACCCTAGGGGAATAAAATGGCGGTCATTGCAACATTTTTCTTGCACAGTATTTACGCAAAAATATTATTTCAGATTTGGGGGGAAAAAAACGGTTTCATGAATTAAATAACAAAACAGTAAAGTTAGCCCAATTTTTTTGCATCATGTGAAAGATGTTACGCCGAGTAAATAGATACCTAACATGTCACCCTTCAAAATTGCGTACAAATTGGCGCCAACCTTTGGTACTTAAAAACTCTCATGGACGACGCTTTAATTTTTATTTTACTGGTTACATGTTTTGAGTTACAGAGGAGGTCTAGGGCTAGAATTATTGCTCTCGCTTTAGCGGCGATACCTGACATGTGTGGTTTGAATGGCGTTTACATATGTGGGCGGGACTTGCGTGTATTCGCTTCTGAGCGCGAGCTACCGGGGGACAGGGACGTTTTAAAAAAAAAAAAAAAAAAAAGTTTTTTCTTTATTTTACTTAATTTATTTTATTTTTACACTTATTTTTTTTACATTTTTTTTTTTTGATCACTTTTATTCCTATTGCAAGAAATGTAAACATCCCTTGTAATAAGAATAGTGTGTGTGACAGGTCCTCTTTATGGAGGGGGGGGGGGGGTCAATAAGACCTCACATCTCTCCTCCTGGCTGGAAAGAATGAGATTGTGAAAAAAAAAATCACGGATCACATGCTGACAGCCGCGATTGCGGCTTTGTTTACATTCCGCGTCCGGGCCTCCGACGACCATAGAGATGACTGGTGACCAGATGGTCACTAGTCATCTCTATGCTTCCCATCTGGTGCCAGACGATTCTTTCTCCGGGTCTCCGATGGCACGGGAGAGCCCGGAGAAGCACCGGATGGCGGCGGGAGGGGAGGGCGTCCCCTCCCGTCGCCTATAAGAACGATCAAGCGGTGGAACTGCCACTGTGATCGTTCTTATGGTGGGCTGAAGAGATGGATATCTGAATGATGCATGTAGCTGCACCCATCATTCAGATATCACCGCACAAATTACAGGACGTCATATGACATCATTGGGGGCGGGAAGTGGTTAAACTTTTTACTTTGATACTAAAAAATAAATGAATAAATTGATCACTTTTTATTCATATTACAGGGAATGTCATCATCCCTTGTAATAGGAATAAGCATGACAGGTCCTCTTTACAGTGAGATCGGGAGGGGGAGATCGGTCCTAAAAAAGTGGTATCGGGACAACCCTAGTATTTGATCACCTCTGCGTTTTTATTTTTGCGCTATAAACAAAAATAGAGTGACAATTTAAAAAAAAAATGCAATATTTTTTACTTTTTGCTATAATAAATATCCCCCAAAAATATATAAAAACAATTTTTTTTCCTCAGTTTAGGCCGATACGTATTCTTCTACATATTTTTGGTAAAAAAAATTGCAATAAGAGTTTATCGGTTGGTTTTCGCAAAATTAGCGTTTACAAAATAAGGGATAGTTTTATTGCATTTTTATAAATTTTTTATTTTTTTTACTACTAATAGCGGCGATCAGCGATTTTTTTTTTTTTTTTTTTTTTTTTTCGTGACTGCGACATTATGGCGGACACTTTGGACAATTTTGACACATTTTTGGGACAATTGTCATTTTCACAGCAAAAAATGCATTTAAATTGCATTGTTTACTGTGGAAATGACAGTTGCAGTTTGGGAATTAACCACAAGGGGGCGCTGTGACATTGAGTGTTTCCTGTGTGTGTGTTTACAACTGTAGGGGGGTGTGGCTGTAGGTGTGACGTCATCGATCGCGTCCCCCCTATAACAGGGATGACGCGATCGATGCTGTGGCCACAGAGAAGCACGGAGAAGCCGTGTTTACTTCAGCTCCAGGGACGGATCGCCGCACTGCAGCGGCGATCGGGTCCGCGAGTCCCGGTCCTGGAGCTTCGGACCGGGTCACGGGAGTGCGCCGCGGGCGCGAGCCGTGACCCACGGCTGGGTACTAAAATCAACGTATATATACGTTGATGTGCCCAGCCGTGCCATTCTGCCGACGTATATGTGCAGTAGGCGGTCCTTAAGTGGTTAATGGCTGTGTGTTGAGTTATTTGGAGGGGACGGCAAATGTACACTGTTATACAAGCTGTACACTCACTACACAACATTGTAGATACAAAGTGTCATTTCTTCAGTGTTGTCACATGAAAAGATAAAAGAAAAGATTTACACAAATGCGAGGGTTGTACTTAATTTGTGAGATGCTGTATGTGATCTCCCGCACACAGAGGGGTGTACTTACTTTTGTGAGATGCTGTATGTGATCTCCCGCACACAGAGGGGTGTACTTACTTTTGTGAGATGCTGTATGTGATCTCCCGCACACAGAGGGGTGTACTTACTTTTGTGAGATGCTGTATGTGATCTCCCGCACACAGAGGGTACTTACTTTTGTGTACTTACTTTTGTGTATGTGATCTCCCGCACACAGAGGGGTACTCCCGCAACAGAGGGGTTTTACTTTTGTGAGATGCTGTATGTGATCTCCCGCACACAGAGGGGTACTTACTTTTGTACTTACTCCCGCACACAGAGGGGTTTGTGAGATGTGATCTGCACACAGAGGGGTATGTGATCTGTATGTGATCCCGCACACAGAGGGGTGTACTTACTTTTGTGAGATTGTAGTGATCTGCACACAGAGGGGTATATCTCCCGCACACAGAGGGGTGAGATGCTGTACTTCCCGCACACAGAGGGTGTACTTACTTTTGTGAGATGCTGTATATCTCCCGCACACATCGGGTGTACTTACTTTGTTATATGTTTACTTTGGTCTATAAGTGGTTACACGCATGGCGTGTGCTGAGGTCTGCAGCAATGAAGAATTTTTGTATTTTAAACTTTAATGTAAATCTAGACAGTTGAGGGGGTGTAATATTCCCGCTGGGTGGAGTATGCGATCCCGTTACTTTCAATATCGCCCCAATCGAGGCGTGATTTTTGCCGCGATTGTCGCCTGACCAATCGCAGGACTGCTTTTGGGAAGCAGACGTCCCGTCATTTTGTTTGTGTGATTTGTCAGGTGACAATATTGTCCCGTGATTGGGGTGCCATTGAAAGTAACGGGATCACAAGCGTGTCACGCGTTTTGCGACGATTGCGGAAATTGCAGTAATTCCGCCCTCGGTTCGGAACGCCTAGGTGTGATCACAGACAAAGCTAAGCGTCTTCGATCAGTTTCTGGGTTCTCCTTCTATAGATTCTGGGGGAACATTTTCTTCCTCAAACATTCCACACATTCTCTTCATTCTTTATTCCACCGCTAATATATACTCACCATTAACCTTGTATAGCGCTTTTCTCTCTGAGGACTCCAAGTATTGGAGATGGCGTTGGCCGGGAATCGAACCCGGGTCAGCTGCTTGGAAGGCAGCTATGCTTACCACTGCACCACCAACGCAAAAGTAGCATGTAGTGTGGGAGGAAACCGGAGTACCCGGAGGAAACCCACGCAAGCACAGGGAGAACATGCAAACTCCATGCAGATAGTGTCCTGGTCAGAACCTGAAACAAGGACCCCAGTGCTGCAAGGCTAACCCCTAAGCCTTTGTGCTGCCCATATGCGGCCTCTGTTCTCTAAGGCCCGCCCCCGCTGAGCAGGGTAAATCACTTATGTTCACTTAAAGTGCCTTCACAAGAAATCCAAACTTTTCCTAAACTGCAATCTATAACACTCCTATAATAAAACACACCCAAATAACAATAAAGAGGGGTACAGTGTTCCCCTAATTAGCAACACAATGGAGCTAAATATTCCATTCATCCTTAGGCCTCATTCACACGGGGGGTATGAATCCGTACCCCATGGGAGGACCGTGTTTACCAGAATGGGGATGCACAGGTGTTCCCAGCATCCCATGTAGGCAGTCCCATTGCTGTCAACTGGGGTGCAGTGACTGTACCCAATTTGACATCTGTGTGGGTGCCGGTGCACGGCCCCGAACGCACCCAGGGTGCGTCTGCGCAACTGCACCCACATGGATGTCCTTTTTGGGGTTAACGCAGCCCCCACACAGGTTACAGATTCATACCCCCCGTGTGAATAAGGCGGGTCCAATAGCCGGTCCAACACACGCCTTAAAAACATACCGGCCTCCAACCTCCCCTTAGCCGGTCCAACACACGCCTCGTTGAGGACGTCACACCCTGCCGCGGGTCCCCCCGTTGAGGACGTCACACCCTGCCGCGGGTCCCCCCGTTGAGGACGTCACACCCTGCCGCGGGTCCCCCCGTTGAGGACGCACACCCCTGGGTCCCCCGTTGAGGACCACACCCTGTTGAGGACGTCACACCCTGCCGCGGGTCCCCCCGTTGAGGACGTCACACCCTGCCGCGGGTCCCCCCGTTGAGGACGTCACACCCTGCCGCGGGTCCCCCCGTTGAGGACGTCACACCCTGCCGCGGGTCCCCCCGTTGAGGACGTCACACCCTGTTGAGGACGTCACACCCTGCCGCGGGTCCCCCCGTTGAGGACGTTGCCGCGGGTCCCCCCCGTTGAGGACGTCACACCCTGCCGCGGGTCCCCCCGTTGCCGCGGGTCCCCCCGTTGAGGACGTCACACCCTGCCGCGGGTCCCCCCGTTGAGGACGTCACACCCTGCCGCGGGTCCCCCCGTTGAGGACCTGCCGCGGGTCCCCCCGTTGAGGACGTTGCCGCGGGTCCCCCCGTTGAGGACGTCACACCCTGCCGCGGGTCCCCCCGTTGAGGACGTCACACCCTGCCGCGGGTTGAGGACGTCACCCTGCGCCGGTTCCCCCCTTGACCCTGCCGCGGGTCCCCCCGTTGAGGACGTCACACCCCCGGCACCCACCCCACACCCTGCCGCGGGTCCCCCCGTCCCCCCGTTGAGGACGTCACACCCCCCTGCCCCCCCCCCCCCCCCCCCCCGCGGGTCCCCCCGTTGAGGACGTCACACCCTGCCGCGGGTCCCCCCGTTGAGGACGTCACACCCTGCGCGGGTCCCCCCGTTGAGGACGTCACACCCTGCCGCGGGTCCCCCCGTTGAGGACGTCACACCCTGCCGCGGGTCCCCCCCGTTGAGGACGACCACACCCTCCGCGGGTCCCCCCCCTTTGACACCCTGCCGCGGGTCCCCCCGTTGAGGACGTCACACCCTGCCGCGGGTCCCCCCGTTGAGGACGTCACACCGACCCTGCCGCGGGTCCCCCCGTTGAGGACGTCACACCCTGCCGCGGGTCCCCCCGTTGAGGACGTCACACCCTGGCCGCGGGTCCCCCCCGTTGACCACACCCTGCCGCGGGTCCCCCCGTTGAGGACGTCACACCCTGCCGCGGGTCCCCCCGTTGAGGGACGACACCCTGCCGCGGGTCCCCCCCGTTGACACCCCTGCCGCGGGTCCCCCCGTTGAGGACGTCACACCCTGCCGCGGGTCCCCCCGTTGAGGACGTTGCCGCGGTCCCCTCCCCCGTTGAGGACGTCACACCCTGCCGCGGGTGCCGCGGGTCCCCCCGTTGAGGACGTCACACCCTGCCGCGGGTCCCCCCGTTGAGGACGTCACACCCTGCCGCGGGTCCCCCCGTTGAGGACGTCACACCCTGCCGCGGGTCCCCCCGTTGAGGACGTCACACCCTGCCGCGGGTCCCCCCGTTGAGGACGTCACACCCTGCCGCGGGTCCCCCCGTTGAGGACGTCACACCCTGCCGCGGGTCCCCCCGTTGAGGACGTCACACCCCTGCCGCGGGTCCCCCCGTTGAGGACGTCACACCCTGCCGCGGGTCCCCCCCGTTGAGGACGTCACACCCTGCCGCGGGTCCCCCCGTTGAGGACGTCACACCCTGCCGCGGGTCCCCCCGTTGAGGACGTCACACCCTGCCGCGGGTCCCCCCGTTGAGGACGTCACACCCTGCCGCGGGTCCCCCCGTTGAGGACGTCACACCCCCTGCCGCGGGTCCCCCCGTTGAGGACGTCACACCCTGCCGCGGGTCCCCCCGTTGAGGACGTCACACACCCTGCCGCGTCCCCCCCCGTTGAGGACGTCACACCCTGCCGCGGGTCCCCCCGTTGAGGACGTCACACCCTGCCGCGGGTCCCCCCGTTGAGGACGTCACACCCTGCCGCGGGTCCCCCCGTTGAGGACGTCACACCCTGCCGCGGGTCCCCCCGGGTCCCCCCCGCGGGTCCCCCCCGTGAGGACGTCACACCCTGCCGCGGGTCCCCCCCGTTGAGGACGTCACACCCTGCCGCGGGTCCCCCCGTTGAGGACGTCACACCCTGCCGCGGGTCCCCCCGTTGAGGACGTCACACCCTGCCGCGGGTCCCCCCCCGTTGAGGACCACACCCTGCCGCGGGTCCCCCCGTTGAGGACGTTGCCGCGGGTCCCCCCCGTTGAGGACGTCACACCCTGCCGCGGGTCCCCCGTTGAGGACGTCACACCCTGCCGCGGGTCCCCCCGTTGAGGACGTCACACCCTGCCGCGGGTCCCCCCGTTGAGGACGTCACACCCTGCCGCGGGTCCCCCCGTTGAGGACGTCACACCCTGCCGCGGGTCCCCCCGTTGAGGACGTCACACCCTGCCGCGGGTCCCCCCGTTGAGGACGTCACACCCTGCCGCGGGTCCCCCCGTTGAGGACGTCACACACCCTGCCGCGGGTCCCCCCGTTGAGGACGTCACACCCTGCCGCGGGTCCCCCCGTTGAGGACGTCACACCCTGCCGCGGGTCCCCCCGTTGAGGACGTCACACCCTGCCGCGGGTCCCCCCGTTGAGGACGTCACACCCTGCCGCGGGTCCCCCCGTTGAGGACGTCACACCCTGCCGCGGGTCCCCCCCGTTGAGGACGTCACACCCTGCCGCGGGTCCCCCCGTTGAGGACGTCACACCCTGCCGCGGGTCCCCCCGTTGAGGACGTCACACCCTGCCGCGGGTCCCCCCGTTGAGGACGTCACACCCTGCCGCGGGTCCCCCCGTTGAGGACGTCACACCCTGCCGCGGGTCCCCCCGTTGAGGACGTCACACCCCTGCCGCGGGTCCCCCCGTTGAGGACGTCACACCCTGCCGCGGGTCCCCCCCGTTGAGGACGTCACACCCTGCCGCGGGTCCCCCCGTTGAGGACGTCACACCCTGCCGCGGGTCCCCCCGTTGAGGACGTCACACCCTGCGCGGGTCCCCCCGTTCCCCCCGAGGACGTCACACCCTGCCGCGGGTCCCCCCGTTGAGGACGTCACACCCTGCCGCGGGTCCCCCCGTTGAGGACGTCACACCCTGCCGCGGGTCCCCCCGTTGAGGACGTCACACCCTGCCGCGGGTCCCCCCGTTGAGGACGTCACACCCTGCCGCGGGTCCCCCCGTTGAGGACGTCACACCCTGCCGCGGGTCCCCCCGTTGAGGACGTCACACCCTGCCGCGGGTCCCCCCGTTGAGGACCTCACACCCTGTCCCCCCCGTGAGGACGTCACACCCTGCCGCGGGTCCCCCCGTTGAGGACGTCACACCCTGCCGCGGGTCCCCCCGTTGAGGACGTCACACCCTGCCGCGGGTCCCCCCGTTGAGGACGTCACACCCTGCCGCGGGTCCCCCCCAGTTGAGGACGTCACACCCTGCCGCGGGTCCCCCCGTTGAGGACGTCACACCCTGCCGCGGGTCCCCCCGTTGAGGACGTCACACCCTGCCGCGGGTCCCCCCCGTTGAGGACGTCACACCCTGCCGCGGGTCCCCCCGTTGAGGACGTCACACCCTGCCGCGGGTCCCCCCGTTGAGGACGTCACACCCTGCCGCGGGTCCCCCCGTTGAGGACGTCACACCCTGCCGCGGGTCCCCCCGTTGAGGACGTCACACCCTGCCGCGGGTCCCCCCGTTGAGGACGTCACACCCTGCCGCGGGTGCCGCGGGTCCCCCCCGTTGAGGACGTCACACCCTGCCGCGGGTCCCCCCGTTGAGGACGTCACACCCTGCCGCGGGTCCCCCCGTTGAGGACGTCACACCCTGCCGCGGGGTCCCCCCGCCACACCCCTGGGGTCCCCCCGTTGAGGACGTCACACCCTGCCGCGGGTCCCCCCGTTGAGGACGTCACACCCTGCCGCGGGTCCCCCCGTTGAGGACGTCACACCCTGCCGCGGGTCCCCCCGTTGAGGACGTCACACCCTGCCGCGGGTCCCCCCGTTGAGGACGTCACACCCTGTTGAGGACGTCACCCTGCCGCGGGTCCCCCCGTTGACCCTGCCGCGGGTCCCCCCGTTGAGGACGTCACACCCTGCCGCGGGTCCCCCCGTTGAGGACGTCACACCCTGCCGCGGGTCCCCCCGTTGAGGACGTCACACCCTGCCGGTGTCCCCCCGTTGAGGACCTGCCGCGGGTCCCCCCCCGTTGAGGACGTCACACCCTGCCGCGCGGTCCCCCCGTTGAGGACGTCACACCCTGCCGCGGGTCCCCCCGTTGAGGACGTCACACCCTGCCGCGGGTCCCCCCGTTGAGGACGTCACACCCTGCCGCGGGTCCCCCCGTTGAGGACGTCACACCCTGCCGCGGGTCCCCCCGTTGAGGACGTCACACCCGCCGCGGGTGCCGCGGGTCCCCCCGTTGAGGACGTCACACCCTGCCGCGGGTCCCCCCGTTGAGGACGTCACACCCTGCCGCGGGTCCCCCCGTTGAGGACGTTGCCGCGGGTCCCCCCCGTTGAGGACGTCACACCCCCGCGGGTGCCGCGGGTCCCCCCGTTGAGGACGTCACACCCTGCCGCGGGTCCCCCCGTTGAGGACGTTGCCGCGGGTCCCCCCGTTGAGGACGTCACACCCTGCCGCGGGTCCCCCCGTTGAGGACGTCACACCCTGCCGCGGGTCCCCCCGTTGAGGACGTCACACCCTGCCGCGGGTCCCCCCCGTTGAGGACGTCACACCCTGCCGCGGGTCCCCCCGTTGAGGACGTCACACCCTGCCGCGGGTCCCCCCGTTGAGGACGTCACACCCTGCCGCGGGTCCCCCCGTTGAGGACCACACCCTGCCGCGGGTTGAGGACGTCACACCCTGCCGCGGGTCCCCCCCCGTTGAGGACGTCACACCCTGCCGCGGGTCCCCCCGTTGAGGACGTCACACCCTGCCGCGGGTCCCCCCCCCACCCCCGTTGAGGACGTCACACCCTGCCGCGGGTCCCCCCGTTGAGGACGTCACACCCCCCACCCTGCCGCGGGTCCCCCCGTTGAGGACGTCACACCCTGCCGCGGGTCCCCCCGTTGAGGACGTCACACACCCTGCCGCGGGTCCCCCGTTGAGGACGTTGCCGCGGGTCCCCCCGTTGAGGACGTCACACCCTGCCGCGGGTCCCCCCGTTGAGGACGTCACACCCTGCCGCGGGTCCCCCCCTCCCCCCGTTGAGGACGTCACACCCTGCCGCGGGTCCCCCCCGCGCGGCCCCCCCGTTGAGGACGTCACACCCTGCCGCGGGTCCCCCCGTTGAGGACGTCACACCCTGCCGCGGGTCCCCCCCCCGTTGAGGACGTCACACCCTGCCGCGGGTCCCCCCGTTGAGGACGTCACCCGGTGCCACACCCTGCGGGTCCCCCCGTTGAGGACGTCACACCCTGCCGCGGGTCCCCCCGTTGAGGACGTCACACCCTGCCGCGGGTCCCCCCGTTGAGGACGTCACACCCCCCGCGGGTGTTGAGGACCGCGGGTCCCCCCCGTTGAGGACGTCACACCCTGCCGCGGGTCCCCCCCGTTGAGGACGTCACACCCCTGCCGCGGGTCCCCCCCGTTGAGGACGTCACACCCTGCCGCGGGTCCCCCCCCCCGTTGAGGACGTCACACCCTGCCGCGGGTCCCCCCCGTTGAGGACGTCACACCCTGCCGCGGGTCCCCCCCGTTGAGGACGTCACACCCTGCCGCGGGTCCCCCCGTTGAGGACGTCACACCCTGCCGCGGGTCCCCCCGTTGAGGACGTCACACCCTGCCGCGGGTCCCCCCGTTGAGGACGTCACACCCTGCCGCGGGTCCCCCCGTTGAGGACGTCACACCCTGCCGCGGGTCCCCCCGTTGTGAATCGTTGCACGCTGAAGGAGTCTTCATGTGAATGACACGTGGTTGATTTAGGCCTCGTTCACACATGGATCCGTTCAGGTCCGTCTGTCAGTTTTTCAGGCGGACCTGAACGGGCGCTCCATGCACCCCTATGGAGCGTCGGATGTCAGCGGAGACATGTCCGCTGACATCCGACCTGATCCGATCCGCTAAAAACAAACGTATGGGGCTCACGTCCCCATCCGTCCATGCGGATCGGATCGGGAAAGATCTGATGAAAACGGACATGCTGTCCGTTTTCATCAGATCGCTCCATAGAGGACAGCGGGACTCGACAAGCTCCTCCCCGCTCAGTGAGCAGAGAGGAGCTTGTCATCCGTCGGCTCAGCGGAGATCTGCGGACTGATCTCCCGCTGAGCTGGCAGACACAGGCGGACTCCGTCGGAACGGACTGCGACGGAGTCGGCTATGTGTGAATGAAGCCTTAAAGAAATTCCCAATGTTTGGGCTATTTTCTTTGCCAACAGAGCTGCACCCTGTTCATTTAAGTGCAGACCATCCCTGCTGTAGAGCAAGTAACCAATTGAAAAGTCAGTCCAGGTCTCCATGAAGCCAAACCCCTCCTTCCTGCACCAGTTCTTCAGCCACCTGTTAAGCTCCCTATACTCCAGCTGCCTCCTTGGTGTGGCTCGAGGTACAGGCAGTATTTCTGAAAATGCTGCCTTGGAGGTTCTTTTCTTCAGTATAGCTCCTAAGTCCCTAAAATCATTTTGTAGGGCGCTCCATTTTCTTCTAATGTCGTCGTTGGTTCCAATATGTACCATGACAGCTGGTTCCTCCCCAGCCGCATCCAACAATCCGTCCATCCGATCTGCAATGTCCCGAACTCGTGCGTCCGGGAAACAATATACTGTTCGTCGATCACCGTCGTTCTGACAGATTGCCCTCTCTGTCCCTCTAATGACAGAATCCCCTACCACCAGGATCTGCCTCTCCTTTTCTGTAAGCTTGTCCTCATCTTCATGGGAGGAGATATTCCCATGGCTGCTCTGTTTTTTTGGTGGGTTCCCAACATGTACGTCACATTGTGCTGGAGTCTCAACATGAATGTGACATTCAGGTGGTGTCTCCATGTGAACTACACATGCTGTTGAAGTCTCTGTGTCATCGACGCATGCGGTTGAAGTCTCTGTGTCATCGACGCATGCGGTTGA
>CM056057.1:4565281-4967781 GCA_029574335.1 Rana kukunoris | reverse complement strand
GCGCTATAAATAGAAATAGAGCGACAATTTTGAAAAAAATTCACTATTTTTTAACTTTTTTTGCTATAATAAATATCCCTCAAAAAAGAAAAACCGCAGAGGTGATCAAATACCACAAAAAGAAAGCTCTATTTGTGGGGGGGAAAAAAGACGCCAATTTTTTTTTGGGAGCCACGTCGCATGACTGCGCAATTGTCAGTTAAAACGTCGCAGTGCCGAATCGCAAAAAGGGGCCAGGTCCTTAACCTGCATAATGGTCTGGGTTTTAAGTGGCTAACCCCCTAACCTTAATTTTAACCCCTAATAAACCCCAGCCCCTAATATTAACCCCTAATAATAAACCCCAAATCAAATCCAAACCCCCTAACACTAATAACGTCTAATGATAAACCCCCAACTTCTAACCTTAATATTAACCCCTAACCCTAATCCAAACCCCTAACCCTGATAACTTCTAATGATAAATCCCAACTTCTAACCTTAATATTAACCCCTGATAATAAACCCCAGCCCTAATATTAACTACTTGCTTACTGGGCACATATACCCCCCTCCTGCCCAGGTGAAATTTCAGCTTCCCGGCACTGCGTCGCTTTAACTGACAATTGCGCGGTCGTGCGACGTGGCTCCCAAACAAAATTGACGTCCTTTTTTTTTCCCCCAGAAGTAGAGCTTTTTTTTGGTGGTATTTGATCACCTGTGCGGTTTTTATTTTTTGCGCTATAAACAAAAAAGAGTGACATTTTTAAAAAAAATACAATATTTTTTACTTGTTGCTATAATAAATATCCCAATTAAAAAAAAAACACATTTTTTTTTTCTCAGTTTAGGCCGATACGTATACATCTACATATTTTTGGTAAAAAATAAATAAAAAAATCGCAATAAGCGACTGGTTTGCGCAAAAGTTTTAGCGCCTACAAAATAGGGGACAGAATTGTTCTTTTTTTATTATTTTTTACTAGAAATTGCGGCGATCTGCAATTTTTATTGGTACTGCGGCGTTACGGCGGACACATCGGACACTTTTGCCGCCATTCACATTTAAACTGCGATCAGTGCTATAAATATGCACTAATTACTGTATAAATGTGACTGCCATTGAAGGGGTTAACACTAGGGGGTGAGGAAGGGGTTAAATGTATTCCCTACATAGTGTTCTAACTGTGGGGGGAGGGGTAGTGACTGGGGGGGTGACCGATATGTGTCCCTATGTACAAGGAACACAGATTGGTCTCCTCCTCTCCAGAGACAGGACGCTGTCTCTGTGTGAAACGGCAATGGGAGATGATCTATATGAGATCATCTCTCATCCACCGAACAGATCGCATCGCATCGCAAACGGCCATTCTGATTGGCTGTGTCCAAAGGAACACGGCCAACACAGAATTTCCCCGTGGCGCGCTCTGGAGCGCGCGCGCGGGGAACGTGCTAGTGACAAGCCGTCAATTGACGGCTTGTTGGCAATTTAGATCTGCGCTAAAGCCGTCATTTGACTATAGCGCGGATCTCAAGCGGTTAAACCCTAACAAACTCCTAATTCTAACTCCCTAATCTTAACGTCTAACTAGGGTTGTCCCGATACCGATACCAGTATCGGTATCGGGACCGATTCCGAGTATTTGCGGGAGTACTTGTACTCCCGCAAATACCCTCGATACCCAAATAGAATACTCCATTCCGCCGCCCCGCCGCCGTGAATACAAATCCGCCGCCGCCGCGAACATTACACGCACCTTTAGTTTGAATAGCTGTTTACCGCGCACCCTGTGTAAAGGACACATTGGTCGGATCTGTCCAATCCCTAGCAAGAGGGAGTGTCCTTTACACAGGGCGCGCGGTAAACGGCTATTGAAAAACGAAAGGCGCATTTAATGTTTGCGGCAGCGGCTTTCTATTAACGGCGGCATCCTCATCATCAGGTAGGGGCTGCATGTGAGGGACATGGCTGTATATGGGGGACATGGCTGTATATGGGGGACATGGCTGTATATGGGGGACATGGCTGCAATATGGGGGACATGGCTGCAATATGTGGGGGACATGGCTGCAATATGTGGGGGACATGGCTGCAATATGTGGGGGACATGGCTGCAATATGTGGGGGACATGGCTGTATATGGGGGACATGGCTGCAATATGTGGGGGGACATGGCTGCAATATGTGGGGGGACATGGCTGCAATATGTGGGGGGACATGGCTGCAATATGTGGGGGGACATGGCTGCAATATGTGGGGGGACATGGCTGCAATATGTGGGGGGACATGGCTGCAATATGTGGGGGGACATGGCTGCAATATGTGGGGGACATGGCTGTATATGGGGGACATGGCTGCAATATGTGGGGTGACATGGCTGCAATATGTGGGGTGACATGGCTGCAATATGTGGGGGGACATGGCTGCAATATGTGGGGGGACATGGCTGCAATATGTGGGGGGACATGGCTGCAATATGTGGGGGGACATGGCTGCAATATGTGGGGGACATGGCTGCAATATGTTGGGGGACATGGCTGCAATATGTTGGGGGACATGGCTGCATTTGGGGACACATTTAAAAAAAGTATCGGTATTCGGTATCGGCGAGTACATGAAACAAAGTATCGGTACTTGTACTCGGTCCTAAAAAAGTGGCATTGGGACAACCCTACTTCTAACCTAACGAAATAAATAATAATTAATAAATACAATCATTAATTGCTAACCCCTTACCAATAGAAGTTTACAAATCAATAAATAAAAGTGGATGAACAGCAACAAATGATGAAACTGATATATTTTTCTCTATTGGCTAATAACAGCCGACAAGCTCCACGTTCAGGTGTGAATTGTGTGTTTTTGTTTGTAGATTGTGGGGAACGGAAGCGAGCAGCAGCTCCAGAAGGAGCTGGAAGACGTTCTGATGGACACGCCAACGGAAGACCACGAGAGCCAAGCAGAGGAGGGGGACCCGGGACACCCAGAGGAGGAAGTGGACGAATCCTCTAATGAAACCTCCACCGCGTCTTCCTCTATTAACCCCTCCTCCGTGGGACTACAGAAACAGGAGATGAGTCTGCCGGTGAAATCGGGACAGCAAGGTGATTATTGGGTTGCAGGTTTATTATTCTTCATGAGCTGCTGATGTTTTGAATTGCAAACGACACCACTTATTATACGGAGTGTTCTTCATTTACACAACATCACCCTAAACTGCTACTAAACATTCATTAGCATTGTGATTTCTATTTTAGATGTTAACCCCTTTGTGCCTAAGGGTAAAACAAATGTTCATGCCTGAGCGCAATTTTGCAACTTTGACATGTGTTAGTAAAACCGTACTTATCACAACTTTTATATTATTATTATTTTTATTTATTTTTATGGTTGAACTGGATGGACTTGTGTCTTTTTTTTTTCAACCAGACTAATTATGTAACTACTCAGTGCAGTTGTTCTCAACCTGGGGGTCGGGACCCCTTTGGGGGTCAAATGATTTGCCAGGGGTCATCTTATCCCGGGCTGTTCCTGAAGCCCACACCCTTCTCCCAGCCTTTTTGCAGCCACCCAGAAGGACTGTCCCTGGAGCCCACAGCCACCCACTCGGCCTCTTTGCAGCCGCCCATTCAATTCACGGCATGGCTTGGGGGGGGGGGGGGGGGCAGAGACTAGAGGTCAGCTGACTGGTGAGGAATGTGAAGTGGGAGGGGCTGGAGGAGACCCTATCTCTTGATTTTGGCATAGGTGTCACTGCTACGAGACACCACAAAGCTAGAGACACAGTGAGTAACACTGCCTGTGATTAGAGTTGCCATTAAACGTTCCCACTACAGTTCTCAGATTAGCGGATGACCTTGATCAAGAGCACCTAAGCTGGTTGCTCAGAACTTCCCCCAACATTGCCACTCATCCCAACTCCCCGACCAGCATTGCCACCCATCCCAACTCCCTGCCGGCAATGCTACCCATCCCAACTCCCCGCCAGCAATGCTACCCATCCCAACTCCCCGCCAGCAATGCTACCCATCCCAACTCCCCGCCAGCATTGCCACCCATCCCAACTCCCCGCCAGCATTGCCACCCATCCCAACTCCCCGCCAGCACTGCCACCCATCCCAACTCCCCGCCAGCACTGCCACCCATCCCAACTCCCCGCCAGCACTGCCACCCATCCCAACTCCCCGCCAGCATTGCCACCCATCCCAACTCCCCGCCAGCATTGCCGCCCATCCCAACTCCCCGCCAGCATTGCCGCCCATCCCAACTCCCCGCCAGCATTGCCGCCCATCCCAACTCCCCGCCAGCATTGCCGCCCATCCCAACTGCCCGCCAGCATTGCCGCCCATCCCAACTCCCCGCCAGAATTGCCACTCGTCCCATTACCCCCCACCCTCCACCAAGGAGTAAGAGAAGGAATAATGTGAGGGGGAGAAACAAAAAAAGGGGAGAGAAAGAATAAGAGAAAGAACAAGAAATACGGTTAGAGGGATGGGGGAAAGAAAGAAATTAGGATAGACAGAGATAAAAGGGAAAGTAAGGAGAACAATACATCCTAAAATGTACCATAAGGCAGGGGTAGTGAATTAAACTTCACGGGGGTCCAGTCAGAAAAAAATTCTTCCAGTGGAGATCCGAATGCCAAAGTGGTGCTATGACGCCACATGATATCCTCCACTTGACAACCTCCCATCACAGCGCCCCCCACCACCACACACATACACACACCTTTATGACCCACACACATCACACTTTTTTTCTTTCAACTTTATTGGAATGTAATAATACATTTAATTCATTTTTATGCACCACAGTTCAATTGCGGTGCATAGAAACAGAATGCATTTTGCAACACACTGCTCAGCACACAGGGGCGCTGTTGCAGTGTGAACAGGACACATAGAAAACAATTGTTTTCTCTTGCCCTTGCAGAGACTGACTCATCACAGACCTCCCCCCCCATCACAGACTGACAGCCCAAATCACAGACCCCCTCACTACAGCCTAATCCCCCCCATCACAGACTGGCCTGACCCATCATAGACCCCCCATCACAAACTGGTCCTGACCCTTCACAGACCCCCCATCACAGACTGACCTGACCCATCACAGACTGACCTGACCCATCACAGACCCCCTATCATAGACCCCCTATCACAGACTGACCTCCACCCAAATCCCCAACCCCCTATCACAGACTGACCCCCATCACAAACTGGTCCTGACCCATAACAGACCCCCTATAACAGACTGACCCCCCACATTACAAACTGGTCCTGACACATCACAGACCCCCCAAATCACATACCCCCTATCACAGACTGACCCCCGCATAACAGACCCCCACCATCACAAACTGGTCCTGACACATCAGACTCCCCATCACAGACTGACCTTGACCCATCACAGAATGACCCCCCCCAAATCCCCAACCCCCTATCACAGACTGACCCCCCAAATGACAGACCCCCTATCACAGACAGACCCCCCTATCACAGACTGACCTGACCCATCACAGACTGACCCCCCATCACAAACTGTTTCTGACCCATAACAGACCCCCTATAACAGATTGACCCCCCCAATCACAGACTGACCCCCTATCACAAACTGGTCCTGGTCCATAACAGACCCCCTATAACAGACTGACCCCCCCAAATTGCAGACCCCACATCAGACTGACACCCCAAAATCACAAACTGGTCCTGACCCATCACAGACTGCCCCCCCTTCCCCATCGCAAACAGGTCCTGACCCATCACTTACCCCCTATCACAGACTGCCCCCCCCCTTCCCCATCGCAAACTGGTCCTGACCCATCACTTACCCCCTATCACAGACTGCCCCCCCCCCCCAATCACAGACTGACCTCCCTATGGCAGACCCCCTATCACAGACTGCCCCCCCAAATCACAGACTGACCCCCCATCACAGACCCCCTATCACAGACTGACCTGACCCATCACAGACTGACCCCCCCCCCCCCCCCATCACAGCCTGGTCCTGACCCATAACAGACCCCCTATAACAGACTGACCCCCCCCCCCCCCACAAATCACAAACTGGTCCTGACCCATCACAGACTGACCCCCCCCCCCCCATCACAGACTGGTCCTGACCCATAACAGACCCCCTATAACAGACTGACCCCCCCCCCCCCCACAAATCACAAACTGGTCCTGACCCATCACAGACCCTCAAATCACAGACCCTCATCACAGACTGACCCCATCACAAACTGGTCTTGACACATCAGACTCCCCATCACAGACCCCCCATAACAGACTGACCCCCTCTCCCCACAGAAACCCTACCTTAATCCCTTAATCGCACAGGAAATGAAGCATGGCCGTTCTGGACAATGGGAGGGACTGTTTTTAACTTAAAAAGTCCTGCCCTTTGTCCAGAGCAGTCGTGCTGTGTGATTAAGACAGGTAGTGTGGGGAGGGGGGAGTGCAGCGACGTTAGTGAAGGCACAGACTTGCCACACTGTGTATTTAGCGGCAGCGGCAAGCGGGCATGCGAGCCGGTGACAGATGACACTTGGCGGGGCTGCGGTCCGGATAGAATGGCCACTGGGGCCAGAACCGGACTGCGGTCCGCCATTTAGTGATGCCCGCCATAAGGGGTTTTAATACTGTACACTGATATGAAATGCTGCTTCAGGCCACGCCCCCAGAACTCTTACCTTATACAGGCATACAGCAATAAGAGCAGCAGAGATCGACATCACAGGGCTGGATGTGGGCGGGAACTACTGAAATTAACTTTTCACATAAACTAGGATCGCCCGGCAACCATCACCTGCTGTTTAATGTAAAAAGTTAGCTCCAGCAGTTCCCGTCCCCATCCAGCCCTGTGATTATGACCGCTTGCCACTGTCCAATGAAAATGTCCGCAGGCCCGCATTCATCGGTGGTGGGCCGCGGGTGCCCGAACCCTGCTCTAGAGACTCGGGGCTATAGCCCCAGGAGCCACCCCCTAGCGACGCCACTGGGTGACGGGGTCATGAGTGGCTAAGGCTCAATGAGTGAAGGTTGGCCCATGTAGTCTCATCCAATAGAAGAGCTGACTGGAGCTCACATGGGGGACCTGCCCTGGATTAGGTGGGGGTTCATAATGTTATGGCTGTATATGTAAGTAATAGGATGTATATCTGACACGGCACTGATTTTTATTTTTCTC
The DNA here is from genome assembly GCA_029574335.1 of Rana kukunoris. Lineage (NCBI taxonomy): Eukaryota > Metazoa > Chordata > Amphibia > Anura > Ranidae > Rana > Rana kukunoris. The sequence goes on along the minus strand of CM056057.1, from coordinate 4,960,616 downwards.
TCTATACTTAGCAGAGGGTGCGGATGCCTCGGATTTGTTCTCGCCCGTTCCTAATGAAGACAGCGTTGTGTTCAGTCAACTCACTTACCTCGGATGTGCCTCTGTGAACGTGCCACGCAGCGAAGTGGAAGCTCTCCGAATGATCTCTATTCTTCGGGGGCAGTGCCAGAACGCGTTGGATGTGACGCTTTCCGTACCTAACGTGTCTGAGGGAACAGTCAGGTACAGACAGGTTTATTGGTCCCCCCCCCCATTTATTTAAACCACCCGAGCTCTCGAAGGTTTTACCCAGTCGCCCCCCCCCCCCCTTTTTCACGACCATGGCATTTTTTGCGATCAATGACATCACAGTCCAGCCCCACCCCCCTACAGTTAGAAACACACATGAGGTCACACTTAACCCCTACAGCGCCCCCTAGTGGTTAACTTCTAAACTGCAATTGTCATTTTCACAGTAATCAATTTATTTTTATAGCACTTTTTGCTGTGATAATAACAATGGTCCCAAAAATGTGTCAAAAGTGTCCGAAGTGTCCGCCATAATGTCGCAGTCACCAAAAAAATCACTGATCGCCGCCATTAGTAGTAAAAAAATAAAAATAAAAATCCAATAAAATTTTGTAAACGCTATAAATTTTGCGCAAACCAATCGATAAACGCTTATTGCAATTTTTTTTTTACCAAAAATAGGTAGAAGAATACGTATCGGACTAAACGGAGTACATTTTTTTTTTTATATATATTTTGGTGGATATTTATTATAGCAACAAGTAAAAAATATTGCATTTTTTTCAAAACTGTCGCTCAATTTTTGTTTATAACGCAAAAAATAAAAACCGCAGAGTTGATCAAATACCACCAAAAGAAATCTCTATTTGTGGGGAAAAAAAGGACGCCAATTTTGTTTGGGAGCCACGTCGCATGACCGCGCAATTGTCAGTTAAATCGACGCAGTGCCGAATCGCAAAAAGGGGCCAGGTCCTTTACCTGCATATTGGTCCGGGGCTGAAGTGGTTAACTAGCAACACTGTACCCATATGATATTTATAGCATTTTTTTCACTCAAATAGAGCTTTTTTTGGTGATATTTGATATTTTTTCTCTTTCGTTCATGGTTGGACAGACGGAATTGTTTAACAGGAAGTATATGAAAAAAATTTCTTATACTTCCTGTTTTTTTTTTTTTTTTTTTTATATTATTATTATTATTATATTTTTTTTTTTTCTTCCCACATTTAATTATAGGAATAAATATTAGTTAAACACTTAAATAAGACTGGGAGGGGGGGTGTGTCGGTGTGTCTTTTTTTTGTTTGTTTTTTGTTTGGATTAAAAGGGGAGAATTGTTAATTATTCTCTCCCCCATATCAATTAAGAGAAGGGGAAAAGAGGGAAAACAATAGAATTAGTCACAGAGAGGAATGATGGGGTAAAACATATAAATGCACCAAAATAACCACAGAAGGGAGGGATCACGAGGAGAATGCACAAGAAAGGGGATATTAGTCCCCCTTAAAAAACAGTAGATATCTAGGGGCTATAGGGTCTCAATTATGGGTCAATTATACACTAATTTATTTGAGTGGGGTTTTTAATTTTTTTTATTTATTTTTTTCCTCTCATTCTCGGTACAGGGGAAGGGGTGGGGAGAAAGGTAAGAGAAGGAGGAGAGAAAGCAAATAAACAAAAGGTGTAGGATTGACCAATTTCGACAATGTTGTTATTATTATTTTAGTCTTGTTATTATTATTTCCGTTATGTTGTGTAATTAAGTAATCCTGAATGCATTTAAAAATGAATTAGATGTATGTTATTGTAAATGTAATAATTATGTAATATTATATGTGTATGTTAAAAAATTTTGAATAAAAATAAATAGAAAAACAAAAACAGGAAGTATATGTTTTTAAAAAATAAAATATGAAAAATTATGTTTTTCTAAATTTTCTTTCATTGTTAATATAATAATAATAATAATAATAATAATAATAATAAAAAATAGTAATTTTGTACTCTCTGTAAAATTCTTTTCTCTTTCGTTCATGGATGGACACAGCTCCAGTTAGGTAACCCTACCGTCAAGATTATTTGGAGCTTTGTCTGTCCATGAACGAAAGAGAAAAGGATAAAAGGATTTTATGGTGAGTACAAAAATTCATTTTTTTTATTAACAGTAAAAAAAACATTTGGATAAACTTAATTTTTCATATTTTATAAAAAAAATATTTTATACTTTCTGTTAAAGGGTTACTATAGGAAAATAAACATTTTCTTTAAAATAACAAACATGTTATACATACCACCACTGTGCAGATCAGTTTGCACAGAGTGGCCCCGATCCACGTCTTCTGAGGTCCCTCGGCGGCTGTCTCTGGTCCTCCCCGCAAGAACTCGCCACAGTCATGCGAGAGAGCTTGCATGGTAGTCCTTGCGGGCACGCTCAAGTGATACAGCGAGCGGCCATAGCCGCTCACTGTATCACTCACACACACAGTGGCACCTCAGATTGCGAGTAACGCGGTTAACGAGCATTTCGCAATACGAGCGCTGTGTATTTTGAAAAATCCTAACTCGAGTGTTGTCTCGCAAAACGAGCAGGATTCAGGCCAAAGTGGTGCGCAGTACCATGTTTGGCCTAAGATGGGGGAGTGCAGGAGCCAATTGGCACCGATCGCAGCACGGAAAAGCCCGAGGACAGTTGGGCTCACCTCGGCAAACTTCAGAAAAGCTTGTGAACGGAGTCTGTCTGAGGTTTGCCGAGGTCAGCCGAAACTGTCCTCTGGCCGTTTCTGAGGCTCTCCGGTGCCCTCCCACCTCTGACCACATGTGGTATTGCATGCAATTGAAGTCAATGCGGAAAATGGACTTCTATGGGGAAACTCGCTTTGATTAGCGAGTTCTTTGGATTACAAGTAGGGTTGTCCCGATACCACTTTTTTAGGACCGAGTACAAGTACCGATACTTTTTTTCAAGTAGTCGCCGATACCGAATACCAATACTTTTTTTTAAATGTGTCCCCAAATGCAGCCATGTCCCCCCACATATTGCAGCCATATATGTCCCCCACATAATGCAGCCATGTATGGTCCCCCACATAATGCAGCCATGTATGGTCCCCCACATAATGCAGCCATGTATGGTCCCCATACCTGTATATATGATGCCGCTGCCGTTAATCCCCTGCATTACAGCATAGCGTAGCGCCGCGCACGCATTACAAGCTTCCGTTGTGAATACTTGTAAAAAACCCTTGGGAGACCCCAATGGAGAAATGAAGGGGAGAGGAGGAAGTTGTAGAGTTGTAAGCGACACTGAAGGATCGGTGGGATCGGTAGGATGAGGAGCAGCGAAGAGTACGGAATCACCGAGACCAAAGTAGTCCACTTTATCAGAGGCAGCAGAGAGGTCCAGGAGGAGTAGTACAGAATAGTCTGTTGGTTTTAGTCATTGGTGAGTTCAAGGACATCAGTTTCCATGGAGTGTTGAGGGCGAAATCCGGGAACTTAAGGGGATCAAGGAGTTTGTTCTTAGATGGGGCGTAGGTTGTGAAGATTGGTGGGGTCCAGTGAGGGCTGTGACTAGCGCATGTTTTAGAGCAGGCATCCTCAAACTACGGCCCTCCAGCTGTTGCGGAACTACAAATCCCATGAGGCATTGTGAAACTCTGACATTCACAGGCATGACTGAGCATGATGGGAAATGTAGTTCCTGAACAACTGGAGGGCCATAGTTTGAGGACCCCTGTTTTAGAGAGTTGGGGAAGATTCCAGAAGAGGTTGAAGATGTGGTTTAGAGAGTGTAGAATGGAGTCAGAGGGCGAGCGTAACATTTCCGAGGGAGTAGGGTCCAGTGGGCAGGTCGTTGGGTGGGCATTAGGGTTTTCTTCCACTTAAGAGCCGCTTCACAAAGGGGCGGCACGACTTTGGGGGCGACTCCGCAAGGCGATCTCAAGACCACTTGAGAGGCAACTTGCAAAATTGCTTCTGTATTGAAGTCAATGCAAGTTGCGTCCAAAGTCGTACAGTAACCCTTTTCTAAGTCAGAGCGACTTGTGTCGCTCCTATTAGAACGGTTCCATTGAATAGAGCGGACCGCGACTTGTCGGGTGCCTGAGTCGCATGACAGGTCGCTCCTGTGTGAACCGGCTCTTAGGGGTGCAAGGATAATTGCACTATACATTTTTTACAACAAAGGTGTTGTTATTCCTTAATCGCTTGCCGACTGCCTTACGTACTTGTACGTCGGCAGAATGGCACAGGCAGGCAAAGCATAATATATACGTTGCTTTAAATCTGCTACCTAGCGCGCATGTGCCTGCTGCTGTCTCCGTGACTGTGCCCGCGGGACCCGTGGACTCTGTGTCTGCTGGTGTCCCGCGATCAGGTCACGGAAGGGCAGAAGGGGGGGTAATCTCTCAGTTCTGCCTAGTGACCGCTCCCTGTCATCAGGAGCAGTGATCACTATCGTGTCACGGTAAGCGCCACCCCCACACAGTTAGAATCACTCCCTAGGACACACTTAACCCTTTCCCCGCCCCCTAGTGATTAACCCCTTCTTTGCCAGTGACATTTAGGCTTCATTTCCATGGACATTTTTACAGCCACTTTTTTTAGCCTTTTTTACAGCTTAAAAACGCCTGTCCATGTTATTTGAGCTGTAGCTCAAAAACGCGGCAGGTAGAGTTTTGAGCGTTTTTGCACGTTTTTGAGTGTTTTTTAACATCTGGCGTTTTTACAGCTCTATTGCTGGAGCTTCAGAACGCACTGGTCCCGCGTTTTTTTGCAGCTTAACCACTTAAGGACCGGACCAATATGCTGCCGAATGACCCAAGGGGTTTTTGCGATTCGGCACTGCGTTGCTTTAACAGACAATTGCGCGGTCGTGCAACGTGGCTCCCGAACAAAATTTGCGTCCTTTTCTTCCCACAAATAGAGCTTTCTTTTGGTGGTATTTAATCGCCTCTGCGATTTTTTATTTTTTGCGCTATATACAAAAATAGAGAGACGTTTTTGAAAAAAAAATCAATATTTTTTAGTTTTTGTTATAAGAAAAATCAATGAACTAAATTTTAGTCAAACATTTAGGCCAAAATGTTTTTAGCCACATGTCTTTAGTAAAAAAAAATCGCAATAAAAAAAAAGTAGCTACCTAGCGGGAACAGCGACACTAATACAGGGATCAGAAAAATGATCGCTTAGTGATGCTGGCAATAGGGAGTGAAAGGGTTAACTAGGGCAGTGATCAAGGGGTTAAAACTTTTTTAGGGGGGTACGGGGGCTACCCAGGACCTAACACTAACTGACTGTCACACTGCCTGTCACACTGCCTGTCACACTGACACTAAATACAGTAATCATTCATGTATGATTACTACATTCAGTGACACTGTGACAGAGGGGGAGGGGCGATCGGGGGGGTTAAATGTGTCTGTGTGTCTGTGTGTCTGTGTGTCAGTGTAGTGTTGTGCAGACTTGCTTGTGTTGTGATCTCTCCTCAGCGGTGGTTGAAAAAACCGCCGAGGGGAGAGATGACATCGCTTCCTCCTTCCTGTGCTTACACAGGAGGAGGAAGTGCAGGGCGGGGGAGCGCGCGGATTGGCTGAGAGCGATCTGGAGGGGGCGGACAAAAACGAATAGCCGCCCCCTCATCCCGAAACACTCGTACAGCCGCGCGGACCGCCGCATGTAACGAGGGGGGGGGGGTTCCGATCGGACCCCCGACCCACCTCAAGGCATCAACGTATATATACGTTAATGTGCCTGTCGGTGCCATTGTGCCGACGTAAATGTACATGCGGCGGTCCTTAAGTGGTTAAAAACGTCTCAGCCATCTACAGATCAAAAACGTCATGGAGGGCATGAGGCCATAGACTAACATGGAGAGCTGTTTTTAAGCTGCAAAAAATGCTCAGAAAAGTGGCTGTAAAAACGTCCATGGAAATGAAGCCTATATATCAAAAGTATGGAACAGATAGGATTTTATTATTATAGAGTTTTGTCCCATAAGGACAGTCCCTCGAAAACGCCGCCGCGGCTTTTTTGAGCTCCAGCTCCAGTTTGTGTACAACATCGCACGACCGCGCAATTGTCAGTTAAAGCAACGCAGCGCCGAATCGCAAAAAAGTGTCCCGGTCATTGGGCAGCCAAATCCTCCGGGGGGCTGAAGTGGTTTCAATGTGTTCTGTTCAATGATTGGTTTTGGGATTTTGATCTTCTTCTTCCTTTTTTCCTCTACATAGACTTCTGGACCCGCAGACAAACACCGAGATCGCTAAATACCCGATCTACAAGATTCTGTTCTGTGTACGGGGACACGATGGGACTCCGGAGAGCGACTGCTTCGCGTTCACCGAGAGTCATTACAACGCCGAGCTCTTCAGGATCCACGTCTTCCGCTGCGAGATCCAGGAAGCGGTACGGTGTGAAGCAAGCTTTGCATGATATCCCATCCGAGTTCTCCTTTTTTGTTTTTGGATTCAAAAATTTGTAACAGCCGGACCCAAATGTAGATTTGTTCTGGTTGCTGTGATCGGCACCCCCAGTTTTGCTCTGCTCTAGTTTATGGTCTTCCTCTCCGATCATCTTCTGGGTGACTCATCTTTAAAAAAAAATTCTGTGAAGTTACCCTTAAAGTCTATTTTTTTTAAATAACAGACGTGTTATACTTAGTTACATTTGCACAGAGCAGCCCGTATCCTCCTCTTCCTGGGTCCCTCTTCTGTGCTCCTGGCCCCTCCCTCTTGTCGAGTGCCCCCCACAGCAAGCCGCTTGCTATGGGGGCACCCGAGCCGAGACACAGCTCTGTGTGTTCATTCAGACAGGAAGCTGCCGTACAGTCCCACCCCCTCTCTCTCTTGATTGGCTAACTGACTTTGATTGACAGCAGCAGAAGCTAATGGCGTCGGCACTGTGCCTCAAAAATTTAGGAGGGAGAGTCCTGGCCGGCCGAGGGACTCGTTGAGATCCCCCCCCCCCCCACTGTAGTGTCATCTCCTATCCTCATATCCGTGTCCTCTGCCTCTTCCCCCCCCCCCCAAAGTAGTGTTCTCTGCCTGACTCTCCCCCTATAGCAGTGTCCCTTGCCCCCCCATATCACTGTCCTCTGTTCCCTCCCCACTGTAGTGTCCTCTCTGTCCTACCCCCATATCAGTGTCCTCTGCCCCCCCCCCCCCCCACTGTAGTGTTCTCTGCCTGACTCCCCCTCTATAGCAGTATCCTCTGTCCCCCCTTCACATCACACACACCCATATCGCTGTCCTCTGTTCCCCCCACTGTAGTGTTGTCGTCCCCTCCATATGTGTCCTCTTCCCCCCTCCCCCCCCCCCCCCCTAAGGTAGTGTCTTCTGCCCCCTCCCTTACTGTAGTGTCCTCTGCCTGACTCTCCCTCTATAGCAGTGTCTTTTGTCCCCCCTTCACATCACCCACCCCCCCATATCACTGTCCTCTGTCCCCCCCACTGTAGTGTCATCTTCCATCCATATATCCGTGTCCTCTGCCTCCCCCCCCCAAAGTACTGTTCCCTGCCCCCCCTATATCATTGTCCTCTGTTCCCTCCCCACTGTAGTGTCCTCTCTGTCCTACCCCCATATCAGTGTCCTCTGCCCCCCCCCACTGTAGTGTTCTCTGCCTGACTCCCCCTCTATAGCAGTATCCTCTGTCCCCCCTTCACATCACACACACATCACTGGCCTCTTCCCCCCCCCCCCCACTGTAGTGTCCTCTCCCATCCCCATATTCGTGTTCTCTGCCCTCCCACTATAGTGTCCTCTGCCCCCCCCCCCCCCCCCCCAAGTAGTGTCCTCTGCCTTCTCATCACCCTCCCCCCCCCCCCTCATATCATATCACTGTCCCCCCCCCCCCCCACTGTAGTGTCCCCCCCCCCCCCCCCCCCATATCACCATATCACTGTCCTCTGTCCCCCCCACTGTAGTGTCATCTTCCATCCTCATATCCGTGTCCTCTGCCTCCCCCCCCCCCCCCCCCAAAGTACTGTTCCCTGCCCCCCCTATATCATTGTCCTCTATTCCCTCCCCACTGTAGTGTCCTCTCTGTCCTACCCCCATATCAGTGTCCTCTGCCCCCCCCCCACTGTAGTGTTCTCTGCCTGACTCCCCCTCTATAGCAGTATCCTCTGTCCCCCCTTCACATCACACACACATCACTGGCCTCTTCCCCCCCCCCCCCCCCACTGTAGTGTCCTCTCCCATCCCCATATTCGTGTTCTCTGCCCCCCCCCCCCAAAGTAGTGTCCTCTGCCTTCTCATCACCCTCCCCCCCCCACTGTAGTGTCCCCCCCCCCCCATATCAGTGTCCTCTGCCCCCCCCCCCCACTGTAGTGTCCTCTGCCTGCCTGACTCTTTTTATATAGCAGTGTCTTTTGCCCCTTCATATCACCCCCCCCCCCCCAACTGTGGTGTCCTCTTCCCCTCCGTCCCCTTCACGTTACCCCTCCCTATAGTGTCCTCTGCCCCCCACCAGTTTCCTGTGCCCCACCCATATCATTGTCCGCTGCCTCCCCATTGTAGTATCCTCTCACCCCCCATATTGGTGTCCCCAAACCCCCCCCCCCCCCCTACTGTAGTGTCCTCTGCCTGACTCTCCCCCTATAAAAGTGTAATTTGTCCCCCCCTTCACATCACTCCATAACCCCCCCCACCCCCCAACTGCAGTGTCCTCTTCCCCTCCGTCCCCTTCATGTTACCCCTCCCCGTGATCCGCAGATCACCAGTGCAATGGCAGACAAATACTGAACTCCAGGAAGGACATTGTACTATGAGAGTGCTCATTGGAGAACTACAAGCCGTCTGCCGCAATGGCTCACAGTACTTGTAGTTTATTCAGTTACAGAACTGTGAATGAATGAGGCGACTGTGTGGGCGGGGTTTAATATGATTTGTGACAGCGGTTGTGGGGAGAAGCTCCTCCCACCGCTGTCAGAATGGGGGATCTGGTTGGGGTACCAGCAAGTGCTCAGTAACATGTCGCCCCCGGAATATAGTATAACATGTAACATGTTACTAAAGGTGACCTTATCCTTTAAATTCTTATCACTGCCTGGAGTTGGGCTGTAAGTCCATTTGAAGTGCATGTCTGGTGTATTTGGATGTCTAATAAACTGACCACACTTGTGATGTATCTCTGTAGGTCAGTCGGATATTGTACAGTTTCGCAACGGCTTTTCGGCGCTCTTTGAAGCAGATGCTTAAGACTTGGACCATTATGCAGGTAAAGGACCCGGCCAGTTTTTGCGTTTCGGCACTGCGTCGCTTTAACTGACAATTGGGCGGTCGTGCGACGTGGCTTCCAAACAAAATTGGCGTTCTTTTTTTCCCACAAATACATTTTTCTTTTGGTGGTATTTGATCACCTCTGCGTTTTTTTCATTTTTTGCGCTATAAACAAAAATAGAGCGACAATTTTGAAAAAAAAATCAATATTTTTTACTTTTTGCTATAATAAATATCCCCCAAAAAAAAAATATATATATATATATATATATATATATATATATATATATATATAAAAAAAAATTCTCAGTTTAGGCCGATACGTATTCTTCTACATATTTTTGGTAAAACAAAATCGCAATAAGCGTTTAATGATTGGTTTGCGCAAAATTTATAGCGTTTACAAAATAGGGGATAGTTTTATTGCATTTTTATTAATATTTTTACTAATGGCGGCGATCATCGATTTTTTTTTTTTTTCGTGACTGCGACTTTATAGCGGACACATCAGACACTTTTGACTTATTTTTGGGACCGTTGTCATTTTCACAGCAAAAAAATTCTATAAAAATTAGGGTTGTGCAGATACCGATACTAGTATGGGTATCGGGACCGATACCAAGTATTTGCGGGAGTACTTGTACTCGCACAAATGCTCCCGATACCTAAATAGAATACCTTTTTTTGTATTTATCAACATGTTCTGTGAAAATTCTTTGAGTTTTTTACTACTGCGTGACAAGAAAATAAAACATTTTTATTCATTTTTACTCATTTTTATTCTTTTATAATGTCTTGAGTTAGAGTTCTTCATAATTCTAAAGAAAATATCCTTAGTCTGTATTGTGGTTTGAAAACTGTCACATGACATTTAAAAAAAGTATCGGCATTCGGTATCGGCGAGTACATGAAAAAAAGTATCGGTACTTGTACTCGGTCCTAAAAAAGTGGTATCGGGACAACCCTAATAAAAATACATTGGTTACTGTAAAAATGACAGTTGCAGTCTAGGAGTTAACCACTAGGAGGCGCTGTAGGGGTTAAGTGTGACCTCATATGTGTTTCTAACTGTAGGGGGGCGGGGCTGGATGTGTGATGTCACTGATCCAGCCCCAGGGAACAGATGATCAGTGATATTGCCACAGTGAAGAACGGGGAAGCTGTGTTTTCACTCGCCTCTCTCCGTTCTTCAGCTTCTGTGACCGATTGCGGGACACCGGCGGCGATCGGGTCCCGCGGTCATGGAGCTTCGGACCGGGTCGCAGGCGCATGCCCGACACACGGCTGGGCACTTAAAGGCGACGTACCTGTACGTGTCTGTGCCCAGCTGTGCCATTCTGCCGACGTATATGTGCAGTAGGTGGTCCTTAAGTGGTTAAGGACCGCCTAACGCCAATATACGTCGGCAGAGCCGCACGGCTAGGCATAAGCACGTACAGGTACGTCGCCTTTAAGATCCCAGCCGTGGGTTGTGCGTGCGCCGCTGTCGGCACGCTTGCGACCTGGTCCTGAGCTCCGTGGCCACGCCTGCCGGGTCCGCGGACCTGATTGCCGCTGGTGTCTCGCGATCGGTCACAGGAGCTGAAGAATGGGGAGTGGCGAGTGTAAATAAACCTTCCCCGTTCTTCCTAGTGAGAGTGACACTGATCGTCTGTTCCCTGTAATAGGGTACGATGATCAGTGATGTCACACGCCAAGCCATGCCCCCACACAGTTAGAATCACTCCCTTTAGGGCACACTTCAGGTTAACACCTTCACTGCCCGTGTCATTTTCACAGTAATCTGTGCATTTTTATAGCATTGATCGCTGTAAAAATGACAATGGTCCCAAAATGGTGTCAAAGTGTCCGATGTGTCCGCCATAATGTCGTGGTCACAATAAAAATCGCTGATCGCTGCCATTAGTATTAAAAAAATATATATTAATAAAAATGCCATAAAACTTCCCCCTATTTTGTAGACGCTATGGGCCAGATTCACGTATCTGAGCGTAAAACTGCGGCGGCGTAACGTATGTCATTTACGTTACAACGCCGCAAGTTTTACAGGCAAGTGCTTTATTCACAAAGAACTTGCCTGTAAAGTTGCGGCGGCGTAGCGTAAATCCCCCGGCGCAAGCCTGCGTAATTCAAATGAGCCAGGTAGGGGGCGTAGAGCATTTAAATTAGGCGCGTTCCCGCGCCGAACGTACTGCGCATGCGCCGTCCCTAAAATTTCCCGACGTGCATTGCGCTAAATGACGTCGCAAGGACGTCATTGGTTTTGACGTGAACGTAAATGGCATCCAGCCCCATTCACGGACGAGTTACGCAAACAACGTAAAATTTTCAAATTGAGACGCAGGAACGACGGCCATACTTAACATTGAGTACGCCACCTAGGGGGCATGTTTATCTTTACGCTGCTCATCTCTTACGGAAACGGCATAGCTTTACTGCGACGGGCAAGCGTACGTTCCTGAATCGGCGTAACGATTCATTTGCATATTCTACACCGACCGCAATGGAAGCGCCACCTAGCGGCCAGCGTAAATATTGCACCCTAAGATACGACGGCGCAGGCCGTCGTATCTTAGGCATGTTTAAGTGTATCTCAGTTTGAGCGTACACCTAAACATACGACGGGCTTAGATTCGGAGTTACGTCGGTGTATCTACTGATACGCCGGCGTAGCTCTTTGTGAATCTGGCCCAATAACTTTTGCGCGAACCGATTAATAAACGCTTAATAAATCAAAAATATGTAGAAGAATACGTATCGGCCTAAACTGAGGAAAATAAATTAGTTTTTTATATATTTTTGGGGGATATTTATTATAGCAAAAAGTAAAAAATATTGATATTTTCAAAATTGTCGCTCTATTTCTGTTTATAGCGCAAAAAATAAAAATCGCAGAGGTGATCAAATACCACCAAAAGAAAGCTCTATTTGTGGGGAAAAAGGACGTCGATTTTTTTTTTTTTTTTCGAAGCCAGGTCGCACGACCACGCAATTGTCGGTTAAAGCGACGCAGTGCCGAATCTCAAAAAGGGGCAAGGTCCTTTGGCAACAAAATGGTCCGGGCCTTAAGCGGTTAATTAAAAAACAAAATATAAAAAAAAAAAAAATATTGCGTTTGTGAGACCGCTGCGCAAATACGGCGTGACATAAAGTTTTGCAACCACTGCCATTTTCTTCTCTCGTTTTGTCTTGTGGGGAAAAAAAAAAAATAATGTTTGGGGGGTTCTAAAAAAAAAAAAAAGATTGTACTTCAATCTAACTTTATTGAAAATTATTATACAGACATAAACAGTCATTTTATCAAACGGATTACAAAACATCTGATTTTAACTTGTAAAAAAAAAAGTTATGATAAAAAATAATAATATTAATAATATATTATTAAATATAATAGTAAAAACTAGAAAAGATGTAAAAAATATTATGATAAAAAAATAATACAAATAAACTACTGACCTCAAGTGTAAACAAATAGGCCCGGTCCTTAAGTGGTTAGCGTAGCATTTTTTTGTTCATGTGGATTTCAGCATTCTGATGTTGTCCGTCTGTTAAATAATCATAGAATGTTTTTTTTTTTTTTTTTCCTTAGTGCTGTTTCTAAAGACAAGGAGAAGCAGTGCTTCAGGCTGCGTCAGGGCGTGGACAAGAAGATTGTTATTTACGTCCAGCAAACTTCCAACAAAGAACTCACCATTGAGAGGTAACTTTAATAATAGAAGAAGTAGTGCTAGGTATTATAAGAACACGATGTTCCCCATAGGTGTGTGCAGACCATGGCATAGGGGTGTGCACCCAAGGATCAAACACACGTATGTGTGTCTGTGTGTGTGTGTGTCTGTGTGTGTGTATATATATATATATATATATTCTTAGTAGAGCAGTAGATGGTGTCAGTAGTTTAGTTTATTTTTATTCTTTTTTTTATCATAACATTTTTTTTTACAATTTTATTTAATAATAATAATAATAATTTTATTATTATTATATTTTTTTCATTTTTATTTTTTTTACCATTTTCTTTAATAATAATTTATTATTATTATTATTTATTTATCATTACTTTTTTATTTTATTTGTTTTAAAATTTTATTTAACCACTTAAGACCCGGACCATTATGCAGCTAAAGGACCTGTCCCCTTTTTGCGATTCGGCACTGCATCGCTTTAACTGACAATTGCGCAGTCGTGCGACATGGCTCCCAAACAAAATTGGCATCTTTTTTTTTCCCCCACAAATAGAGCTTTCTTTTGGTGGTATTTGATCACCTCTGCAGTTTTTATTTTTTGCGCTATAAACAAAAACAGAGCGACAATTCTGAAAAAAAAATCAATATTTTTTACTTTTTGCAATAATAAATATTCCCCAAAAAATATATAATAAAAAAAAACAAAAAACTTTTTTTTTCCCCCTCAGTTTAGGCCGGTACGTATTCTTGTACATATTTTTGGTAAAAATTAATCACAACAAGCGTTTATTGATTTTTTGCACTATAAACAAAAATAGAGCGACAATTTTAAAGAAAAGTTATATTTTTTACTTTTTGCTATAATAAATATCCCCCAAAAAAGATATAAATATATTTTTTTCCTCAGTTTAGGTCGATACGTATTCTTCTACATATTTTTGGTAAAAAAAATTGCAAAATGTTTTTATCGATTGGTTTGCGCAAAATTTATAGCGTTTACAACATGGGGATAGTTTTATAGCATTTTTATTAATATTTTTTTTTTTTTTACTACGGATGGCGGCGATCCGCGTTTTTTAACGTCACTGTGACATTACGGCGGACACATCGGACAATTTATTTTGACACATTTTTGGGACCATTGTCATTTTCACAGCAAAAAGTGCTATAATATTGCACTGGTTACTGTGAAAATGACAATTGCAGTTTAGGAGTTAAGCACTAGGGGGTGCTGTAGGGGTTAAGTGTGACCTCAAGTGTGTTTCTAACTGTAGGGGGCGGGGCTGGACGTGTGACGTCACTGATCGTCTTTCCCTATATCAGGGAACAGACGATCAGTGACACTGCCACATTGAAGAACAGGGAAGGTGTGTTTACACTCACCTCTCCCCGTTCTTCAGCTCCTGTGACCGATCGGCGGGACAACGACGGCGATCGGGTCCCGCAAACGTGGTCATGGAGTCTCCAAACTCGTCCCACAAAGTTGGGAGCATGAAATTGTCCAAAATGTCTTGGAATGCTGACGCCTTAAGAGTTCCCTTCACTGGAACTAAGGGGACCGACCTCAACCCCTGATAAACAACCCCCCACACCATAATCCCCCCTCCCCCCACCATAATCCCCTCTCCCCCCACACCATAATCCCCCCCACACCATAATCCCCCCCACACCATAATCCCCTCTCCCCCACACCATAATCCCCCCTCCCCCACACCATAATCCCCCCTCCCCCCCACACCATAATCCCCTCTCCCCCCCACACCCCCCCATAATCCCCTCTCCCCCCCCCCACACCATAACCCCCCCACACCATAATCCCCCCTCCCCCACACCATAACCCCCCCCTCCCCCACACCATAATCCCCCACACCATAATCCCCCCCCCCCCTCCACCAAATGATTTGGACCAGAGCACAAAGCAAGGTCCATAAAGACATGAATGAACGAGGTTGGGGTGGAGGAACTTGACTGGCCTGCACAAAGTCATGACCTTTTAACTACTTCCCGACCGCCCAGCGCAGTTATACGTCATGACTTTGGAGATGGATATCTCGGTAACGGGAGCAGCTGCTGCCACAACCGACATATCCATCTCTTCTGTGGGCGGTCGGGTAAACGATAATGGCAGTCTCCGCGGCGGAATCGCCGCGAGATCGCCGTTATCGGTGGCCGGCGAGCGTCCCCCCCCCTCCCGCTGCGCTCCCACGCCCTCCGCCGCTTACCGGAGCCGTCGGTAGCGGCGGAGGCGATCGGGTGCGCTCGTTTGTTCAGTGGGGATGCGAGTGAGGGAAAAATTTCCCTCGTCCATCCCCGTAGTTCTGCTGGGCAGAAGTGACGTCAAAACGTCAGTCCCGCCCAGAGTCTTAAAGAGACATATATTTTTTTTTAAATGTCATTTGAAAAATGACATTTTAAATTTTTGATATTTTTTTTGCATTTAAGTGTAAATATGAGATGTGACGTCTTTTTGACCCCCAGATCTCATATATAAGAGGACCTGTCATGCTTTTTTCTATTACAAGGGATGTTTACATTCCTTGTAATAGGAATAAAAGTGATCATTTTTTTATTTTTTTTATTTTAGTGTTAAAAATTGGTAAAATAAATACAAATAAATACGAAAAAACATTTTTTAATCGCGCCGTCCCAACGAGCTCGCGCGCAGAAGCGAACGCATACGCGAGTAGCGCCCGCATATGAAAACGGTGTTTAAACCACACAAGTGAGGTATCGCCGCGATCATTAGAGCGAGAGCAATAATTCTAGCCCTAGACCTCCTCTGTATCTCAAAAAATGCAACCTGTAGAATTTTTTAAACATCGCCTATCGAGATTTTTAAGGGTAAAAGTTTGACGCCATGCCACGAGCGGGCACAATTTTTAAGCGTGACATGTTGGGTATCATTTTACTTGGCGTAACGTTATCTTTCACAATATGTAAAAAAATTGGGCCAAATTTATTGTCGTCTTATTTTTTAATTTATAAAAGTGAATTTTTTCCAAAAAAAGTGCGCTTGTAAGACCGCTGCGCAAATACGGTGCAACAAAAAGTATTGCAATGACCGCCATTTTATTCTCTAGAGTGTTAGAAAAAATATATATATATATGTTTGGGGGTTTTAAGTAATTTTATAGCAAAAAAAAATGTTTTAGTCTCGTAAATCTCGAATCTCAAAAACAGGCCCGGGGCTCAAGTGGTTAAAGGGTTTGTAAAGGATTTTTTTTTTTATCTTAATAGCTTCCTTTACCTTACTGCAATCCTGGTTTCATGTCCTCATTGTTCGTTTTTGCTGTAATCCTTCTCTGATCTCCACACTTCCTGCTTGTCTGTTTCCTTATGAAAAAACTCATGGCAGCTTCTCTCTGTGGTCACTAATCAAGGAGGTGCGATTACTGTGTGTCTAAAACCCCTCAGAACCAATCACTTTTGTTTTAAAAACAAACACTGCCCTGTATTGGCTCGGTGTCTCTGTCCTTCACACGAGCATGAAACTAGATGAAAAATGAAACTGAAACTGCAGGCACATTATATCATTGATTTTTATCTATTTTTGAAAGGAATCCGTTAACTTTTATATCTCTATACCCTGTAAACAGTCATTTTAGCAAATCAAATTTTCCCTTTTACAACTCCTTTAATGCAGTGCTGTTTTCATGTCCTCATCGTTCGTTTTTGCTCTCAAATTGCTGTACTCCTTCTCTGATCTCCACACTTTCTGGTTGTCTGTTTCCTGGTAACCACAGTCCTGGTCTCTAATCAAGGAGGTGTGATTACTGTGTGTCTAAAACCCCTCAGCACCAATCCTTTTTGTTTTCCAAACCATCACTGCCCTGTATTGGCTCTGTGGCTCTGTACAGCACAGAGGCAGGAAACCGCAAAAACCAAACTGAAACTGCAGGCACATTATATGATTGATTTTTATCTATTTTTAATCATTTTTAAAAACCCTTATACCCTGTAAACAGTCATTTCAGCAAAAAAATACTTTCGCTTTACAACTCCTTTAAGAGTTCCCTTTACTGGAACTCGGGGGCCAAGCCCAACCCCTGAAAAACAACCCCCCCACCACAATCCCCCCTCGCCCCACACCATAATCCCCCCTCGCCCCACACCATAACCCCCCCCCTCGCCCCCCACCATAATCCCCCCCTCGCCCCACACCATAATCCCCCCCCTCGCCCCACACCATAATCCCCCCCCTCGCCCCACACCATAATCCCCCACCATAATCCCCCCCCTCGCCCCACACCATAATCCCCCCCCCCTCGCCCCACACCATAATCCCCCCCCTCGCCCCCACACCATAATCCCCCCCCCCTCGCCCCCCCACCATAATCCCCCCCCTCGCCCCACACCATAATCCCCCCCCCTCGCCCCACACCATAATCCCTCGCCCCCACACCATAATCCCCCCCCCCTCGCCCCCCACCATAATCCCCCCCCCTCGCCCCGCACCATAATCCCCCCCCCCCTTGCCCCACACCATAATCCCCCCCCCTCGCCCCACACCATAATCCCCCCCCCCTCGCCCCACACCATAATCCTCGCCCCACACCATAATCCCCCCCCTCGCCCCACACCATAATCCCCCCTCCCCCACACCATAATCCCCCCTCGCCCCACACCATAATCCCCCCCTCGCCCCACACCATAATCCCCCCTCGCCCCACACCATAATCCCCCCCTCGCCCCACACCATAATCCCCCCCTCGCCCCCCACCATAATCCCCCCCCCTCGCCCCCCACCATAATCCCCCCTCGCCCCACCCCCACACCATATCCCCCCCCCCCTTCCCCCACACCATAATCCCCCCCCCCTCGCCCCCACACCATAATCGCCTCCCCCCTCGCCCCCCACCATAATCCCCCCTCCACAAAATGATCTGGACCAGTGCACAAAGCACGGTCCATAAAGACATGGATGAGCGCGTTTGGGGTGGAGGAACTTGGCCTGCACAGAGTCCTGACCTTAACCCGATTGTTCTAATTCACCCTAAGCTTGCATTCACACCTAGACGTATATACGCCTGAAGCGCGACGCTCGTGCCGCTGGAGGGGGCGAATTTACATTGATGTCTATGACAGGGCTCAAAATTTCAAGCCCTGAGCTACTAGCCAGGCCTCAAGAGTTACTTGCCACCAGTTGCCACACCAAATTCATATACTGCCCCGCGCCTAATTGCACCTGTAAACGCGCCCTCGTAGATTATCTCAGCCCCTGTGTGCGGCCCCACGCTTGCATGTCCCCCCTCTTTAAGGCTGACAGTGAGGAGAGGAGCTGCAGCACAGCTCAGAGAGGTCATACTGTTAGGTCCCATGGCTTAATGAGAATTGTAAGGAGAGCTCCTGTGTACTGCTCTGCCTGTGCGCGGCTCACCAGACTACCAATCCCGAGCATGCGCCTTTCCTCTTCGGCCGCCAATCTCATCGGGACTCTAAGTGTAGGCACTGATTGGAGGGAGATTGGTCATGGAGCCCTGTCATCACTCGCCCACAGCTTAAATCCACTCGCCAAATGCTAGCACACGAGTGGAAATTTTGAGGGCTGGTCTATGAGATGGTTCACATCTCACGCCGAACGCCGAAACGCCTGCCGCCTGAAAACAAGTCCCGGTCCCCTTTTCTTTTAGGCGGCTTTCGGCGTTCGGCATGGACATCAATGTAAAATGTTTTGTGGGAAAAAAAAAGTTTACAAATCGCGGCAAAATACGCCGCGTTATAGTGTGAATGCAGGCTAAAGGTGTTCTATTGGATTGAGGTCGGGACTCTGTGCAGGACAGTCAAGTTCCCCAAACTCGCTCATCCATGTCTTTATGGACCTTGCTCTGTGCACTGGTGGGCAGTCATGTTAAAGGGGCCGTCCCCCAAACTCCTCCCACAAAATTTAGAGTGTCCTAAAAAATAAGAGAGTTTGATAAATGCAGCGAAAACATCTTCTGGAAAAGAAATCGCATCCAAGTGCATTGTGTGTATTGCGAATATTTGGTCACACCAAATGATTTCTTTTCTACACATCATTAGTCTTCAAATTATTATTTATTATTTGTAGGGTTGTCCCGATACCGATACCAGTATCAGGACCGATACCGAGTATTTGTACTCCCGCAAATACCCCCGATGCCTAAATAGAACTAACCCCCCCCCCCCCCCCCCCCGCCGCTCCTGCCGTCGCCATGAATGACTAGGGGGAGTGAGGGGGAGCGAATGACTAGGGGGAGTGAGGGGGAGCGAATGACTAGGGGGAGTGAGGGGGAGCGAATGACTAGGGGGGGTGAGGGGGAGCGAATGACTAGGGGGAGTGAGGGGGAGCGAATGACTAGGGGGAGTGAGGGGGAGCGAATGACTAGGGGGAGCGAATGACTATGAGGGGGAGCGAATGACTAGGGGGAGGGCGAGAGCGCAGAGAGAATGAATAGGGGAAGGGAGAGAGCGCAGAGAGAATGAATAGGGGGAGGGCGAGAGCGCAGAGAGAATAGGGGGAGGGCGAGAGCGCAGAGAGAATGAATAGGGGGAGGGCGAGAGCGCAGAGAGAATGAATAGGGGGAGGGCGAGAGCGCAGAGAGAATGAATAGGGGGAGGGCGAGAGCGCAGAGAGAATGAATAGGGGGAGGGCGAGAGCGCAGAGAGAATGAATAGGGGGAGGGCGAGAGCGCAGAGAGAATGAATAGGGGGAGGGCGAGAGCGCAGAGAGAATGAATAGGGGGAGGGCGAGAGCGCAGAGAGAATGAATAGGGGGAGGGCGAGAGCGCAGAGAGAATGAATAGGGGGAGGGCGAGAGCGCAGAGAGAATAGGGGGAGGGAGAGAGCGCAGAGAGAATGAATAGGGGGAGGGAGAGAGCGCAGAGAGAATGAATAGGGGGAGGGAGAGAGCGCAGAGAGAATGAATAGGGGGAGGGAGAGAGAGCGCAGAGAGAATGAATAGGGGGAGGGCGAGAGCGCAGAGAAAATGAATAGGGGGAGGGCGAGAGCGCAGAGAGAATGAATAGGGGGAGGGCGAGAGCGCAGAGAGAATGAATAGGGGGAGGGCGAGAGCGCAGAGAGAATGAATAGGGGGAGGGCGAGAGCGCAGAGAGAATGAATAGGGGGAGGGAGAGAGCGCAGAGAGAATGAATAGGGGGAGGGAGAGAGCGCAGAGAGAATGAATAGGGGGAGGGCGAGAGCGCAGAGAGAATGACTAGGGGGAGGGCGAGAGCGCAGAGAGAATGACTAGGGGGAGGGCGAGAGCGCAGAGAGAATGAATAGGGGGAGGGCGAGAGCGCAGAGAGAATGAATAGGGGGAGGGCGAGAGCGCAGAGAGAATGAATAGGGGGAGGGCGAGAGCGCAGAGAGAATGAATAGGGGGAGGGCGAGAGCGCAGAGAGAATGAATAGGGGGAGGGCGAGAGCGCAGAGAGAATGAATAGGGGGAGGGCGAGAGCGCAGAGAGAATGAATAGGGGGAGGGCGAGAGCGCAGAGAGAATGAATAGGGGGAGGGCGAGAGCGCAGAGAGAATGAATAGGGGGAGGGCGAGAGCGCAGAGAGAATAGGGGGAGGGAGAGAGCACAGAGAGAATGAATAGGGGAGGGAGAGAGCGCAGAGAGAATGAATAGGGGGAGGGAGAGAGTGCAGAGAGAATGAATAGGGGGAGGGCGAGAGCGCGCAGAGAGAATGAATAGGGGGAGGGCGAGAGCGCAGAGAGAATGAATAGGGGGAGGGCGAGAGCGCAGAGAGAATGAATAGGGGGAGGGCGAGAGCGCAGAGAGAATGAATAGGGGGAGGGCGAGAGCGCAGAGAGAATGAATAGGGGGAGGGAGAGAGCGCAGAGAGAATGCGCAGAGAGAATGAATAGGGGGAGGGAGAGAGCGCAGAGAGAATGAATAGGGGGAGGGCGAGAGCGCAGAGAGAATGAATAGGGGGAGGGCGAGAGCGCAGAGAGAATGAATAGGGGGAGGGCGAGAGCGCAGAGAGAATGAATAGGGGGAGGGCGAGAGCGCAGAGAGAGGGTAAAAAAAAAAAAAAAACTGTCTTCCAACTTTTTTTTAGCTGGCTCCTAAATTCAAAGCAAATTTTCTATTTGGACCAATCCCAAGCCTGATCCCAATCATCACCACTGATGACTCTCCCGCATTGTTTCTTCTTCCATGTTATGTTTCTCTGATTCCTCATCCCACTTTGTTGATTGGTCGAGGGGTCTTCATAGAAGTTTCCGCACTTCTTTATATTTAATAGCGTTAACAAATAGCGCATAATCTTTTTGAAGAACCCTCGTATGTCGCTGTGGGATTTTTTTTTTTCCGCAAGCAAACTTTTCTAAAACCATTTTTTTTTGTAATCCACAGACAAAAAGAGAGAAAGAGCTGAAGAAGAACAGCAGGCAGAGGCTGAGGATGCGGCGGGTGAACACGCGTCCCAAGAACCTGCGGCGGAGATTAAAGTGGAGTGTGAAGAAAGTTCCTATCCAACAGCGGACATCCCTGTGATAAAGACGGAGGAGATTCCTGTATGTCTGCAGGAGATTTCCAGCACAGGTATGTGATCAGTAGTGGTGAACTTTTTACTTCAGTCCTGAATTTGAGTTCAACCAAACCCAGGAGGCAGATGTCATTGCTGGGCCAATGAGCTGCGTGTGGCGGGGGGGGGGGTTCCCCTCCTCACAGCTACATGTACAAATGGCAGGAATGCTCATGACTTCATCGACCTAAGGTGGCCCCATGGCCTTGGCTGGGCTACTAAGGTGGCCCCATGGCCACAGCTGAGCTGCTAAGATGGCCCCATGGCCACGGCTGAGCTGCTAAGATGGCCCCATGGCCACGGCTGAGCTGCTAAGGTGGCCCCATGGCCACGGCTGAGCTGCTAAGGTGGCCCCATGGCCACGGCTGAGCTGCTAAGGTGGCCCCATGGCCACGGCTGAGCTGCTAAGGTGGCCCCATGGCCACGGCTGAGCTGCTAAGGTGGCCCCATGGCCACGGCTGAGCTGCTAAGGTGGCCCCATGGCCACGGCTGAGCTAACATGGCCCTGGTAGATCAGGGCTGCCACAAGCATTCCAACTCATTTTGTGTACATGCAGCTACAGGATGGGAAATTTCCCGCCTGCAGCTCATTGACCCGGTAATGACTCTTTATTTTCTGTGGCAACATTTGACCTAATGTGGCAATCATTGACCTAATAAGACCACATATAGTAGTGATGAGCTTTGCTACCAGACAAAGGAGGGAGCTGTCATTGCTGGGCAAATGAACTGTGGAGTGGGTGGGGGGGGGATTTCTCCCCCCACCTCACCGTTGCACGAAGAGGCTCATGACTTCACTGACCCAAGATGGGCCCCCATGGCCATGGCTGAGCCAACCCAAGATGGGGCCCCCATGGCCATGGCTGAGCCAACCCAAGATGGGGCCCCCATGGCCATGGCTGAGCCAACCCAAGATGGGGGCCCCCATGGCCATGGCTGAGCCAACCCGAGATGGGGCCCCCATGGCCATGGCTGAGCCATCCCGAGATGGGGCCCCCATGGCCATGGCTGAGCCATCCCGAGATGGGGCCCCCATGGCCATGGCTGAGCCATCCCGAGATGGGCCCCCATGGCCATGGCTGAGCCAACCCAAGATGGGGCCCCCATGGCCATGGCTGAGCCAACCCAAGATGGGGGCCCCCATGGCCATGGCTGAGCCAACCCGAGATGGGGCCGCCATGGCTGAGCCATCCCGAGATGGGGCCCCCATGGCCATGGCTGAGCCATCCCGAGATGGGCCCCCATGGCCATGGCTGAGCCATCCCGAGATGGGGCCCCCATGGCCATGGCTGAGCCATCCCGAGATGGGGCCCCCATGGCCATGGCTGAGCCATCCCGAGATGGGCCCCCATGGCCATGGCTGAGCCATCCCGAGATGGGCCCCCATGGCCATGGCTGAGCCATCCCGAGATGGGCCCCCATGGCCATGGCTGAGCCATCCCGAGATGGTCCCCCATGGCCATGGCTGAGCCATCCCGAGATGGTCCCCCATGGCCATGGCTGAGCCATCCCGAGATGGTCCCCCATGGCCATGGCTGAGCCATCCCGAGATGGTCCCCCATGGCCATGGCTGAGCCATCCCGAGATGGTCCCCCATGGCCATCGCTGAGCCAACCCGAGATGGTCCCCCATGGCCATCGCTGAGCCAACCCGAGATGGTCCCCCATGGCCATCGCTGAGCCAACCCGAGATGGGCCCCCATGGCCATCGCTGAGCCAACATCTTAGGTCAGCGAAGACCTTGGGGCCATCTTAGATCAGCGAAGGCCATGGGCCCCTTAGTCATCGCTGAGCTAACATTAGGTGAACTATTATGGGCATAGTAGGTCAATAATGTCACAAGCATCCCTTTCTGTACATGCAGCTACAGGATGGCCATATTGGGTAAATGACTTACCATGGTAAATCAACGATGACACAAGCATCCCAACCACTTTGTACACTTGCCAATGCGAGGTGGGGAATCCCTTGCCCACAGCTGATACTTGTGACATCATTGACCTAATATGAACATTTCTGACCATAATAGAATATGGCTAACGGCCATATTGGGTCAATGACCTAGACCTAAGATGGCCATGTGGCTTTATAAGGTCAATGATGTCATCCCCGTCTCTTTTTTTTGTGCAGGGTGGAGGGGCCCCTCGCCTGTAGCTCATTGGCCCAGCACAGACAGCTGACTTATGGGGGTTCACAATGAACCCAAGCTGATCCCTAGTGGAAGAGTCGCATGTTTCGGGTGATAAAGTTGTGTTTTTTTATTTTTTTTCTCTTTTTATAGTGCAAATCACACCGGAAACCACCACGAATAACGTCACGGTGCACCAACTCAGCGCTGAACTGCGGCAATGCATCGCAGAGCTGGAATACATGAGACAGCGCATACCTGAGATACAAAGCAGAATTGGTGTCGTTTTACAGACTCTTGAGAAAATTGAATAGGTTTTATTATGTTTTATTATGGTTTAAAAAAAAGTTAGGATTTTATTTTTATTTTTTTGCAGATTGTTGTTTTTTTTTTTTTAATAAAAAAAAAAAATAGTGCCAAAAAAAAAAAATGTGGGTTTGCACATTTTTAAATAAAACTATTGATAGCATTTTTGGTGTCCGTTATTTATTTGATGTCCTGTTTTTTTTTTTTTTTTTTTGTGTCCTGAATTGTTGTCTATACCTGCTACTTAAACACAGGCCACAGGCGCCGGCCGGCATAATGGAATAGTCTAAGCCGGAGATTTGTCAATCTGCTTTTTAGCATGAATGGGGAATCTGTTAGTGTTTTTTTTATTTTTTTATTATTATTATAGTTTAGGTTAAAAAAAAAACAGTGTGGCCAGTGTAACCCACTTTATACAAAAAAAACAAAGTTTTCGTACATTTTTACATTACAGTAGTAGTCAATTCTGATACAGGGGGCTTCAAATGTGGCCCATGACATCATCAAAAGGGCGTACATAATTGTGAATGTAAAACCTTTCATAGACATGCTACAGGAAATGGTCAAAAACCTACAGGCCTGATACAAGAGATGGTCAGAAAGTGTAGACCCAAGTAAGGGAGATGGTGAGAGTGTAGACCCAAGTAAGGGAGATGGTGAGAGAATGTACACCTAAGTAAGGGAGATGGTGAGACGGTGTGTGCCAAGTACGGGAGAAGGTCAGAGAGTGTAGATCAAGTAAGGGAGATGGTGAGACGGTGTGTGCCAAGTACGGGAGAAGGTCAGAGAGTGTAGATCAAGTAAGGGAGATGGTGAGAGGGTGTGGGCCGAGTACGGGAGATGGTGAGAGGGTGTGGGCCGAGTACGCGAGAGGGTGTGGGCCGAGTACGCGAGAGGGTGAGAGGGTGTGGGCCGAGTACGGGAGATGGTGAGAGGGTGTGGGCCGAGTACGGGAGATGGTGAGAGGGTGTGGGCCGAGTACGGGAGATGGTGAGAGGGTGTGGGCCGAGTACGGGAGTACGCGAGAGGGTGTGGGCCGAGTACGCGAGAGGGTGAGAGGGTGTGGGCCGAGTACGCGAGATGAGATGACCGGAGAGTGTACAACACCTGGCAAAAAAGTACGGAATCGCTACTCTTGGAAAATGTTAATTCAATTGTGTGTGTAAAAAAGACAGAGTGTGGGCCGAGTACGGCAGGCGGTGAGAGAGTATCCAACCTTCTGTTTCTAAGAAACACTTAAAAGAAAATAAAAAGAGAAAACCTGTAGTCAGTTGCAACTGTTTTTGCACATCAAGCAGAGGGAACAAAGATATGGAATCGCTCAATTCCGTGGGAAAATATTATGGAATCCCCATGTACTTTGCAGTTCTAAGGCTCCATTCACACCTAGGCGTTTTTACGCCTGAATCGCGACGCTACAATACGCAGGAGGGTCAAAATTGCATTGTTCTCTATGGAGACTGTTCACATCTCCGAACGCCGATAGAACGCCGAATTTCAAACAAGTCCCGGACCCCAGTACAGAGGAACACACATCGATCTCTTCCCCTTGTGAGTCCCCCCTCCCCCGAACAGTTAGAACAAACTTTAGGGAACATATTTAACCCCTTCAGCGCCCCCTAGTGTTAACCCCTTCCCTGCCAGTCACATTTACACAGTAATCAGTGCAGTTTTAAAGCACAAATCGCTATGTGAATGGCCCCAAAAATGTGTCAAGTTTCCGATGTGTGCGCCGCAATGTCACGGTCACAATAAAAAAAATCGCAGATTGCCGCCAATACTAGTAAAAAAAAAAAAAGGCCATAATTCTATTTCCTACTTTGTAGACGCTAGAACTTTTGCACAAACCGATCAAATACGCTTATTGCGATGTAGAAGAATACGTATCGGTTTGAACTGAGGAAAAAAAAGTAAAAATGATGATACTTATTAAATCAAAAAGTAAAAAATATTGTGGTTTTTTTTCCAAAATTTATGCTTTCTTTTGTTTATAGCGCAAAAAATAAAAACCGCAGAGGTGATCAAATACCACCAAAAGAAAGCTCTATTTGTGAGAAAAAAAGGGTGTCAGGTTTTTTTGGGAGCCAC
The DNA here is from genome assembly GCA_029574335.1 of Rana kukunoris. Classification (NCBI taxonomy): domain Eukaryota; kingdom Metazoa; phylum Chordata; class Amphibia; order Anura; family Ranidae; genus Rana; species Rana kukunoris. Next base: position 4,934,692 of record CM056057.1, on the reverse strand, counting down.
GTCGCACGACTGCACAATTGTCATTCAAAGTGCGACAGCGCTGAAAACGAAAAATTGGTCTGGGCAGGAAGGGGGTTAAAAATGCCCGGTATTAAAGTGGTTAAACCAAAAAAGAGCGTCAATTTTGAAAAAAAAACACAATATTTTTAGCTATAATAAATACCCCCACCCCCCCCCCTAAGTTTAGGGCGACATGTATTCTTCTTCTACATATTTTTTGTAAAAAAAAAAAAACAGCCACAATAAGTTTATATTGATTGGTTTTTGCAAAAGTTATCATGTCTACAAATTATGGGATCATTTTTAGTAGTAATAGCAGTGATCAGCGAATTTTAGCGGGATTGTGGTGGACGGATCGGACACTTTAGACACTTTTTTGGGGACCATTGACATTTATACAGCGATCCTCAGACCTTCCCCCCTAATGTGTTTTTACATTGGCTGCTGGAAAATGGGGGGGGGGGGGGCATTTACCCCCCCCCCCCTTAACAAAAGGAGGCACTTCACCGCTTGCCACTCTGTATATGCCAGACAAACCACTGCCCCCCCCCCCCCTCTTTGTGTAAGCTGTACGGTACATTATACAGTCCTGACCACTGCGCTCTGCAAGCTTATGCTGTATATTAGAGACTCCTGACCACTGCGCTCTGCAAGCTGTGCTGTACATTACAAACCCCCAATTGCTGCACCGTGCAAGCTGTGTGGTACATTACACACCCCTGACCACTGCACTCTGCAAGCCGTGCTGTACATGACTTGCTCCTGACCACTGAACTCTGAAAGCTTTGCTGTTCATTACATACATTCTCCTGACTACTGCACTCTGCAAGCCGTGCTGCACATTACATACTCCTGACCGCTGCACTCTGCAAGCTGTGCTGTACATTACATACATTCTCCTGACCACTGCACTCTGCAAGCTGTGATGTACATTATACTCCTGACTACTGCACTCTGCAAGCTGTGATGTACATTATACTCCTGACTACTGCACTCTGAAAGCTGTGCTGTACATTACATACATACTCCTGACCACTGCAAGCTCTGCTGTACACTACACACCCCTTTACACTGCACTCTGAAAGCTGTGCTGTACATTACATACATACTCCTGACCACTGCAAGCTCTGCTGTACACTACACACCCCTTTACACTGCACTCTGCAAGCTGTGCTGTATATTACTTACTCCTGACCAGTGGCGGCCCGCCCATATGGGCGCACGGGCGCCGCCCCCCCTCCCACAGTCACAAAAAAAAATATTAAAAAAAAAAGGGGCCCTTTAAGAACTTTTATTCGGCTAAAATGTCATTTTGACATTTTAGCCGAAGTTCTGGCGGCCGTCTATAGAGGGCGCTGCAGCGCCACCCCCTCTCGCAAGTAACACACGTTCAATGCTATGCATTGGACGTGTGTTACTGTTGCCAGCTGCCTGGTCTATTCGTATAACCGGACATGGGACGCCGGTTACCCGAATAGCGGCAGCTGGTTGACTGAGGGGAACTGCCTATCAAAGTCAGCGGCTCTGATAGGCTTTTCTAGTGCCGCCCTCCGGCTCTCAGAAGTCTATGCTCGGACGCAGGCAATCTGCGGTCCTTGCATTAGACTGACAGCCGTTTCAACCAATCAGGTTCCCAGATTCTGGTATTCAGGAACCTGATTGGCTGAAGCTTCTCCACGGCGGCAGAAGACATCGAGGGAGGACATGGAAGTGTCAGGTGTTTTTTTTTTACAGGGAAAGGGGCAGCATGGGGCACAGTGGCAGCATGGGGCACAGTGGCAGCATGGGGCACAGTGGCGGCATGGGGCACAGTGGTGACAATTATGGCACAGTGACTTAATATGATGGCATGGCACAGTGGTGACAGTTGATGGCACAGTGGTAGCGTTTGATGGCATGGCACAGTGGTGACAATTGATGGGCACAGTAGCTGCGTTTGATGGCATGGCACATTGGTGACAATTGATGGCACAGTGACTGAATATGATGGCATGGCACAGTGGTGACAATTGATGGCACAGTGGTAGCGTTTGATGGCATGGCACAGTGGTGACAATTGATGGCACAGTGGTGGCGTTTGATGGCATGGCACAGTGGTGACAATTGATGGCACAGTGGTGGCGTTTGATGGCATGGCACAGTGGTGACAATTGATGGCACAGTGACTGCATTTGATGGCATGGCACAGTGGTGACAATTGATGGCACAGTGACTGCATTTGATGGCATGGCACAGTGGTGACAATTGATGGCACAGTGACTGCATTTGATGGCATGGCACAGTGGTGACAATTGATGGCACAGTGGTAGCGTTTGATGGCATGGCACAGTGGTGACAATTGATGGCACAGTGGTGGCGTTTGATGGCATGGCACAGTGGTGACAATTGATGGCACAGTGACTGCATTTGATGGCATGGCACAGTGGTGACAATTGATGGCACAGTGACTGCATTTGATGGCATGGCACAGTGGTGACAATTGATGGCACAGTGACTGCGTTTGATGGCATGGCACATTGGTGACAATTGATGGGCACAGCTGCGTTTGATGGCATGGCACATTGGTGACAATGGCACAGTGGTGGCGTTTGATGGCATGGCACAGTGGTGACAATTGATGGCACAGTGACTGCATTTGATGGCATGGCACAGTGGTGACAATTGATGGCACAGTGACTGCATTTGATGGCATGGCACAGTGGTGACAATTGATGGCACAGTGTCGCTGCATTTGATGGCATGGCACAGTGGTGACAATTGATGGGCACAGTAGCTGCGTTTGATGGCATGGCACATTGGTGACAATTGATGGCACAGTGGTGGCGTTTGATGGCATGGCACAGTGGTGACAATTGATGGCACAGTGACTGCATATGATGGCATGGCACAGTGGTGACAATTGATGGCACAGTGACTGCATTTGATGGCATGGCACAGTGGTGACAATTGATGGGCACAGTAGCTGCGTTTGATGGCATGGCATATTGGTGACAATTGATGGCACAGTGGTAGCGTTTGATGGCATGGCACAGTGGTGACAATTGATGGCACAGTGACTGCATATGATGGCATGGCACAGTGGTGACAATTGATGGCACAGTTGCTGTGTTGCATGGCACAGTGGTGACAATTGATGGCACAGTGGCTGCATTTGGTGGCACAGTGGCTGCATGTGATGGGCACAGTGAGGCTGCAATATTTTTTTTTTCGTTTGCGCCCCCCCAAAAATTTTGAGCACCAGCCGCCACTGCTCCTGACCACTGCTTTGCTGTGCATTACATACAGTACATACTCCTGACGACTGCGCTCTGCTGTACATCATACTCCTGACCACTGCACTCTGCAAGCTGTGCTGTACAGTACACACCTCTGGAGGTGCTGTATATTCTACTCCTGACCTCTACACTTCGCAAGCTGTGCCGTACATTACACACCTACATACTCCTGACTACTGCACTCTACAAGCTGTGCTGTACATTACACACCTACATACTCCTGACTACTGCACTCTACAAGCTGTGCTGTACATTACACACCTACATACTCCTGACTACTGCACTCTACAAGCTGTGATGTACATTACACACCCCTTTCCACTGCAAGCTGTGCTGTATATTACTCCTGACCAATGCTTTGCTGTACATTACATACAGTACATACTCCTGACCACTGCGCTCTGCTGTACATCATACTCCTCTGCAAGCTGTGCCGTACATTACACACCTACATACTCCTGACTACTGCACTCTGCAAGCTGGGGCCGCACATTACACACCCCTGACCAAATGTTCATTGTCTTACAGTTGCCCGTTGTTATGTAATCCTCATCTATTTAATGAATTGCTTTTTTTATGGTGAGCTTAGTGACCGTTGTAATGTTGTGTATATTCTGTGTGTGGAAAGATAGAAATATAAATATTGGGTGTGTTTTGTTTTTGTTTTGTTGTTTTTTTTTCTTTTAACTGCTTAAGGACCGCCTCCTGCACATTTACGTCGGCAGAATGGCACGGCTGGGCACATCAGCGTATATATATATACTTTGGTTCTTAGTACCCAGCCGTGGGTCACGGGCGCGCGCCCGCGGTGCGCTCCCGTGACCCGGTCCGAAGCTCCGGGACCGCGGGACTCGTGGACCCGATCGCCGCTGCAGTGCGGCGATCGGTCCCCGGAGCTGAAGAATGGGGAGAGCCGTGTGTAAACACACCTTCCCCGTGCTTCTCTGTGGCCGCAGCATCGATCATGTCATCCCTGTTATAGGGGGACGCGATCGATGACGTCACACCTACAGCCACACCCCCCTACAGTTGTAAACACAGGGAACACATAACCCATACAGCGCCCCCTTGTGGTAACTCCCAAACTGCAACTGTCATTTTCACAATAAACAATGCAATTTAAATGCATTTTTTGCTGTGAAAATGACAATGGTTCCAAAAATGTGTCAAAATCGTCCGAAATGTCCGCCATAATGTCGCAGTCATGAAAAAAATCGCTGATCGCCGCCATTAGTAGTAAAAAAAAAAAAAAAAAATTAATAAAAATGCAATAAAACTATCCCTTATTTTGTAAACGCTATACATTTTGCGAAAACCAACCGATAAACGCCTATTGCGATTTTATTACCAAAAATAGGTAGAAGAATACGTATCGGCCTAAACTGAGGAAAAAAATAATGTTATATTTATTTTTGGGGGGATATTTATTATAGCAAAAAGTAAAAAATATTGAATTTTTTTCAAAATCGTCGCTCTATTTTTGTTTATAGCGCAAAAAAAAAAAAACCCGCAGAGGTGATCAAATACCACCAAAAGAAAGCTCTATTTGTGGGAAAAAAAAGGACGCCAATTTTGTTTGGGAGCCACGTCGCACGACCGCGCAATTGTCAGTTAAAACAATGCAGTGCCGAATCGCAAAAAGGGGCCAGGTCCTTTACCTGCATTTTGGTCCGGGTCTTAAGTGGTTAAATGCTTCTTTGTCCCGAGGTTTACTTGTGTCTGTGAGACTCTCTGGCATACTTCAGGGGTACAAGTACTGTGTCCTAGGGGTGTAGTACACACAGAGGGGAGGATCAGGTTCTTTTTGACCATGTCCCTTTTTTTTTTTACCCAGGGGTCTCAACCGAGCGGCCCTCCAGCTGTTGCGAGACTACAAGTCCCATCATGCCTCTGCCTGTGCTTGTAACTGTCAGTCTTGCAATGCCTTATGGGACTTGTAGTTTCGCAAAAAACAGCTGGAGGGCCACCAGTTTAAGACCCCCCCCTGCTTCAAGCCATGTGCTCCATTTGCCACGATGCTCTACATCAGGGGTGTCGCTCCTTTTCATCAGGGGCCACATCAGTTGTCATGAAAGGGCCGATTGTATCAGTAAGACTAGAGCACCAGAGCACCCCACTCCCCCTTACATTAGATGTCAAGAGTCCCCCCCACCTCCCCTACTTCACAGTACACCCCCCCTTATCTTGTGCTGCTGTCTGGAAGAAGGGGGTGGAGCTGGGAAGCAGAAGAAAGTGCAGGGTCTGGAGGAGGACCAGAAGAGAACTGAATGCTCAATGGTGAGACCAGGGAAGATGGAGGCGAGGGATTGCTGCAGAGAGAGGTGGAGGATCTGTAGCAGGAGCTCTGTCCCCCCTCTCTGCTGCCAACTGCTGAGATGGGGGGGGGGGGTCAGAGATGAAAAGCCGAGGTTCAGAGCTCTGCTTGGCTTCTGCACCCCCGTATTTCAGGCCAAATGAGGTACTGCAGGCTTATTTAGCTTGAATACTGCCCGTCTTGTGAGTCAACACTCGCAAACTGAATCAGAATTTAAAAAAAAAGTTGCTCGCAGATCAAAACGCTCTCAAACCAAGTTACTCTTGATCCAAGGTTCCACTGTAATTAGAAATGGGAATATGGTACGTAGTCTTAACCACTTCCATACCGGGCCAATTCTGACACACTTCCTGTTCCTTAAACAGCCCACTTCCTGTTTCCTTATACAGCCCACTTCCTGTTTCCTTATACAGCCCACTTCCTGTTTCCTTATACAGCCCACGTCCTGTTTCCTTATACAGCCCACTTCCTGTTTGCTTATACAGCCCACTTCCTGTTTGCTTATACAGCCCTCTTCCTGTTTGCTTATACAGCCCACTTCCTGTTTCCTTATACAGCCCACTTCCTGTTTCCTTATACAGCCCACTTCCTGTTTGCTTTTACAGCCCACTTCCTGTTTGCTTTTACAGCCCACTTCCTGTTTGCTTATACAGCCCACTTCCTGTTTGCTTATACAGCCCACTTCCTGTTTCCTTATACAGCCCACTTCCTGTTTGCTTATACAGCCCACGTCCTGTTTGCTTTTACAGCCCACTTCCTGTTTGCTTTTACAGCCCACTTCCTGTTTGCTTTTACAGCCCACTTCCTGTTTGCTTATACAGCCCACTTCCTGTTTGCTTATACAGCCCACTTCCTGTTTCCTTATACAGCCCATGTCCTGTTTCCTTATACAGCCCATGTCCTGTTTCCTTATACAGCCCACGTCCTGTTTCCTTATACAGCCCACTTCCTGTTTCCTTATACAGCCCACTTCCTGTTTCTTTATACAGCCCACTTCCTGTTTCTTTATACAGCCCACTTCCTGTTTCCTTATACAGCCCACGTCCTGTTTCCTTATACAGCCCACGTCCTGTTTCCTTATACAGCCCACGTCCTGTTTCCTTATACAGCCCACGTCCTGTTTCCTTATACAGTTCACGTCCTGTTTCCTTATACAGCCCACGTCCTGTTTCCTTATACAGCCCACGTCCTGTTTCCTTATACAGCCCACGTCCTGTTTCCTTATACAGCCCACGTCCTGTTTCCTTATACAGCCCACGTCCTGTTTTCTTTATACAGCCCACTTCCTGTTTTTCTTATGCAGCCCACTTCCTGTTTTTCTTATGCAGCCCACTTCCTGTTTCCTTAATCAGCCCACTTCCTGTTTCCTTATGCAGCCCACTTCCTGTTTCCTTATGCAGCCCACTTCCTGTTTCCTTATACAGCCCACTTCCTGTTTCTTGTCTGGTCATTAGCCTAGGCTTATGACAATCATGCACAACACTCTCAAACCGAATCAGAATAAAAAAAAAAAAAGTTGCTTGCAGATCAAAGCGCTCTCAAACCAAGTTACTCTTGAACCGAGGTTCCACTGTAATCAGAAATGGGAATATGGTACGCAGTCTTAACCACTTCCATACCGGGCCAATTCTGACACACTACCTGTTTCCTTATACAGCCCACTTCCTGTTTTCTTTATACAGCCCACGTCCTGTTTCCTTATACAGCCCACGTCCTGTTTCCTTATACAGCCCACGTCCTGTTTCCTTATACAGCCCACTTCCTGTTTCCTTATCCAGCCCACTTCCGGTTTCCTTATCCAACCCACTTCCTGTTTCTTTATACAGCCCACTTCCTGTTTCCTTATAGGCCATCTTTCCTCTGCTAATTTCTGAGGCCAGGAGATGACAAGAAACCTCTTCTGGTGCCAACTGCTTAACAATGGATATTCCCCCTCACTTGGGCCTCTTTCACACGGTAGGAGAATTTACCCCGCCCTTTGAAAAGCCGCAGTGCATGCCTTTCAGAGTTGGTGGTTTGCACGTGTTCAGGAGGTGATACTACCTCTGCCTTTTTTTTTCGATCTCAAGGGAGATTTTACAATCGAAATACCGCCGACGCCTGCTTGCCCAGCGTTTGGCATGTGGTTGTGGCGCGGTCCCATTGATTTTAATTGGTGCTTGGGCAGGCCTAATGCAAATGTTTGCCTTGGCCGATGCCACAGTCTTCCATAAACGAACCCGTGGGTGTTTCTTCTTCATGTTACAAGAACAAGGTGAGCTGAAAGATATCTAGTACACCTTTTCATATGAAGACCATGGTTTAGGCGCTGAACCACGGACCTTTGTTTTCCCCCTCTCCGGGTACAGATGGTATTTTTTCGCGTATTTAAAGAATTGTGTATTCTGGTAATCGGGAATGGGAATATGGTACATAGTCTTAACCACTTCCATACCGGGTTAATTCTGGCACTCCTGTTTGCGTATACAGCCCACTTCCTGTTTGCGTATACAGCCCACTTCCTGTTTGCGTATACAGCCCACTTCCTGTTTGCTTATACAGCCCACTTCCTGTTTGCTTATACAGCCCACTTCCTGTTTGCGTATACAGCCCACTTCCTGTTTGCGTATATAGCCCACTTCCTGTTTGCGTATATAGCCCACTTCCTGTTTGCGTATACAGCCCACTTCCTGTTTTCGTATACAGCCCACGTCCTGTTTCCTTATCCAGCCCACGTCCTGTTTGCGTATACAGCCCACGTCCTGTTTGCGTATACAGCCCACGTCCTGTTTCCTTATCAAGCCCGCGTCCTGTTTGCGTATACAGCCCACGTCCTGTCTGCGTATACAGCCCACGTCCTGTTTGCGTATACAGCCCACTTCCTGTTTGCGTATACAGCCCACTACCTGTTTGCGTATACAGCCCACTACCTGTTTGCGTATACAGCCCACTTCCTGTTTGCATATACAGCCCACTTCCTGTTTGCGTATACGGCCCACTTCCTGTTTGCGTATACGGCCCACTTCCTGTTTGCGTATACGGCCCACTTCCTGTTTGCGTATACAGCCCATTACCTGTTTGCATATACAGCCCACTTCCCGTTTGCGTATACGGCCCACTTCCCGTTTGCGTATACAGCCCACTTCCCGTTTGCGTATACAGCCCACTTCCCGTTTGCGTATACAGCCCACTTCCCGTTTGCGTATACAGCCCACTTCCCGTTTGCGTATACAGCCCACTTCCCGTTTGCGTATACAGCCCACTTTCTGTTACCTTATACAGCCCACTTTCTGTTACCTTATACAGCCCACTTCCTGTTTCCGCATACAGTCCACTTAAGGTGCCCCCGTGTCCCGGATTGCCCATGACTGTCCAGCAATTGACATGTCTGTCCCGGGTCCCGGCACCTTCATTACAGGACAATACAGTGTCCCAGAATGAAATAGAGGACACCGCCACCCCCTGCTAACTAGTAACTACATTTCCAGAGCTGGTTGCTAGGATTGGCGCTGCCTGGCGTCCTGCAACTGGTGACAATTTACTCTCAGACAGTGAGGCCTGCGCCTAGTGCAGCACTGCTGTGCCCACCCACCTCGGCATCTCCTCCTCCTCCGGCACCCAGCAGCAAGCAGCGGGGACTGGTCTGATCTTCGCTCCCCAGATAATGACTCCACTCTCTTCCTTCTAAGCACGTGGCTCATGCAGAGGGAGTGACAGCAGTACTGCATCTGGTGGCAGGCTATGGGCGGCAAGCGGCACTGCATCTGGTGGCAGGCTATGGGCGGCAAGCGGCACTGCATCTGGTGTAAGGCTATAGGTGGCAAGCGGTACTGCATCTGGTGGCAGGCTATGGGTGGCAAGCTGTACTGCATCTGGTGGCAGGCTATGGGCGGCAAGCGGTACTGCATCTGGTGGCAGGCTATGGGTGGCAAGCGGTACTGCATCTGGTGGTGGGCTATGGGTGGCAAGCGGCACTGCATCTGGTGGCAGGCTATGGGCGGCAAGCGGTACTGCATCTGGTGGTGGGCTATGGGTGGCAAGCGGCACTGCATCTGGTGGCAGGGTATGGGCTGCAAGCGGCACTGCATCTGGTGGCAGGCTATGGGCGGCAAGCGGTACTGCATCTGGTGGTGGGCTATGGGTGGCAAGTGGTACTGCATCTGGTGGCAGGCTATGGGTGGCAAGCGGTACTGCATCTGGTGGCAGGCTATGGGCGGCAAGCGGTACTGCATCTGGTGGCAGGCTATGGGCGGCAAGCGGTACTGCATCTGGTGGCAGGCTATGGGCGGCAAGCGGTACTGCATCTGGTGGCAGGCTATGGGTGGCAAGCGGTACTGCATCTGGTGGCGGGCTATGGGCGGCAAGCGGCACTGCATCTGGTGGCAGGCTATGGGTGGCAAGCGGCACTGCATCTGGTGGCAGGCTATGGGTGGCAAGCGGTACTGCATCTGGTGGCAGGCTATGGGTGGCAAGCGGTACTGCATCTGGTGGTGGGCTATGGGTGGCAAGCAGCACTGCATCTGTTGGCGGGCTATGGGTGGCAAGTGGTACTGCATCTGGTGGCAAGTGGCACATTCACCTGACAAATAACCCGCCACCAAATTCCTCATCAACCCCGAGACTACATTTCTCCCCTCCCCCTCATTTTTTTTTTTGGAGAAGGTGAGAGAGGGGGTGGGTCCCTGAATGGCAGTTTGGAAATGTGGTCACCCTAAGCCCACTTCCTGTTTCTTGTCTGGTCATTAGCCTAGGCTTATGACAATCATGCACAGCGCTGTCTCTCTCACTCAGGTGAGTTTGCCCAGAAGGGAGGGGGGTGAGTCATAAGAGGGCTAATGAGAGCTGCAGAGCTGGAGGTGTGTCTGTGTAAATCCAGGAAGTGAACAGGCAGCAGCTTCAGCTGCCCACAGTTAAAATGGATGCAGCCAGACTCAGTGGAGGGAGATTTCTGCTGGATTATTTGGCAAGTACAGAATTGCAGTGTATATAAAATAATATGCAAAGTGATTGGAGGAAGCTTCAGAATGGGAAAGATATTTTTATTACAAATGATGTGAGCGGACTGCAGTTCCTCTTTAACCACTTCCCTACCGGGCCTATTCTGGCACTTCTCTCCTACATGTAAAAATCATCATTTTTTTGCTAGAAAATTACTCAGAACCCCCAAACATTATATATGTTTTTTTTTTTTTAGCAGACACCCTAGGACAGTGATGGCGAACCTTGGCACCCCAGATGTTTTGGAACTACATTTCCCATGATGCTCAGGCACTCTGCAATGTAATCGAGCATCATGGGAAATGTAGTTCCAAAACATCTGGGGTGCCAAGGTTAGCCATCACTGCCCTAGGGAATAAAATGGAGGTCATTGCAACTTTTTATCTCGCATGGTATTTGCGCAATCATTTTTTAAATGCCTTTTTTTGGGGGGAAAACAGTTTCAGGAATTAAAAAATAACAAAACAGTAAAGTTAGCCCAATTTTTTTTTGTATAATGTGAAAGATGATGTTACGCCGAGTAAATAGATACCCAACATGTCACACTTTAAAATTACGCACACTCATGGATTGGCGCCAAACTTCGGTACTTAAATATCTCCATTCTGCGACGCTATAATTTTTTTTACAGGTTACCAGTTTAGAGTTCCAGAGGAGGTCTAGTGCTAGAATTGTTTCTGGCGCTCTAACACACGCGGCGATACCTCACATGTGTGGTTTGAATGGCGTTTACATGTGTGGGCGGGACTTGCGTGCGTGTTCACTTCTGAGCGCAAGCTACTGGGGACAGGGGCATTTTAAAAAAAATATATATATATATTTATTTTTTTACACTTTCTTTTACTTTAATTTTTTGTATCACTTTTATTCCTATTACAAGGAATGTAAACATCCCTTGTAATAGGAATAGTGTGTGACAGGTCCTCTTTATGGAGAGAGGCGGGGTCAATAAGACCTCACATCTCTCCTCCAGGCTGCATGAGATCTAAAAAATAATTCACAGATCTCATGCTAATAGCCGCGATCATGGCTTTGTTTACATCAGGGGCCTCCGACGGTCATAGAGATGACTGGAAATCCCGAAATTTCTATGGTTGTCGTGCAGCGGCAGCCGATTCTTTCTCCGGGTCCCCGATGGCATGGGAGAGCCCGGAGAAGAACCGGGTGGCGGCAATAGTGGGGGGGGCCTTGCGCCCGGGCCTCCGTTGGTCATATAGATGACTGGTGACCTCACTGAAATCTCTATTGTCGTCATCCGGCGGGGGCCAATTATTTCTACGGGTGCCTAATGGCACGAGAAAGTCCGGACAAACAGCGGTCGGCGGGACGTCATGCCTGGGCCTCCGACGGTCATAGAGATGACTGGAAATGTCTATGGTAGTCATCCAGGGGAGGCCGATTCTTTCTTCGGGTCCACGATGGCACAGGAGAGCCCGGACAAGCACCAGGTGGCGGCAGGAGTGGGGAGGGGGCGTGGCTCCCGGGCCTCCAATGGTCATAGAGATGACTGGTGACCTCATCGGAAATCACTATGGTCGTCATCCGGTGGCGGACGATTCTTTCTCCAGGTCCCCGATGGCACGGAAGAGCTCGGACAAGCAGCGAATGGCGGGACGTCACCCCCGGGCCTCCGACGGTCATAGAGATGACTGGTGACCATCTGGTCAATGGAAATCTCTATGGTCGTCATCCGGTGGCGGACGATCCTTTCTCCGGGTCCCCGATGGCACGGAAGAGCCCGGAGAAGCACCGGATGGAGGCGGGAGGGGAGGATGTCCCCTCCCGTCGCCTATAAGAACGCTCAAGCGGAGGAAATGCCACTATGATCGTTCTTATCGTTCACAGAATCGATGGCTGGAAATAATGATATCTGAATGATGCCTGTAGCTGCACCCATCATTCAGATATCCCCCCTAGAAGTCAAGGATGTCATATGACGGTGTGCGGTAGGGAAGTGGTTAATGAGTAAGGACACCTTGGCGTTATGTAGGGACCTCGGCATCAATCGGGTCAAGACCTTCGTTTTGCCACAATGCAAACAATTAATCTTTATTTGGCTCTGAGAACTTGGCGAGGGTTGATAACGGTGTGTTTGTCTTTCTTCTCTGAAATGTTTTTAGCACCTGCATGTCATCGCCTTCTGTCAACATTATAATAATAAAAAAAATAATAATAATGGGTTGGGTCACCTTCCAGCCTCTTGAAACATTCCCACACCTTCAAGGAGAAGTCTTTTGTCTATATGCACTTTAACTGCAGGCCTGACTTGGACTGCATGCCCAGCAATGTGGTCTCCACTGGGTGGATCTTTCTTCATTCCTATGAAGGAACTTGCAAAGTTGCTTGCTATGAAAACTGAGAGAGGACAAGGCTGAGGTCGGCCCTGAGAGTTTAGGAGAAGACTGAGGTCGTCCCTGAGAGTTTAGGACAAGACTGAGGTTTGCCTTGAGAGTTCAGGGCAAGGCTGAGGTCGGTCCTGAGAGTTTAGGACAAGGCTGAGGTCAATTCTGAGAGTTTAGGACAAGACTGAGGTCGTCCCTGAGAGTTTAGGACAAGGCAGAGGTCGACCCTGAGAGTTTAGGACAAGGCCGAGGTCGTCCCTGAGAGTTTAGGACAAGGCAGAGGTCGACCCTGAGAGTTTAGGACAAGGCTGAGGTCGGTCCTGAGAGTTTAGGACAAGACTGAGGTCGTCCCTGAGAGTTTAGGACAAGGCAGAGGTCGGCCCTGAGAGTTTAGGACAAGGCAGAGGTCGACCCTGAGAGTTTAGGACAAGGCTGAGGTCGGTCCTGAGAGTTTAGGACAAGACTGAGGTCGTCCCTGAGAGTTTAGGACAAGACTGAGGTCGTCCCTGAGAGTTTAGGACAAGGCTGAGGTCGGTCCTGAGAGTTTAGGACAGGACTGAGGTCGACCCTGAGAGTTTAGGACAAGGCAGAGGTCGGCCCTGAGAGTTTAGGACAAGGCAGAGGTCGACCCTGAGAGTTTAGGACAAGGCAGAGGTCAGTTCTGAGAGTTTAGAACAAGGCCGAGGTCAGTTCTGAGAGTGTGAGTTCAGACCGGATGGTTTCGGACAAGACTAAGGTTGATGCTGAGAGTTTAGGGCTGGTTTGCGGTCAGACCTCAGCGTTTATGACAAGAATGAGGTCGGTCCTGAGAGTTTAGGGCTGACCTGAGGTCAGTTCTGGGAGTTTAGAACAAGGCCGAGGTCAGTTCTGAGAGCTCATGACCAGACTGAGGGTTGGACCTGAGAGCTCAGGGCAAGACTGAGGTTAGTCCTTGTAGTTCAGGACATGGCTGAGGTTGGACCTAGGGAGTTAGGGCAAAGCTGAGGTTGGACCCGAGAGCTTGTGACCAGACTGAGGATAGACATTAAAGCTTAGGGCATGACTGAGGTTAGTCCTTTGATGTTCAGGACATGGCTGAGGTTGGACCTAAGGGCTCAGGTTGTATCTGAGAGCTCAGGGCGAGACTGAGGTCGGACCTTAGGATTCTGGGCAAGACCTTGGTGGGACCTTCGAGTTTTGGGCCTTAAACCAGAAGATAACTGAACCTGCCCATGTCCTCCTAAAACAGGGTTTGCAATCTTTGTGGATTTTTTCATCTATTTGTAGATTTTGGTAGCTTAAACGTACAAAAAAAAAAAACGCACAAAAAAAATAACAATTTTGATTTGAATGTATCTTCTTTGTATAATATATATTATGAAGCATTCTCTGTGCCGCCACCAATGTGATCCTACGTTTGCCAGCGGTGACGGCAAATCTGTGCGGTGGCATGAAAATGCTGTTGAAGAAATTAGTAATTATTGTGAATTATATTTGTCAATGTGAGTATAATAAAACTTGAAAAATTATAATTAAAAGTCATTCTAATAAAAAAAAAAATACACAATGGTTTTTGCAATTTATTATTATTATTATTATTATTATTACTACATCTGTATTATGGAAATATTAAACTATTTCCACATTGTTTTTGTGTCTTATATTATTATTAGTGGGGCTAATGGAGATTATCAGAGTAGAGGCATCTACTTCAGTGATTTCCAGATTTTTGCAATCAAATCTTAAGGTGAAGTTCCACCCTCCCCCCCCCCCCCCCCAAAAAAAAGCATTAACTTGCATGGAAAAAAAACTTTTGGAGATTTTTTTTTTTTTTAACTCGCCTCTTAACCACTTCAGCCCCGGACCATTTTACTGGTTAATCACTGGGCCCTTTTTTGTGATTTGGCACTGCGTCGCTTTAACTGACAATTGCGCGGTCGTGCGACGTGGCTCCCAAACAAAATTGGCGTCCTTTTTTCCCCCACAAATAGAGATTTCTTTTGGTGGTATTTGATCACCTCTGCGGTTTTTATTTTTTGCGCTATAAACAAAAATAGAGCGATAATTTTGAAAAAAAAAAGTAATATTTTTTACTTTTTGCTATAATAAATATTCCCCCAAAAAAATAAACAGATTTTTTCCTTAGCTTAGGCCGATACGTATTCTTCTACCTATTTTTGGTTAAAAAAAAACAAAACAGCAATTAGCTTTTATTGATTGGTTTGCGCAACAGTTATAGCGTTTACAAAATAGGGCATAGTTTTATGGCATTTTTATTATTTATTTTTTTTACTAGTAATGGCTGCGTTTTTTTTTATTGTGACTGCGACACTATGGCGGACACTTTTGACGCTATTTTGGGGCCATTGTCATTTATACAGCGATCAGTGCTATAAAAAATGCACTGATAACTGTAAAAATGACACTGGTAGTGAAGGGGGTTAACCTGTAGGGGGCTAGGAAGGGGTTAAGTGTGTCCTAGGGAGTGATTCTAACTGTTAGGGGGCATGGCTTGCCATGAAACATCAATGATCACTGCTCCCGATGACGGGGAACAGACGATCAGTGACCTGTCATTAGGAAGAACGGGGAGATGTTGTGTTTACAATGACATCTCCTCCGTTCTTCAGCTCCCTGACACGAGCAGGGGACACCGGCGGACGTCGAGTCTGCGGGTCCCACGGGGATGGTCACGGAGCTGGTGTGGGACCACGCGGCGGCAAATTAAAGGGTTAAAAAGAAGACGATAACATTGTACAGGCTCATCCATTGATAAAATATCCATACCTGGAGTCCTTTGAGTATCTCGGAGCCTGGATATGCCGTGTGCCACATTTTCTTTTGGAGAGACAAGTGAGGAAAAGGTAATTTAGTAATCAAGGGCCATCTCCAGGATGGAGGTGAAGTGGCAGCATAAACAAATCTTCTGCTACAGAGACCATTTCCCACCTACCAGGGGTCAGAAAGTGAAACCAGAAAGGACCCCCCCCCCCCCAGCAAGAAGGACTGAAGGCCAATGATGTAAGACCCTCAAAATGGTACATAAATGAACAGGTGGGGACTGTTATACCCAATATAAATCATTCTGCAACATATTACAGTGCCTTGAAAAAGTATTCATACCCCTTGAAATTTCCCACATTTTCTCATGTTACAACCCAAAACATATAGTATAAATTTATACTTCATTCGTATATCATTATATTCATTAGAAATAATTTTTTACATTAATGATAAATTATTTTATACATATCATGTCCCTTTATAAATCATTCTCATATCATTATATTATATGGAAAAAAAAATCTTACATCCATTTTAAATCATTATATAAATATAATCTCCTTTATAAATTTTTCTCAATATGTAATATCATTTATAATTCATTCTTATATCATTAGAAATGTTTTTTACATTAATTATAAATCAATTTATTCTTATTATGTCTTTTATAAATCATTTTCATATTATAAATAATTTTATACATATTATACCATTTATAAATTATTCTTCAATATATGATATAATTTAGAATTCATTCCTATATCATTATATTCATTAGAAATATTTTTTACATTAATTATATATAATTTTATACATATTATGTCCTTTATAAATCATTTTCATATCATTACATTAATTATAAAAAGTTCTCACGTCAATTTTAAATCATTTTATAAATATTATATCCTTTATAAATTATTCTTCTATATATGATATCATTTATAATTCATGCCTATATCATTATATTCATTAGAAATTATTTTATACATATTATATCCTTTTATAAATTATTCTTCAATATATGATATCATTTATAATTCATTGCCATATCATCACATTCATTATAAATAATTTTTAAATGAATGAAAAATCAATTCATACATATTATATTATTTTAAATTATTTTTCAATATATGATATCATGTATAATTCATTCTTATATCATTATAATCATTAGAAATAATTTTTAGATTAATTATAAATCATTTTATACATATAATGTCCTTTATAAATCATTCTCATATCATGACATTAATTATAAAAAATTCTTACGTCAATTTTAAATAATTTTATAAATATTAAATCCTTTTTTAAATAATTTTTATACATATTATAACATTTTTACAAATCATTCCTATATATACAGCATATATTATACCAATTACAGGAATTATTTATAAAGGATAATGTTATAATTAGTATAAAAATTATTTACAATGGATAGAAGAATGACTTATAAAGGATATAAATTGATTTATAATTAATGTAATAATTATTTCTAATGATATAGGAATGAATTGTTAATGATATCAAATATAGAAGAATAATTTATAAAGGATATAATATTTATAAAATGATTTAAAATTGATGTGAGAATTTTTTTTATAATTAATATAATGATATGAGAATGATTTATAAAGGACACACAATGTATATTATGTATTAGAATGATTTTATAGGGGACGTACTAAACTGCATATTGGGATGATGGGATGATTGGATTATTGGCTGCAATACTGAGAACTCTCACTAGATGTCAGTGCACTTTATACACATATAAATGGTAATGATTCAGTTGTTTTTATAAAAATAAGTTATTCTTTCCTGCCCTGTGTGATACAATGTTGCAAGAAGCAGTTGCTAATGTTTAACTGTTCACTTGCTGTTTTTTTTATTCAGCCGTACAACAGGATCATAGTAAATTATACTGAATTAATGAAAAAATTGCATTTGACATGTTTTTTATGGAAATATGGGTAGAATTATTATGTTAATTATGTTTCTACATTTGGTTATAAATATACATAGGACTATATTAAACCCTTTTCTAATAATAATATGCATATAATTATTTTTCTACATTGGATTATGGGTGGAATATTGGCTATAAATATACATATGAATATATTAAACCCATTTCTGATTTGAATAAGCATATAATTATTTTTCTACATGGGATTATGGATGGAATATTGGTAATAAATATACATAGGGATATATTAAACCCATTACTGATAATATGATGCATATAATTATTTTTCTACATGGGATTATGGATGGAATATTGGTTATAAATATACATAGGGATATATTGAACCCATTTCTAATAATATGCATATAAATATTTTTCTACATGGGATTATGGGTGGAATATTGGTTATAAATATACATATAAATATACATGGGGATATATTAAACCCATTTCTGATAATAATATGCATACAATTTATTTTCTACATAGGGATTGGATATGGATGGAATATTGGTTATAAATATACATAGGGATATATTGGGCCAGATTCACGTACATCTGTGCATTATTGGACCGGCGTAGCGCACCGCCTTTACGTTAGACTGGCGCAATGTAGCGGCGCAATCACCCTATTCTCATAGATTTTGCGCAGAAATTTGCGACTGTGCAACGTTATTTCAGAGGCGCAAGGCGGAGTAATTCAAATTGGGAAGGACGTGGGCGTGTTACATTGAAATGAGCCGTGACCCCATGCAAATGAAGGGCCGGCCGGATCGCGCATGCGTACATGAAGCAGACCATGGTCAGCATCTCTGTGCGCATGCTCCCAACTCGGGAACGGCGCAATCAGTGAAATTGGAAGTGGACCCGGGCAACTTAGTGAACTACGCAGACAGCATAAATAGACAGACACAAACGCCTTTCCTTTGCAAAAGTACATCCCTTTGTATCCTTCCCTATACAGCAAGGTGCTTTTGTTCTGTTGTTTGTTGCGTTGTGACTTGTCTTTGTGATCTTTGTTGACTGTGTGATCTTGTGTTTTGGATAATATATTTGATAGTGTTTTTTGGTGACTGGTTGTGAGACTTTTTGGTTGATAGATTTTGGTTTGTTTGTTTTGTTGCTTGATTTTTCCTGCTTGTTTTTGTGTGTGATTTTTGTTGATTGTTTGTGAGCGAGTTTTTGTATGAGTATGACTGAGAGGAAGCGTAAGATGAATTTTTCTTTGGGGGAGAAACAAATAATTGGCCGGGCCATTACCCAATATGGGCGTTTCCTCCACGGCCCGGAGAGTGCCAACACCACCCCGGCCAGGAGGAGGGAGATTCTGCAGATGATTACCGACCAGGTAAATTCTGTTGGGGGGGGGGGGAGACCCGGATACGCAAGGGGATCGAAAAGAAAATCAATGAACTGGAGGGGGCCCACCATGCCCTGTTAGGCTGACAGCTGAGGAGAGTGCGGTGGCCCAGACCTTTCATAGGCAACAAGTGGAGGGCCTGCCTGGCTATGACTCCAGTCAGGAGCCCGTGAGGACAGGTAAGTTTTTTTTGCCCTATCAGGTGTGTAGCATGTGTGTGTTTGGGGGGGGGGAGGGAATATGTAGCAAGTGTGTGGATCCTCCAACCCGTGAATGTTTTGGGTCATCCACAGATGTGCAGGAGGGTGCTGGGCCTTCTGGCCTGACCGCACCATCCCCAGGACAGCAGCCCGATGAGGACCCCCAGACAATGCCGGAGTCCTCGGAGGAGGTTGAGGAGGAGTTCATGTCAGGCAGGGGCCTCTTGTTTTTGGAGGACTCTTCCCCTCTGGCTGGCAGCAGCCAGCCCTCCATAAGGGGTAGCCCCTCCCACTCCTCCCCCAACAGGGCTCCCCTGCCAAGGGGCTCCCCTTCTCCCCAGCCACAAGCATCAGCTGGAGGCAGGAAGTCGTCCCAGAAGACCAGGGGGTGGCCGAGGTTCTGCCCGCCAATCTAAGAAAGGGACCAGGCCCTTCAGACCCGCCATCTTGGACAGGTCAGCCAGACTTTGGTGCGGATGGAGGAGAGCCTGTCCTCCATAAAGGATACGCTTGGGAACCTAGACTGCCACTCCCGGGCTCTTACAAACTGCCTAAACCAACTGCAGACTACAACAGCAGATGTTGGGCAGGATGTGAGGGCCCTCACCCAGGCTATCCAGGCCAATACAGCATCACTAAGTGCTGGCCTGGACAGAATTGCCGTGGCCTTTGAGGGCAGGCTGCCAGGTGGGCAGAGACCAGGGGCTGCTCCTCCTTCCCCGGATTACCCCCCCCCATGAGTCTCCCCTGAGGAGCCGGGGCCGTGGCCGTGGGCGCCCCAGGCGTGGCTCATGCCAGCGGCATTAATTTGTTTTCCCCCTTTTTTTTTTCCTGGTTTTTTTCTGGGGCTTTTTTTTTTTTGCTGCCCATTTTTTTTTGTGTGTTGTGAATGCTGTTTGAATGTGGCGGTGACATTCCTGCCGGAAAAGGTGTGCCATCCTCATTTTTGGTGGAGAAGGGTTCCCAAGGACCAGGGAGAAGTGATCCCCAGGTCCGTGTGAATGGTGTATGAATGTACAGTGTTATAATTGGAGCCGTGGCGTTGCTGCTCACAAGTCCTGCATGGTGGGCTTGTGCTAATCCAATTTGATGAGGATGTGGGGTGTGTGTGCTAGGGACCACAGTTGTGTGCATGCATGCATTCTCATTGTGCCATGATTAATGTGTGTGTTTAACGTGCAAAGATACCCAATGTGAGCTGTCTCCTGGCTGCTCTTCCCTCAGAAGACGGGGTAGCCTCGGTTATGGGGGGGATTGTCTGGTTCGGGGGTCAGGTCATCACGTAGGTCAATCTGCAGGCCCTTTCTTACTGCGAAGTTGTGCAGCAGGCAACATGCACGGATGATCTGGCACACAAAGTTTGGGGAATACAACAGGGTACCCCCAGACTTATCCAGGCATCGGAAACGTGACTTCAGGAGGCCAAAGATGCGCTCCACCACTGCTCGTGTTTGGGCGTGGGCTTCATTGTATCTTTCCTCTCCTGGGGTTTGGGGGTTCCGGATAGGAGTCATGAGATGGGGTCCCAGTGGATATGCAGAGTCACCTGGAAGGGAAAAGACAGGAGGATGTTAGTCATGCATGTACCCGTTGTGATGTGTGCATCATGGGGGGGGTACAGTCATGCCTGCCACCCATGTCACTCACCAACCAGCCAGGTGTCCCCATACATGTTCTGTTCGAATTCCACTGGGATTGGGCTTTGATTGTAGATGTAGCTGTCATGGCTGGATCCGGGGTGTTTGGCACGGACGTGCCATATGAGGCCTTGGGCATCGACTATCACCTGTACGTTGATGGAATGCCAATGCTTCCCGATTGCGGTACATGTGCTCTGTCTCCTGGGGGGCTGGAGTGCCACATGTGTGAAATCAATGGCCCCCACGGTGTGTGGGAATCTGGCAATTCTGTAGAAATCTGTCATTGCCTTCAGCCGCAGGTCCTCAGTGGTGGGTTTGATGATTTGGTTGGCCATGCGTCTGAGGATTGCCACCACTCCACTTGTTCTTTGAAAAGAGCCACTGGCCAGGAAATGGAGTGTTGCCAGGACCTTGACCAGTGGCTGCACTGCATGTGAGCGGTGTGTTGGGCTGGTGATGTCCTCCTGCAGGGTTATGGTTAATTCCAGGATGGCATGAGGGGTGAATCTGAAGATGCGATACACCTCAGAATCACTCATGCCAAACAGGTCTATGCGTGTGCGGTATATCCTCTCCCGTGCCCTCCTTCTTTGCTCCTCTAAAGTCAGTAGTATAGCTATGAGCAAGGATGTCCCTGGCATGTTGGCATACAGATTGTTGTGCAACACGTGTGACTGCTGAGCTCCTCACTAACAGTGTTGCTTTATCTGACATGTAGACGATTTTTCTCTTTTTAGACCAGCTTTTATATGGTCTAATTTTAGACAGGACATTTTGCTGTTGTGCACACTGCGTAGCCTGCGCTGCACCAACGTTCTTTTGTGGATCCCTGTAACTCCCTCATTTGCATATTTGACTAGCAAATCAATGGTGTGTCTAGCGCAGTTTTGCGCAGACGGATGCGCCAGTCTATCGAAAGTACGCCGGGTCAAAAAAAGTACATTTCTTGCGTATATTGTTTTGGGGATGCGGCGCATCGAAACACACGCGCAAATTTAGACTTACGCCGCGCATCTCCCGAAACGCAGGCGTAATGGCTCTGTAAATCTGGCCCAATATTCCCATGTAGAAAAATAATTATATAAATGGGTTGAATATATTCCTATGTATATTTTTAACCAATATTCCATCCATAATCCTCATGAAGAAAAATAATTATATGCATATTTTTAGTAGAAATGGGTTTAATATAGTCCTATGTATATTTATAACTGATATTCCACCCATAATTCCCTTGTAGAAAAATAATTATATGCATATTATTATCAGAAATGGGTTTAATATATCCCTATGTATATTTATAACCAATATTCCATCCATAATCTCATGTAGAAAAATAATTATATGCATAATATAAGAAATGGGTTTAATATATTGCCATGTATATTTATAACCAATATTCCACCCATAATCCCCATGTAGAAAATACATTATATACATATTATTATTATCAGAAATGGGTTTAATATATTGCCATGTATATTTATAACCAATATTCCATCCATAATCCTATGTAGAAAAATAAATATATGCATATTATTATTAGAAATGGGTTGAATATATCCCTATGTATATTTATAACCAATATTCCACCCATAATTCAATGTAGAAAAATAATTATATGCATATTATTATTAGAAATGGGTTTAATATATTGTCATGTATTTTTATAACCAATATTCCATCCATAATCCCTTGTAGAAAAATTATTATATGCATATTATTATTAGAAATGGGTTTAATATAGTCCTATGTATATTTATAACCAATATTCCACCCATAATCCCTTGTAGAAAAATTATTATATGCATATTATTATTAGAAATGGGTTTAATATAGTCCTATGTATATTTATAACCTATATTCCATCCATAATCCCATGTAGAAAAATAATTATATGCGTATTCAGATCAGAAATGGGTTTAATATATCCCTATGTATTTTTATAACCAATATTCCATCTATAATCTCATGTAGAAAAATAATTATATGTATAGTATTATTAGAAATGGGTTAAATATTTCTTTTTATATTTATAGCCAATATTCCACGCATAATCCCTTGTAGAAAAAAAATGATATGCCTATTATTATCAGAAATCAGTTTAATATATTGCCATGTATATTTATAACCAATATTCCATCCATAATCCCATGTAGAAAAATAAGTATATGCATATTATTATCAGAAATGGGTTTAATATATTGCCATGTTTTTTATAACCAATATTCCACCCATAATCCAATGTAAAAAAATAAATATATGCATATTATTATTAGAAATGGGTTGAATATATCCCTATGTATATTTATAACCAATATTCCATCTATAATCTCATGTAGAAAAATAATTATATGTATATTATTAGAAATGGGTTAAATATATTCCTTTGTATATTTATAGCCAATATTCCACCCATAATCCCTTGTAGAAAAATAATTATATGCATATTATCAGAAATCAGTTTAATATATTGTCATTTATAATCAATATTCCACCCATAATCTCATGTAGAAAAATAATTATATGTATATTATTATTAGAAATGGATTTAATATAGTCCTATTTATATTTATAACCAAATGTAGAAAAATAATTAACATAATAATTCTACCCATATTTCCATCAAAAACAGGTCAAATGTAATTTTTCCATTAATTCAGTATCATTTACTATGATCCTGTTGTACGGCTGCATAAAAAAAAACAGCAAGTGAACAGTTAAACATTAGCAACTGCTTCTTGCAACATTGTATCACACAGGGCAGGAAAGAATAACATTAGTTGAGAAACAACAGAATCATTACCATTTATATGTGTATAAAGTGCACTGACATCTAGTGAGAGTTCTCAGTATTGCAGCCAATAATCCAATCATCCCATCATCCCAATATGCAGTTTAGTACGTCCCATTTTAGGGAGGAGAGATGATTTTTGGACCCTCCTGTCCCGTAGAAGAGAGGTCGGACCCTCTCACCCCCACTCTCTGTCCTTCTTGACGCTTTGTCAATAAAGTTTATTGAGAGGACGGCGGATGTTTACATCCCATGGCGCCGGGCGGCGCGTCACGTGATTGCGGAGGCCGGCGTCACTTCCGGCGCGGATCCGTCCATGGCCTGGGTCCGGGAGGTGAGGAGCCAGGGGTGTCGGTGGGAAGGGGTGTCGGGACGGAGGGGGCCCCGGTGTATACTGACTGCCCGGAAGGGGGAGGGCCCCCGGAGTGCAGCGGCAGGCCTCAGCCGGGCCCGGGGCCCCTGTCAGTCAGTGTGGTTGGGGGGTGACAGGGTGTCTCCTCATCACTCAGGAGCCCCCTCCTCCTCCTCAGTGGGGCCCCCAGGCGGGTGTTTTGGTGTTCTCTGGCTCGGTGTGGTGTTTATGAAGTCACCTGTTGTCACCTCTCTCCCTTCCCTTCCTTGGTGCTGCTGGTCTCCTGCAGCCTGTTTGCAGCCACTTCCTGCCTCCATGGACATCCCATAATAGACCTCAGTGACAGCTGAGCATGCATGCAATAAGACACGCTTGTTTCTCGCTGTTGGGCCGCATTTACGCCTTTTGTGCCTCCGGAAATGTGCTAAAAACACGCCTAAAACGCGCACCGCGCCATTATTTATCGTGGCGTCACAAATGTGCTACCAGAACACGGGTGCGGGAGCGACTGTGCATGTCACGCCACAAGGGCGCAAACAAGTGTCACGTGGATGTGAATGGGGCCTCGGCGCGCATCTTTGCGAATACGTGAGTGCGCTGGTGTGGACTTTTTTCTGTATAATACCAGATGGAGGTGTCACATTTTTGGCGTGACGCCGTGATTAGGGAGGAGCTTGGCTTCAGCTGTCAGTGTCAGGCCAATGGGATGCGGCCAGAGGATTCCCCGCCCCCTCAGCTGCACGTACACAAAGGGGAGGCGGGGATATGGATGACATCAGGACATTAAGTCAGTGATGTCATGAACATCCCCGCCCCCAAAGCAGCTGATTGGCCCAGAAATGACAGCTGTAGCTTGGGGGTCAGCTGTCGGTGTCAGGCCACTGGGATGTGGCCAGAGGATTTCCCCGCCCAACTTTGCTGCACGTACGCACAGGGGGCGGCGATATTCAGAACATCATGGACCTAATACAGTCACGTGGCTACATTAAGTCAGTGATGTCATGAACATCCCCGCCCCCAAAGCAGCTGATTGGCCCAGAATTGACAGCTTTAGCTTGGGGGTCAGCTATCAGTGTCTGGCCAATGGGATGTGGTCAGAGGATTCCCCGCCCCCCCTCAGCTGACCGTACACCTTCTGGCCATATCCCATTGGCCTGACATTGACAGCTAACCTTAAGCTTGGGGCAATATCCCAGAGGCAGCTGATTGGCCCAGGAATTTACAGAGTGGGGGTCAGCTGTCCAATGAGCTGTGGCCAGAGGATTCCCCACCCAGCAGCTGCACATACACAGGGGGGGGATGTCGATGACATCATGGATATAATGTAGCCACGTGACCATGATAGGCCAATGATGTCCTGAGCATCCCCGCCCCTTTGTGTACGAGCAGCTGAGGAGGCGGGGAATGTCCCAGGTTTAGGAATGACAGCTTGTCCAATGAGGTCGGCGGATTTCACAGCCTGCACCTGCAGATACACAAAGGGGCGGGGATATTGATGACAACGTTGATCTACAGGGCCGTATTAGGTCAATGATGTCACCGGCATTCCGCCCCTTTTCTGTACAGGGTGATGGCGCTCGATTCCTGTTCTAAGGGGATGGCTGTCGTTCCCTGTTTTAGAGGGGTGGCGCTTGTTCTAGGGTGATGATGCTCGCTTGCTGTTCTAGGGTGATGATGCTCGCTTGCTGTTCTAGGGTGATGATGCTCGCTTGCTGTTCTAGGGTGATGATGCTCGCTTGCTGTTCTAGGGTGATGATGCTCGCTTGCTGTTCTAGGGTGATGATGCTCGCTTGCTGTTCTAGGGTGATGATGCTCGCTTGCTGTTCTAGGGTGATGATGCTCGCTTGCTGTTCTAGGGTGATGATGCTCGCTTCCTGTTCTAGGGTGATGATGCTCGCTTCCTGTTCTAGGGTGATGATGCTCACTTCCTGTTCTAGCGTGAGGGAGCGCGCTTCCTGTTCTAGGGTGATGATGCTCGCTTCCTGTTCTAGGGTGATGATGCTCGCTTCCTGTTCTAGGGTGATGATGCTCGCTTCCTGTTCTAGGGTGAGGGAGCGCGCTTCCTGTTCTAGGGTGAGGGAGCGCGCTTCCTGTTCTAGGGTGATGATGCTCGCTTCCTGTTCTAGCGTGAGGGAGCGCGCTTCCTGTTCTAGGGTGAGGGAGCGCGCTTCCTGTTCTAGGGTGATGATGCTTGCTTCCTGTTTTAGGGTGGTGGCGCTTGTTCTAGGGTGATGATGCTCGCTTGCTGTTCTAGGGTGATGATGCTCGCTTCCTATACTAGGGTGATGATGCTTGCTTCCTGTTCTAGGGTGATGATCTTCGCTTCCTGTTCTAGGGTCAGGGAGCGCGCTTCCTGTTCTAGGGTCAGGGAGCGCGCTTCCTGTTCTAGGGTCAGGGAGCGCGCTTCCTGTTCTAGGGTCAGGGAGCGCGCTTCCTGTTCTAGGGTCAGGGAGCGCGCTTCCTGTTCTAGGGTCAGGGAGCGCGCTTCCTGCTGTAGGGTCAGGGAGCGCGCTTCCTGCTGTAGGGTCAGGGAGCGCGCTTCCTGCTGTAGGGTCAGGGAGCGCGCTTCCTGCTGTAGGGTCAGGGAGCGCGCTTCCTGCTGTAGGGTCAGGGAGCGCGCTTCCTGCTGTAGGGTGAGGGAGCGCGCTTCCTGCTGTAGGGTGAGGGAGCGCCCTTCCTGCTGTAGGGTGAGGGAGCGCCCTTCCTGCTGTAGGGTGAGGGAGCGCCCTTCCTGCTGTAGGGTGAGGGAGCGCCCTTCCTGCTGTAGGGTGAGGGAGCGCCCTTCCTGCTGTAGGGTGAGGGGGAGCGCCCTTCCTGCTGTAGGGTGAGGGAGCACGCCTCGTGTTGTCGGGCGATGGTCTTGCTGCACAAATACCCTTTGTGTACCTGGGAGGAGCCTGTGATACTTGTGTACATGGGAGGAGCCTGTGATACTTGTGTACATGGGAGGAGCCTGTGATACTTGTGTACATGGGAGGAGCCTGTGATACTTGTGTACATGGGAGGAGCCTGTGATACTTGTGTACATGGGAGGAGCCTGTGATACTTGTGTACATGGGAGGAGCCTGTGATACTTGTGTACATGGGAGGAGCCTGTGATACTTGTGTACATGGGAGGAGCCTGTGATACTTGTGTACATGGGAGGAGCCTGTGATACTTGTGTACATGGGAGGAGCCTGTGATACTTGTGTACATGGGAGGAGCCTGTGATACTTGTGTACATGGGAGGAGCCTGTGATACTTGTGTACATGGGAGGAGCCTGTGATACTTGTGTAGCTGGGAGGAGCCTGTGATACTTGTGTAGCTGGGAGGAGCCTGTGATACTTATGTAGCTGGGAGGAGCCTGTGATACGTATGTAGCTGGGAGGAGCCTGTGATACGTATGTAGCTGGGAGGAGCCTGTGATACGTATGTAGCTGGGAGGAGCCTGTGATACGTATGTAGCTGGGAGGAGCCTTATGTACATGTGATTTTTTTTTTATTTGTAATGAATTTGCAAAGATTTCTAACAATCTTCTCTCACGTTGTCATTATGGCGGATTGGTTGTAGAATTTTGAGGATGGAACCTTGTTGTTCTTTATTTGCGTTTTCTCGGTTTTCTCGCCGGGTTTCCCGTCTCTCTTCCCTCTGTAAGACTTTTTCTCTTCTTCTTTTCCCTGTTGGCAAAAAAATATTTGGAGTGTCCCTCCCCCTCCCCCAATGAGAATAGACTTGGCTGTTGTTTCTCAGTATATGGAGTGCGGGGGTCATAAATCATGTGTTATTGTCACACAACAAAGACCTTCATTGCTGCCGCGGGACCCGCCCTCTTTAGTCACATGACAGACACGCGCCGTCATTTCATATTTTGGTTTCCTCCAGTTCTGTCTTGTCCCAGATCCATTTAAAAAATGTTAGCGCCCCCTTCTGTTTACATCATACACTCCACGAGGCCCCTGTTCACGATTCAAAAACGATGGCAAAATCGCCGCAATTCTGACGGTTGATTCCAAATTGCGTCAGAATGCTCGTTTTTTGGGTGGCAGTATTTTTTTTTATTTTTTTTTGCATGAACAGAATGTTCTTTTATTGAAGAAAATAGAAGTTTGCTGGTAGTATTTTTATTATAAAAAAAAAATACAATTATGGCAACGCAAATTCACGATTGTCGCACTTCAGAATTGCGAAGCAATTGCGGCAAAAGACAAGTTTAAAAATTGCACAAAGTTGGTCACTCCAAAAAAGGAGCAGGAGCTTACGTCATTCTGCAAAAAAAAATTAAAAAAATCCTGCTGCTCTTCATCTCCCCCTTCTGTCCGTGTCCCCACTGCCGATGGGGATTTTGCAGAGCGGTGTTGGCAGCTCTGCACATGCTCAGTTCTCAGTGAGTTTCTATGCTGAGTATTTCCTCCCTATCGCATCTAAGCAGCCCATGTGACTGTAGAGTCACACATGTGGGCGTATACACAATGGCAGCCCACCCCCTCCCTCCTCCCCCATGCCCACTAACCAGCTAAACACAATGCTGGGCAAGATATTACATGTAGATTGATGGAGGCTTCACCTCCCTCTCATTCTAAGACACAGGCTTGAGGGGCGTGACATGGCCTGTGACTGGCAGAAATCCGCCCACCCCATGTTCTTGCCAAAAAATAATAAAGATTTAATTTTCAAATATATATTTGTAGGATTTTTTTATACAGTTTATTGATATTATTATTTATTTTTACTTTTGTATTCCAAAAGTAATTTTTTTATTTTTTTTCGAACGTGAGCCGTAGCAGGGGACTGGAAGCTCCTCCCTGATTCTGCACATCTGGCTCTGGGGCGCGCACGCACGCTATCCGGTGGCGACCCGCTCCCACTGTGATTGGACACAGCAGGAGCCAATCGGTGGGTCCGACAGACGCGATTTTTTTTTTTTTTTTAGCACCCCCCCTTTTTGTCACATTGGTTTGCGGATTGTACTCTTGCCTTTCTGATGTCCGCCGGGACCCACCGATCATTTGAGGCACAGGAAGAACGGCCATCTGCCTATGTAAAGAAGGCAGACCGCCTTTCTGTGACAAGGGAAGGCAGTGATCTTGTGTCTCTGCTAAGCAGGAACACTGCTCTCTGTCTTCCCACAGTACAAGCCCCCCCCCCCCCCAGTTAGAAAGCACTCTCTAGGCACAAATTTAACCCTGATGTTAACCCCTTCCCTGCCAGTACAGTGACAGTGCACATTTTTAGCACTGATTGCTGTCACTGGTCCCCCCCAAAAGGTCCTGCTATGAATCACTGATCGCCGCCATTACTAGTAAAAAACAAAACAAAAAAAAAAAACAATCGATCCAATAGTTTGTAGATGCTGTAACTTTGGTGCAAACTAGGGTTGTACCGATACTAGTATCGGTATTGGGACCGATGCCGAGTATTTGCGCTAGTACTTTTACTCGCGCAAATACTCCCGATGCCTGAATAGAATACTCCCCCCCGCCGCTGCCGCCGCATAGAAAGCTGTTGCAAGGGGTTAAACGCCGTGCGGGAACATCACAGCATTCATTTGAATAGCTGTAGTTTTCCCGCCCGTATAGACACTCCCCCTTGCTCGGGATTGGATGGGTGATCGTGATCTGTCCAATCCAGAGCAAGGGGGAGTGTCTATACGGGCGGGCTATTCAAATGAATCCTGTGATTTTCTCCATGCGGCTTTCGGCGGCAAAGGTAAGGGAAATGGCTGAACGGACATTGATGCATATGTGAGGGACATGGGTAGAGGGACATGGGACATTGCTGCATATATGAGGGACATGGCTAGAGGGACATGGGACATTTCTGCATATGTGAGGGACATGGGACATGGCTGACTATGTGAGGGACATGGCTGAAGGGACATGGCTGCATATGTGAGGGACATGGCTGCATATGTGGGGGACATGGCTGGAGGGACATGGGACATGGCTGCATATGTGAGGGACATGGCTGCATATGTGAGGGACATGGCTGGGGGGAAATGGCTGCATATGTGGGGGACATGGCTGGGGGGAAATGGCTGCATATGTGGGGGACATGGCTGGAGGGACATGGGTGCATATGTCGGGGACATGGCTGGAGGGACATGGCTGCATATGTGGGGGACATGGCTGGAGAGACATGGCTGCATATGTGGGGGACATGGCTGGAGGGACATGGCTGCATATGTGGGGGACATGGCTGCATATGTGGGGGACATGGCTGGAGAGACATGGCTGCATATGTGGGGGACATGGCTGCATATGTGGGGGACATGGCTGGAGAGACATGGCTGCATATGTGGGGGACATGGCTGCATATGTGGGGGACATGGCTAGAGGGACATGGCTGAATATGTGGGGGGATATGGCTGGATATATGTGGGGGGACATGGCTGCAATATATGTGGGGGGACATGGCTGCATATGTGGGGGACATGGCTAGAGGGACATGGGACATGGCTGCATATGTGAGGGACATGGCTGAAGGGACATGGTTGCATATGTGAGGGACATGGCTGCATATGTGGGGGACATGGCTGGAGGGACATGGGACATGGCTGCATATGTGAGGGACATGGCTGCATATGTGAGGGACATGGCTGGGGGGAAATGGCTGCATATGTGGGGGACATGGCTGGGGGGAAATGGCTGCATATGTGGGGGACATGGCTGGAGGGACATGGGTGCATATGTCGGGGACATGGCTGGAGGGACATGGCTGCATATGTGGGGGACATGGCTGGAGAGACATGGCTGCATATGTGGGGGACATGGCTGGAGGGACATGGCTGCATATGTGGGGGACATGGCTGCATATGTGGGGGACATGGCTGGAGAGACATGGCTGCATATGTGGGGGACATGGCTGCATATGTGGGGGACATGGCTGGAGAGACATGGCTGCATATGTGGGGGACATGGCTGCATATGTGGGGGACATGGCTAGAGGGACATGGCTGAATATGTGGGGGGATATGGCTGGATATATGTGGGGGGACATGGCTGCAATATATGTGGGGGGACATGGCTGCATATGTGGGGGACATGGCTAGAGGGACATGGGACATGGCTGCATATGTGAGGGACATGGCTGAAGGGACATGGTTGCATATGTGAGGGACATGGCTGCATATGTGGGGGACATGGCTGGAGGGACATGGGTGCATATGTGGGGGACATGGCTGGAGGGACATGGGTGCATATGTGGGGGACATGGCTGGAGGGACATGGCTGCATATGTGGGGGACATGGCTGCATATGTGGGGGACATGGCTGCATATGTGGGGGACATGGCTGCATATGTGGGGGACATGGCTGCATATGTGGGGGACATGGCTGCATATTTGGGGGACATGGCTGCATTTGGGGACACATGTAAAAAAAAGTATCGGTACTTGTACTCGGTCCTAAAAAAGTGGTATCGGGACAACCCTAGTGCAAACCAATCAATATACGCTTTTTTAAAACATTTTTACCAAAAATATGTAGCAGAATACATAGAGTAACACCTTGGATTGTGAGCATAATTCGTTCCATAAACATGCTTGTAATCCAAAGCATTTGTATATCAAAGCATTTTTTTACAGGGTATAAAAGAGAAGAGAGGCGCCTCTAAGTGTAGCAATAAGTTGCTAAATGTTGCACCTTCATGAAATGTAACCATATTGCTACACTTAGAGGCTCCTCTCTTCTCTTTTATGCTCAGGTGTTACATGACGCTACTCTTATATCAAGACATCACTTGTATATCAAGGCAACATTTATTAAAACATTTTGCTTGTCTTGCAAAACGCTCTCAAACCAAGTTTCTCTCAATCCAAGGTTTTACTGTATTGGCCTAAACTAATGAAGACATTAGATCTTTAAAAATGTTTTTTATTGGATATTTTATAGCAGAAAGTAAAAAATATAGTGTAAAAAAATAAATTGTCGCTCTATTTTTGTTTATCGCACAAAAAATAAAAACCGCAGAGGTGATCAAATACCACCAAAAGAAAGCTCTATTTGTGGGGAAAAAAGGACGCCAATTTTGTTTGGGAGCCACGTCGCACGACCGCGCAATGGTCAGTTAACCAAAATGTACCCCCCTTCCTGGTCACAGCACTTTTTGCGATTCGGCGCTGCGTCGCTTTAACTGACAATTGCGCGGTCGTGCG
Organism: Rana kukunoris; assembly: GCA_029574335.1. Classification (NCBI taxonomy): domain Eukaryota; kingdom Metazoa; phylum Chordata; class Amphibia; order Anura; family Ranidae; genus Rana; species Rana kukunoris. Next base: position 4,902,569 of record CM056057.1, on the reverse strand, counting down.
ACGTGGCTCCCAAACAAAATTGGCGTCCTTTTTTCCCCACAAATAGAGATTTCTTTTGGTGGTATTTGATCACCTCTGCGGTTTTTATTTTTTGCGCTATAAACAAAAATAGAGCGACAATTTTGAAAAAATAATAATAAATATCCCCAAATATATATAAAAAAAATATTTGTCCCTCAGTTTAGTCCGATACGTATTCTTCTACATATTTTTGGTAAAAAAAAAAAACGCAATAAGCGTTTAATCGGTTTGCGCAAAAGTTATAGTGTCTACAAAACAGGGGATAGTTTTATGGCATTTTTATAATTTTTTTTTTTTACTAGTAATGGCGGCGATCTGCGTTTTTTTTTGTTTTATCGTGACTGCGACATTACAGTGGACACATCGGCCATTTTTGGCTCTATTTTTGGGACCATTGGTATTTATTAGGGTTGTCCCGATACCACTTTTTTAGGACCGAGTACAAGTACCGATACTTTTTTTCATGTACTCGCCGATACCGAATACCGATACTTTTTTTAAATGTCATGTGACAGTTTTCAAACCACAATACAGACTAAGGATATTTTCTTTAGAATTATGAAGAACTCTAACTCAAGACATTATAAAAGAATAAAAATGAGTAAAAATGAATAAAAATGTTTTATTTTCTTGTCATGTTGAACATGTTGATAAATACAAAAAAAGTATTCTATTTAGGCATCGGGAGCATTTGCACGAGTACAAGTACTCCCGCAAATACTTGGTATCGGTCCCGATACCCATACTAGTATCGGTATCTGGACAACCCTAGTATTTATACAGCGATCAGTGCTATACAAATGCACTGATTACTGTGTATATGACACTGGCAGTGAAGGGGTTAACCACTAGGACGAGGAAGGGGTTAAGTGTGTCCTAGGGAGTGATTCTAACTGTGGGGGCGGGGCTACATGTGACACAACAGTGATCACTGCTCCCAATGACAGGGAGCAGTAGATCAGTTTCCTGTCACTAGACAGAACAGGGAAATGCCTTGTTTACGCTGGCATCTCCCCGTTCTGACTCTCTCCGTGAGACGATCTCGGGCACCTGGCGGACATCGAGTCTGCGGGCACGCGGCTGGTGCCCCACAATGCCGTGATTTAAAGGGAAAGTACTAGGGTTGTCCTGATGCAGAGTATTTGCGCTAGTACTTGTACTCACGCAAATACTCCCGATGCCTGAATAGAATACTTATTTTTTTATTTTTTTCGAGTGTGGGTGGAGAGGGGGCGGAGAGCGGAGCAGAGCAGTCCTCGTATGGGGGAGAGGAGAGCTGCTGCCGCCTTAGACAAAACCAAGTCAATCCATGGCTATACTTAGAGGGACATGGCTGTACTTAGAGGGACCATGGCTGTACTTAGAGGGACCATGGCTGTACTTAGAGGGACCATGGCTGTACTTAGAGGGACCATGGCTGTACTAAGAGGGACCATGGCTGTACTAAGAGGGACCATGGCTGTACTTAGAGGGACCATGGCTGTACTTAGAGGGACATGGCTGTACTTAGAGGGACCATGGCTGTACTTAGAGGGACCATGGCTGTACTTAGAGGGACCATGGCTGTACTTGGAGGGACCGCGGCTGTACTTGGAGGGACCGCGGCTGTACTTGGAGGGACCGCGGCTGTACTTGGAGGGACCGCGGCTGTACTTGGAGGGACCGCGGCTGTACTTGGAGGGACCGCGGCTGTACTTGGAGGGACCGCGGCTGTACTTGGAGGGACCGCGGCTGTACTTGGAGGGACCGCGGCTGAACTTGGAGGGACCATTTGCCCAGCCGTGCCATTGTGCCGACGTATATCCTTGTGCGCTGGCCGGCATGTGGTAAAATAACGCAAAGTCTTATTGCAAAAAATGGCCTGGTCATGAAGGGGGGTGGGGGGGTAATTCTTCCGGGTCTCAAGTGGATAAAGTATAACTTTTTTGTCCCCATAAGTGAGACTCTCCCTCTCTCTTTGTCTTCCATTATCACTGAAAGAAAAAGAAAAGTCTACATTTGATGTCATCAGAACGGGAATAGAGTTGGAATCTTTTGGTAGGGACTGCAGTTGTGGTGACAGCTGAAGGTTTTCCTGCACTTTGGAGGGATTTCCTCTCACTTCCTGTTTGGATATGAGACAGGAAGTTGAGGGAAATCTCCTCAGTTGGGACACAAATGGGGGGGGGGGGGGCAGACCAGGGTATAACCCGCCCTGTTTTGTATCCAAAAAGGGGACAAAATGTTAATGGTTCTACTTTCAATTATTTTTTTGCTCCTAAAGGGCATTAGATGCTTTTTATTTTTTTTTTTTTTGCTACTTGTGGAACTACAAAGGACTTTGGACTCTCAAGACTTTAGTTTTGCCACTTTGTTTGTTCTACAACTCTCTAAGATAAGGGGAGCGCTAGTTATGTTTGTCTTCTGTAAGATAAGGAACATTAACCTCCAAACATCACAGCATTCGGGATCCCAGACTGTTGACCTTAAAGGGGGTGTAAAGGTACAATTTTTTTCCCCTAAATATCTTCCTTTCCCTCAGTGCAGTCCTCCTTCACTCACCTCATCCTCCCATTTTGCTTTTAAATGTCCTTATTTCTGAGAAATCCTCACTTCCTGTTCTTCTGTCTGTAACTCCACACAGTAATGCGAGGCTTTCTCCCTGGTGTGGAGTGTCGTGCTCGCCCCCCTCCCTTGGACTACAGGAGAGTCAGGACGCCCACTAACGCACAGCTCCTTTCTCTATCTGCAACATAGAGAGTGTCCTGACTCTCCTGTAGTTCAAGGGCTGATAAATCCGGTATGTGCATTCATGTAATATTTTTTTTTTAAAGTGAACTTAACGTGTAACTGCTTGCCGACCGCCCGCCGTCATATTACTGTGGGACGGCGGCACTCCTGAGCGAGAGCCCGTAGCTATACGTCCACTTTAGAGCGGCCGTTAGGGGGCGCGTGCCCCCAAGTCCCACGCGCGTGCCCGGCGGGTACGATTGCCGCCGGGCACACACGATCGCTCGTTACAGAGCGGGGAACGGGAGGTATGTGTGTAAACACACAGCTCTCCTTCCTGTCAGCGGGGGAAACGCTGATCTTCTGTTTATACAATGTATGAACAGAAGATCAGTGATTTCCCCTAGTAAGGCCACCCCCCCATACAGTTAGAACACACCCAGGAACACACTTAACCCCTTCCCTGCCCCCTAGTGTTAACCCCTTCACTGCCAATGGCATTTTTATAGTAATACAATGCATTTTTATAGCATTGATTGCTATAAAAATGCCAATGGCCCCAAAAATGTGTCAAGTGTCCGAAGTGCCCGCCATAATGTCGCAGTACCGAAAAAAAATGCTGATTGCCGCCATTACTAGTAAAAAAAAAATATTAATAAAAATGCAATAAAATGACACCCTATTTTGTAAACGCTAGAACTTTTGCGCAAACCAATCAATAAACGCTAATTGCGATTTTTTAAATATGTAGAAGAATACGTATCGCCCTAAACTGAGGATTTTTTTTTTATATATATATATATATTTTTGGGGATATTTATTATAGCAAAAAGTAAAAAATATTGCATTTTTTTTCTAAATTGTCGCTTTTTGTTTATAGCGCAAAAAATAAAAACCGCAGAGGTGATCAAATACCACCAAAAGAAATCTCTATTTGTGGGAAAAAAAGGACGCCAATTTTGTTTGGGAGCCACGTCGCACGACCGCGCAATTGTCAGTTAAAGCGACGCAGTGCCGAATCGCAAAAAGTGCTCTGGTCATTGGGCAGCAATATGGTCCAGGGCTAAAGTGGTTAAAGGGGGTGTAAGCGTAATCCCTCCATATCCCCAGTGAAGTGACTGGCCTCAGGTGATACACAGAGATGTGACAAATCCTTCATAAGTTGTACCTGTTTATCTGCGGTCTTCTCTCCTACAGTTTTTCAGGATTTTTAAAGCTTGTCTGAGCAGTCAAAAAAAAAAGGGGGGGGGGGGCAGAAAACTGAATATACACTCTGCAGACCTCAGTGAGGAGATCTCTGAGAGCTGATTTGAAGGGAAGAGACACCCCCCCCCCCCGCGCACAGCAAACGGGAACAGATCTGAGGCTGTCAATCACAAGCTGTGTGCTGGAGATCTCTCCCCGTCACCTCTTCTTTTTTTTCTTGGAGTCAGAAGTGATTCATGCTAACAGAGGAAAGAGAGAGCAGACAAAAGTGACACTTGGTGCTCTGGACTGAAACAAGTACACGCTGTAGACCATGGAGTCTCAAACTGGCGGCCCTCCAGCTATTGCAAAACTACAAGTCCCATGGGGCATTGCAAGGCTGACGGTGATCAGTGGGGGATGGTTAAGTCACAACCCTTTACATCCAGCTGGTGGTCCAGAAAGGAGACCGCAATGGCGAAGTACCCTTGTGACAAGCAGACAGCTCTGTAGCTGGTGGTGGGTGTGGACCCCCCGCTGAACCGCAGGCAGTGTGGTATATTGTCCATCACTGGAGGATAGGACTGTGAGAGCCGAACAAGCTGACTGGAGCCGGGCGCACTGGATGACGTCGGCGTCGTGTTGGAAACAAAAGTAAACGGGAAGCCCGTCTGTGGTGGTGAACTGCAAGTTTTGGGTTGCCGTGGCTTACATGTTTCGTGCTCATCAACTTTTTCAAAGTGACTTTGAAAAAGTGCATGAGCGCAAAACATGTAAGCCACGGCAACCCAAAGCTTGAGGTCTGAAAAAGTGCATGAGCGCGAAACATGTAAACCATGGCAACCCATAGCTTGCGGTCTGAAAAAGCGAATGGATGTTGGGACAGTGTCTGTGTTGTTTTTTTATTATTATTTTTTTTAATCAGCCCTGTTGGGGGGCTATGGTGAGATATTGGGGGTCTTAACAGACCTCTGACATCTCACCTTTGAGACAGGGAAAGGGACTGAGGACACAGATTCCCCAGTCCCTTTCTCAGCAGCCTCCGCTGCACTGAAAATAAATGGAGAGGAGACAGCGGCTCCTCTCCATTCATAAACTGAGACATTGTAATCACAGGAGGTTACAATGTTTGTTATGTGAATTGACAGAGTTAGTGATCACTCTGTTCATTTCGGAAAAGGTAGGAGCCGAGAGGGGGACGCGGAGGGGAGAGGGGGACGCGGAGGGGAGAGGGGGACGCGGAGGGGAGAGGGGGACGCGGAGGGGAGAGGGGGGGACGCGGAGGGGAGAGGGGGACACGGAGGGGAGAGGGGGACACGGAGGGGAGAGGGGGACAGATGCACAGAGGGGGACACGGAGGGGAGAGGGGGACAGATGCACATAGGGGGACACGAAGGAGAGAGGGGGACAGATGCACGGAGGGGGACTAGGAGGAGAGAGGGGGACACGAAGGAGAGAGGGGGACACGGAGGAGGACAGATGTACGGAGGGGGACACGAAGGAGAGAGGGGGACAGATGCACGGAGGGGGACTAGGAGGAGAGAGGGGGACTAGGAGGAGAGAGGGGGACACGAAGGAGAGAGGGGGACACGGAGGAGGACAGATGTACGGAGGGGGACACGGAGGAGAGAGGGGGACAGACTTTTGATACAGAAAATCTGACATTTTTCGGGGTCCAAAGGGCCCTTCATCAGGGTAGGTACTCTTGAGTGAGGCTTAGTCAGCAGTGGGCTCTCCCGTCCTCCGATCTTCCATAGTCGGCAGTGGGCTCTCCCGTCCTCCGATCTTCCATAGTCAGCAGTGGGCTCTCCCGTCCTCCGATCTCCCATAGTCAGCAGTGGGCTCTCCCGTCCTCCGATGATCACAGGTCCTCGGTCTCGCCCTGGTGTCCCGGATTCCGGGTTACTTCGTTGTATTTGTCAGGACACGTCTCGTGTTTATTTCTCCTATCTGTATTCTATATAAAATAAAACACACCCTGTTGCAATGATTCCTAAATCTTGCAGCGTTCCAGGTGGTGGCGGGGGGACGGGGCCAGGGCCGGGTTGTAGCTGGGGGGCGGGGGTCGGATGTCGTACATACGTAAGTCTCCCGGCCTCTTATACGTTTAACCATTTCTCTCCCCTCCAGGGAATCCTTCATGTGTGGATCGTCCTTCATGAAACATGGATGACAAAGCTTCTGTGGGGAAGATCAGCGTGTCCTCCGACTCCGTGTCCACCCTGAACAGCGAAGACTTTGTGCTGGTCTACCAAGGAGGGGATGAGATGCATTCCGCCAACAATGGCAGCGACGACGAGAAGCCTGGGCTCAAGGTGAGCGTCTGACGTTCGTCACTTCAACCCACCTGTTTTGGTGTTTGGTTTTGGGGGTGGGTGGGGGGGGGGCATTCGTTTAAAGCGGAGGTCCGCCAATTAATTTTTTTTTTTTTTAAAGTCAGCAGCTACAAATCCTGCAGCTGTTGACTTTTAAAATACGGACACTTACCTGTCCAGGGCGCCCGAAGACGATCGATCTATTGGATGCAGCGGCCGCCATCTTTGGTAAGGGAATCATGAGGTGAAGCCTTGTGGCTTCACTTCCTGGTTCCCTACTGCGCATGTGCGAGTTGTGCTGCGCGATCTGAATGGTTCCTGCTGTCTTCTGGGAACTGTGTGTCTCCCAGAAGACAGCGGGGGGGGGGCAAGAGGTGCCAAACGTGGCGTAGATACCCGCATTATTTGCGGTAATCTATGCCCGGAAGAGGGAGCAAATACCTGTTCCATCCTAGAAATTAACTTTCTATTAACAGCTTGCCTTTAATGTAAAAAAAAAATTTACTCACTTCTATCTGGCTGTTACTGGGCAGATTTCATAATCTGCCTAGTTCCTGGTCCTAGGTGGGTCAACTTTATGTCCTAAGACCCCATTGCCTTCTGTCTCCTGCACAGCCCTCTCCCCGTCCTCTGCGCGTGCACGGCCCTCTCCCCGTCCTCTGCGCGTGCACGGCCCTCTCCCCGTCCTCTGCGCGTGCACGGCCCTCTCCCCGTCCTCTGCGCGCGCACGGCCCTCTCCCCGTCCTCTGCGCGCGCACGGCCCTCTCCCCGTCCTCTGCGCGCGCACGGCCCTCTCCCCGTCCTCTGCGCGCGCACGGCCCTCTCCCCGTCCTCTGCGCGCGCACGGCCCTCTCCCCGTCTCCCAACTTCCCATGTGAAGGAGCCCATAGACCGGGACGCCTCAAGGCTGGAAATACTGTTGAAGGACGAAGTGAGAAAAGGTCAAAAGGTTAAGAAATGTCGATTGAAACATCGGCGGGGAAAGTGAGGAAATCCCGTGTTGGGTGTCAGCCGGTGATTTGTGTTACTCGGGTGCAGGCAGGTTTTGGCTGATCGACTCGCATCACTTGTTCTGTTTTTCTAATTGTTGTTGCTGAGCCTGTTCTGGGATCTCTCCCCGGCATGTCTGCACTCGATCTGTTGGCGGCACCTCATCCACAAAACCACAGATCCCGGACACAATAGAAGAATGGAGTTTGGTGTACAGCGGTTTATGAGGACAGGGAGGGAGGATACTGTGGGCTTTACCTTTAAGGAGAACTCCGAGTGTTACAGAAGGGAGAGAGAGAAGCAGCCCACAGACTGGCGGGGGGCAAACAAGACAAATGACGTCTTTCTGGCTCAGTACCGGGTTCAACATTTTGGGCCAGATTCTCGTAGAATCTGCGGCGGCGTAGCGTATGCCATTTACACTACGCCGCCGCAACTTACTGGAGCAAGTGCCGTATTCTCCAAGCACCTGCTCCGTAATTTGCGGCGGCGTTGTGTAAATGGCCCGGCGTAAGGCCGCGTAATTCAAAGGGGGCGGCTTGTATTTAAATTAAGCGTGCCCCCGTGCCTGAAAGAACTGCGCCAGCCTTAAACGTAGGCCACTGCGCATGCTCCGTAGTACGCCGCAAAAACATTGGTTGCGACGTGAACGTAATTAACGCACAGCCCTAAACCCGACGCTGTCCCGATGGCCATACTTAACATGGCGTACGCCGGACCTACGCAAGGTTACCCCTCATATAGTAGGGGTAACCTTGCGTAAACAACGGGGAAGCGGCGCAAAAAACGTTCGGGAATCGGCGTATAAGGCTCATTTGCATAATCGGCACAGAAATCTATGGAAACGCCACCTAGCGGCCGGCTTAACATTGCATCTAAGATCCGACCGTGTAAGATTATTACGCCAGTCGGATCCTAGCGTAATTCTGGCGTATCTTGTTTTCTGGATAGAAAACAAAAATACGCCGGCGGCAAATTCGAATTACGCCGGTGTATGTGTAGATACACCGGCGTAATTCTTTTGAGAATCTGGCCCTTTATCTTTACCTTGTTTTTCTAAACCCTCGCTATCCTTTTTCCACTGGCTGAGGGATTTATTTTTTTACCATTTCAGTTTAAAGACTCATTTAGATTTGAGGTTGTGGGGGGAGGGTGTTAAAAACATCCAGTCTGTGTCGGCCCCCTACCTTGTTCCGCGATGGCCCCCCTATCTCGGTGCGTTGTGCGGGCCCCCTATCTCTGTGCGTTGTGCGGGCCCCCTATCTCTGTGCGTTGTGCGGGCCCCCTATCTCGGTGCGTTGTGCGGGCCCCCCTATCTCGGGGCGTTGTGCGGGCCCCCCTATCTCGGGGCGTTGTGCGAGCCCCCTATCTCGGTCGGGTTTGTGGGCCCCCCTATCTCGGTCGGGTTTGTGGGCCCCCCTATCTCGGTCGGGTTTGTGGGGCCCCCCTATCTCGGTCGGGTTTGTGGGGCCCCCCTATCTCGGTTGGTCCGTTTGTGGGGCCCCCCTATCTCGGTTGGTCTGTTTGTGGGGCCCCCCTATCTCGGTTGGTCCGTTTGTGGGGCCCCCCTATCTCGGTTGGTCCGTTTGTGGGGCCCCCCTATCTCGGTTGGTCCGTTTGTGGGGCCCCCCTATCTCGGTTGGTCCGTTTGTGGGCCCCCCTATCTCGGTTGGTCCGTTTGTGGGCCCCTTTTGGCCCGTGTCTTGCCCATCAGTAAAGGGGAAAAAAATTACTCATTTGCAAAATTTTATGACAGAAATTTTTTATTTTTTTATTTTTGTTTTTTTTCTTACATTGTTGGTATTTTTTTCATGTATTTAGAAAAAAAACAGCGGCGCTCAAATACGACCAAAAGAAAGCTCTGTGTGAAAAAAAATATGTAAAAATGTCATATGTGTACAGTGTTACATGACGGCATAATTGTCATTCAAATTGTGACAGCGCTGACAGCTGAAAATTGGTCTGGGCAGGGGGGGGGGATTACCTGGTAAGCAAATGGTCATTTGTCCTGCCCTGCCCTAAGCTAAGCCCCGCCTCCTGGGATGGGTGATGAGGACACCCCAGAAGGTAGCAGGGGGTTGCCTACATCTTTGTAGCCTGGGGTGGGGGTGGGGGAGGGGAAGTGCTGGGTGATGATCCTTTTGCAGAAGTGAGGAAATCTTCTCCAATTGTGTAAGAGGGAGGGAGAGGGGAGGAGCCAGGATTTTACTTTCATGAGTGAAGGTCTGCTGAAGATACCAAGGTAATGTATGCTTTTGTTTTTTCATGAGAAAAATGCAACTGAAAGTTTTTTTACCTTCATGCATTCTGTGCAGCACCCCCCACAGCCCCCCTAATACTTACCTGAGCTCCCTCTCGATCCAGCGATGTGCACGAGTGCCTCGGCTCTCTGGGGTCTCTTCCTCATTGACTGAGGCAGCAGGAGCCATTGGTCAATCACCCCCAATGAGAAGAGGGAGAGAGGACGGGGCCGAGCCATGGCTCCATGTCTGAATGAATAGACACGCACAGCAAAGCCTTTCTTGGGTGCAAACTGCTTGCTCTGGGGGCACTCAACAGAAGGGGAGGGGCTAGAAGCGCCATCCAGGGACCTGAGAAGAGGAGGATCCGATGTTGGAGGATGTTGTTTTTGTTTTTTATTTATTTTGCCTTCAACCACTTCCATACCGGGGCCTATTCTGGCACTTCTCTCCTACATGCAAAAATCATCATTTTTTTTTTTCTAGAAAATAACTCGGAACCCCCAAACATTATATCTGTTTTTTAGCAGACACCCTAGGGAATAAAATGGCGGCCATTGCAACTTTTTATCTCGCACGGTATTTGCGCAATCATTTTTCAAACGCCTTTTTTTGGGGAAAAAAACAAAACAGTAAAGTTAGCCCAATTTTTTGTATACTATGAAAGATGATGTTACGCCGAGTAAATAGATAACTAACACGTTACGCTTTAAAATTCCGCACACTCATGGAATGGCGCCAAACTTCAGTACTTAAAAATTGAACGGCATTTACATATGTGGGCGGGACTTGCGTGTGTTGGCTTCTGAGCGCGAGCTACCGGGGGACAGGGACGTTTTTTTTTTATTATACTTAATTTATTTTATTTTTACATTTATAAATTTTTTTTATTTTTATTTTTTACATTATTTTTTTTTTATCACTTTTATTCCCATTACAGGGAATGTAAACATCCCTTGTAATAGGAAGTGTTCTTGTCAATAAGACCTCATCTCTCCTCCAGGCTGGAAAAGCATGAGATTGTGAAAAAAAAATCACCGATCTCATGCTGACCGATTGCGGCTTTGTTTACATTTCGCGTCCGGGCCTCCGACGGTCATAGAGATGACTGGTGACCAGATGGTCACTTGTCATCTCTATGCTTCCCATCCGGCGATGGACGATTCTTTCTCTGGGCCCCCGTTGGCACAGGAGAGCCCTGAGAAGCACCGGATGGCGGCGGGAGGGGAGGGCGTCCCCTCCCGTCGCCTATAAGAACGATCAAGCGGCGGAACTGCCACTGTGGTGGGCGGAAGAGATGGATATCTGAATGATGCCTGTAGCTGCACCCATCATTCAGATATCACCGCACAAATTACAGGACGACATATGACATCCTTGGGCGGGAAGTGGTTAAACTTTTTACTTTGATACTTAAAAAATAAATAAAATAATGTATCACTTTTATTCCTATTAAAAGGAATGTAATCATCCCTTGTAATAGGAATAAGCATAACAGGTCCTCTTTACAGTGAGATCGGGGGGGTGGAGTGGGGGGTGGTTAATAAGACCCCACATCTCCCCTCTAGGCTGAGAAGCCTGAAAATAAAAACGTTTACTGCTTCCTAGCCGAAGCAGCGGTTTTTAATTTTATTTATTTTTTGCATACAGAGGCCGGGCGTGACGTTATAACATCGCGCCCACCCTCCGACAGGCATAGAGACTCCGACGACATAGAGACATAGGCCCGGATTCAGGTAGAGCGGCGTAAGTCAAAGTAGATGTGGGCGTGATATATTTAAATGACGCGTGACCCCATGCAAATGATGGCCACAGCTTAAAAAAAACAAACTGCGCATGCGTCGTCTCTTGGACGCATCCCAGTGCGCATGCTCACAGTTACGTCGAAATAGCTGCCTAAGATACGTCGAGCACTGCCTACGACGTGAACGTAACCTACGCCCAGCCATATTCACATAGTAGTATGTAAACGGCGTACGCAATGTAAAATTCGACTGCGTCGTTCCCTGGCCCATACCTTTGCATTAGCTGCGCCTCCTATATGAGGGGTAACTTTACGCCGGACGTAAGCCTTATGCAAATCGCGTATATGAAGCGGCCGGGCGCATCTACGTTTGTGACTTGGTGTATCTTACTCATTTGCATCTTTAAAATGGGAACACCGAATGCGTCCAGCGTAACTTTGCGCCCACGATACGGCGGCGTAGGCAAGTTACATCGGGCGACTGAAGCCTTGTTTTACGGCGTATCTATCTTCGCGAATCAGCGTAACTATACGACGGCGCACATTTGTCCTTACAACGGCGTATCTTTTGATACGCCAACTTAAATCCTTTGTGAATCCGGGCAATAGAGACACTAAGGTAAAGGAAGATATTTAGGGAAAACATTTTTTACCTTTACAACCCCTTGAAGTTTAGTGATCATTTCAGGAAATGTTATCAATTAACCACTTGCGGACCGCCGCATGTACATATACGTCGGCAGAATGGCACGTACAGGCACATTGGCATACCTGTATGTCCCTGCCCAAACCCCCCCCCCGGTACATGCGGCGGTTCCCGTGGCTCTGGGAGCGATCCGGGATGAGGGGGCGGCTATTCGTTTTTGTCCGCCCCCTCCGGATCGCTCCCAGCCAATCCGCGCGCTCCCCTGCAGTGCACTTCCTCCTCCTGTGTAAAGGAAGAGGGAAGTGATGTAATCTCTGCTCTCGGCGGTATTTTCAACCGCCACTGAGGAGAGAAGACATCGCACAGTAAGTCTGCACAACACTACACTGACACCAGTACACACAGGCACATTAACCCCTTGCGATCACCCCCCCTCCCCCACCCTCACAGTGTCACTGAATGCAGTGATCATATATGTACTGATCACTGCATTTAGTGTCAGTGTGACAGTTACTGTGACAGGCAGTTAGTGTTAGGTTCAGGGTAGTCCCGTACCCCCCCCTAATAAAGTTTTAACCTCTTGATCACCGCCCTAATTAACCATTTCACTCCCTATTGCCAGCGTCACTAAGCGATCATTTTTCTGATCGCTGTATTAGTGTCACTGTTCCCGCTAGGTAGCTTTAGTAAAAAATATATATTTTTTTTTCCAAAAATGACGCTCTATTTTTGTATATAGCGCAAAAAATAAAAATCGCAGAGGCGATCAAATACCACCAAAAGTTTTCCTCGCCTGTTAAAAAGAACAAATGAAAATTGGTATGCTATTAAAATAAATAAAGATTGAATATAAAAAAAAAAATACCACCAAAAGAAAGCTCTATTTGTGGGAAGAAAAGGACGCAAATTTTGTTTGGGAGCCATGTCGCACCACCGCGCAATTGTCTGTTAAAGCGACACAGTGCCGAATTGTAAAAACCCCTTGGGACATTTAGCAGCATATTGGTCCGGTCCTTAAAGCGGTGGTTCAGCCTAAATCTACTATGTCCCATCCGATCCAGCATACTGGCGTCAGCTTTTTTTTATTTTAATTGCTCTACTTACTGTTTCAATGATTAATTTTAATTTCTCTCCACCGCGAGGAATGGCGCCGCTATTGCGCGTAACGGCTTTCGAAAATAGCCGATTTACAACTCAGGTATTTCCGGCGCTATACGGCGCCTGCGCACAGACCTTGGAGCTGACTGCGCAGGCGCCATATATCTCCGAGTCCTATGGCGCGTCACGCCCTCCGAAAAAAGCCAAAATAGGACTCGGAGATATACGGCACCTGCGCAGTCAGCTCCTAGGTCTGTGCGCAGGCGCCGTATAGCGCCGGAAATACCCGAGGCCTAAATCGGCTATTTTTGTAAGCCGTGACGTGCCATAGCCGCGCCATTCCTCGCGGTGGAGAGAAATTAAAATGAATCATTAAACAGTAAGTAGCGCAATTAAAAAAAAAAAAAACAGCATACTGGTGCTGACGCCAGTATGCTGGATCGGATGGGACAGAGTAGATTTAGGGTGAACCACCTCTTTAAGTTGTTAACATTGAAGTCCATAAGAGCATGCTTAAAATCCTTAAAAGCTCCTTCCGCTCCCAAAAACTTCAGCTCCTTCATACTTCCACCTACAGGCGCCAAACAAACTTTAAAATGTTCACAGTATATTCAGCTATCCGGCTATATCTTTTCAGTTTGATATCTTTTACAGTTTTTGTGAAAAAGCTGTTTAAGTTTAGTGATCATTTCAGGAAATTTTATCGATTTAACAGAGTGTCTATGGGGTTGCTTAGAGTGTATGATGTCATCGCTAGAGCACAGAGCTTTAAAACATTTATTTTTTGTTCCTTTTCTATAAATTGCTCTCTCACAATTTTTACATCGTAGGTATTTTTGTCTTGTTTCGGGCAATGTGCTCAGTTTTGTGATACGCCTTTTACTTTTGGCTGGTTGAGCTTCCAAATGACAAGAGTTTTACGCTTTCTTCCATTGACTGTCCTGTATAAAATTCTTCAGATTTAGACATTAATGGCTGTGTGTTGAGCAAATTTACACCGTTATACAAGCTGTACACTCACTACACAACATTGTTGATACAAAGTGTAATTTCTTCAGTGTTGTCACATGAAAAGATAAAAGAAAAGCTTTACACAAATGCGAGGGTTGTACTTACTTTTGTGACATACTGTATGTGATCTCCCGCACACAGAGGGGGTGTACTTACTTTTGTGAGATTCTGTATATATTTATTGTGGTTACATCACACATGGCGTGTGCTGAGGTCTGCAGCAATGAAGGATTTTTGTATTTGAAACTTTAATGTAAATCTAGACCGTTGAGGGGGGTGTAATATTCCCGATGGGTGGAGTATGCGATCCCGTTACTTTCCATATCGCCCCAATCGAGGCGTGATTTTTGCCGCGATTGTCGCCTGACAAATCGCAGGACTGTATTTGGAAAACGGGCGTCCCGTCATTTTGTTTGTGTGATTTGTCAGGTGACAATATTGTCCCGTGATTGGGGTGCCATTGAAAGTAACGGGATCACAAGCGTGTCACATGTTTTGCGGCAATTTCGGAAATTGCAGTAATTCCACCCGCGGTCCGGAGCGCCTAGGTGTGATCACAGCCAAAGCTAAGCGTCTTCTATCAGTTGCTGGGTTCTACTTTTATAGATTCTGGGTGAACATTTTCTTCCTCAAACATTCCACACATTCTCTTCATTATTTATTCCACCGCTAATATATACTCACCATTAACCTTGTATAACGCTTTTCTCTCTGAGGACTCCAAGTATTGGAGATGGCGTTGGCCGGGAATCGAACCCGGGTCAGCTGCTTGGAAGGCAGCTATGCTTACCACTGCACCACCAACGCAAAAGTAGCCTGTATCGTGGGAGGAAACCGGAGTACCCGGAGGAAACCCACGCAAGCACAGGGAGAACATGCAAACTCCATGCAGATAGTGTCCTGGTCAGAACCTGAAACAAGGACCCCAGTGCTGCAAGGCTAACCCCTAAGCCTTTGTGCTGCCCATATACGGCCTCTGTTCTCTAAGGCCCGCCCCCGCTGAGTGGGGTAAATCACTTATGTTCACTTTAAGTGCCTTCACAAGAAATCCAAACTTTTCCTAAACTGCAATCTATAACACTTCTATAATAAAACACACCCGAATAACAATAAACAGGGGTACAGTGTCCCCCAAATTGGCAACACAATGGAGCTAAATATTCCATTCACCCTTAGGCCTCATTCACACGGGGGTATGAATCCGTACCCCATGGGAGGACCGTGTTTACCGGAATGGGGATGCATAGGTGTTCCCAGCATCCCGTGTAGGCAGTCCCATTGCTGTCAACTAGGGTGCAGTGACTGTACTCAATGTGACATCTGTGTGGGTGTCGGTGCACGGCCCCGAACGCACCCAGGGTGCGTCCGCACAACTGCACCCACGTGGATGTCCTTTTTGGGGTTAACGCAACCCCCACACAGGTTACAGATTCATACACCCCGTGTGAATAAGGCTTTGGACTTCTCCATGAAGAACCTCACTGGCGGGAAGAGTTCTCATTTCTCCAGCAGAGAAAGCCTAAAGAAAGCTGGAAAGGCTTCTCCGACCTCTGAAGACAAAGAGTTCCAACCTCCACTTATAGCCGGTCCAACACACGCCTCAAAAACATACCGCCTCCAAACTTCACAATATAATCAATTACTTTGTCGATTGACAATACATAGATCAAACATGTCACCTGTAAAAACGTGCTTGAGATGTTGGTGGTAAACAGCCTGCTAGGCCCGAGGGGAACCAAACCAAGTCCTCCAAAGTCTGCCTCATATCCAAAAGTTGCCAAGAGTGTAAATGTAGACATTATGCTTTAAGGTTAATCAAAAATATCACATTCTAAAGGGAAAGGTAGAACAAGGGGAGGAGTATGGCAGAGGCAGAGAGGGAGGAAAGTAGGGTGATGGAAGGTTCCGGTTAAGGAAGGGGTGTGGGGGTTCCCCCCAAACCTCACCCCCTTCTTCCTCCAACCTTCCCTTCTCCCCCCCCCCCTTTCTCCCTCTCTCCCTCTTCCATACTCCCCCTTTGTTCTACCTTTCCCTTTAGAGTGTTATATTTTTGATTAACCTTAAAGCTTAATGTCTACATTTACACTCTTGGCAACTTTCAGGTATGAGGCAGCTTTTGGAGGGCTTGGTTCGGTTCCCCATCTCGGACACTTTTTTTTACAGGTGATTATGTTTGGGCGATGTATCGTCGAACCTTAAAGCTTCTGCAGAAGCTGCAGAAAGCAAAATAGAGGGCTGATGGGAAGACCCTCCTGTTACTGGAGTGGCAGCCGCCACCAGTGTAGGGACCTGTGTTGGTACAGCCGTACCTGGCCCCTGGGAGGGTCCCTCAAACTTTTTGTCTTCTTCTAGGAACAGCTAATTGTCTTGTTTGGCCAACTAAATTGATAGTTGGTGATTCAGAAGCTGCTTATGAGAATGTTTTAAGAGATTGATGACGTAGTGGATTCCTGTCATGATGGCTTGAAATGAAGATCCTCTTCCTCATATTCACTAGCAAATCGCCCTCTTCTCATCACCTAGTTTAACTTTTCTTCCAACATTTTGGCCATCTTCAATCCCAAGAAAGCTGCACCCCTCCCATTTAAGTGCAATCCGTCACTACTATAAAGATGGTAACGGCCTGAAAAGTCAGTCCAGTTCGCCTTGAAGCCAAACCCCTCCTCCCTGCACCAGTTCCTCAACCAGTTGTTAAGTACCATAAGCTCTTGCTGTCTCTGTGGTGTGGATCGAGGTGCAGGCAGTATTTCAGAAAATATTGCCTTGGGGGACCTTTTCTTCAATATGGCCCCCAAGTCCCTGAAATCATTTTGTAGGGCGCTCCATCTTTCTCGAACTTTGTCATTGGTACCGATATATACCATGACAGCTGGGTCCTCTCCAGCACCATCCAATAATTTGTCCATGCAATCTGCAATGTTTGGAACCCTAGCGCCCGGTAAACAACATACTGTTTGTCGATAATGGTCTTTGTGACAGATCGCCCTCTGTATTCTTCCAATAACTGAATCCCCTACCACTAGTATGTGCCTATCCTTTCTGGTAACCTTTCCCCCATCTTCGTCACATGCTTGTGGAGTCTCTGTGTGAAAGTCACATGCTGGTGAATTCTTTATGTGATTGTCACATTCTTGAGGGGTCTCGTTGTGAACGTCACATTCTGCCGTAGTCTCGTTGTGGACGTCACATTCTGCCGTAGTCTCGTTGTGAACGTCACATTCTGCCGTAGTCTCGTTGTGAACGTCACATTCTGCCGTAGTCTCGTTGTGAACGTCACATTCTGCCGTAGTCTCGTTGTGATCGTCACATTCTGCCGTAGTCTCGTTGTGAACGTCACATTCTGCCGTAGTCTCGTTGTGAACGTCACATTCTGCCGTAGTCTCGTTGTGAACGTCACATTCTGCTGTAGTCTCGTTGTGAACGTCACATTCTGCCGTAGTCTCGTTGTGAACGTCACATTCTGCCGTAGTCTCGTTGTGAACGTCACATTCTGCCGTAGTCTCGTTGTGAACGTCACATTCTGCCGAAGTCTCGTTGTGAACGTCACATTCTGCCGTAGTCTCGTTGTGGACGTCACATTCTGCCGTAGTCTCGTTGTGGACGTCACATTCTGCCGTAGTCTCGTTGTGGACGTCACATTCTGCCGTAGTCTCGTTGTGGACGTCACGATCTGCCGTAGTCTCGTTGTGGACATCACGATCTGCCGTAGTCTCGTTGTGGAC
This sequence comes from Rana kukunoris, assembly GCA_029574335.1. Lineage (NCBI taxonomy): Eukaryota > Metazoa > Chordata > Amphibia > Anura > Ranidae > Rana > Rana kukunoris. The sequence continues at coordinate 4,884,888 of CM056057.1, read as the reverse complement.
GTCACATTCTGCCGTAGTGTCGTTGTGGACGTCACATTCTGCCGTAGTGTCGTTGTGGACGTCACATTCTGCCGTAGTGTCGTTGAGGACGTCACATTCTGCCGCAGTCTCGTTGTGGACGTCACATTCTGCCGCAGTCTCGTTGTGAACGTCACATTCTGCCGCAGTCTCGTTGTGAACGTCACATTCTGCCGCAGTCTCGTTGTGAACGTCACATTCTGCCGCAGTCTCGTTGTGAACGTCACATTCTGCCGCAGTCTCGTTGTGAACGTCACATTCTGCCGCAGTCTCGTTGTGAACGTCACATTCTGCCGCAGTCTCGTTGTGAACGTCACATTCTGCCGCAGTCTCGTTGTGAACGTCACATTCTGCCGCAGTCTCGTTGTGAACGTCACATTCTGCCGCAGTCTCGTATGAATCGGTGCACGCTGAAGGAGTTTTCATGTGAATGACACGTGGTTGATTTAAAGAAATTCCCAATGTTTGGGCTATTTTCTTTGCCAACAGAGCTGCACCCTGTTCATTTAAGTGCAGTCCATCCCTGCTGTAGAGCAAGTAACCAATTGAAAAGTCAGTCCAGGTCCCCATGAAGCCAAACTCCTCCTTCCTGCACCAGTTCTTCAGCCACCTGCTAAGCTCCCTATACTCCAGCTGCCTCCTTGGTGTGGCTCGAGGTACAGGCAGTATTTCTGAAAATGCTGCCTTGGAGGTTCTTTTCTTCAGTATAGCTCCTAAGTCCCTAAAATCATTTTGTAGGGAGCTCCATTTTCTTCTAATGTCATCGTTGGTTCCAATATGTACCATGACAGCTGGGTTCTCCCCAGCCGCATCCAACAATCCATCCATCCGATCTGCAATATCCCGAACTCGTGCGACCGGGAAACAATATACTGTTCGTCGATCACTGTCATTCTGACAGATTGCCCTCTCTGTCCCTCTAATGACAGAATCCCCTACCACCAGGATCTGCCTATCCTTTTCTGTAAGCTTGCCCTCATCTTCATGGGAGGAGATATTCCCATGGCTGCTTTGTTTTTTTGGTGGGTTCCCAACATGTACGTCACATTGTGTTGGAGTCTCAACATGAATGTGACATTCAGGTGGTGTCTCCATGTGAACTACACATGTTAGTGGAGTCTCTGTGTCATCGACACATGCTGTTGAAGTCTCTGTGTCATCGACACATGCTGTTAAAGCCTCGGCGTGAACGTCACATGCTGGTGAAGCCTCGGCATGAACGTCACATGCTGGTGAAGCCTCGGCGTGAACGTCACATGCTGGTGAAGCCTCGGCGTGAACGTCACATGCTGGTGAAGCCTCGGCGTGAACGTCACATGCTGGTGAAGCCTCGGCGTGAACGTCACATGCTGGTGAAGCCTTGGCGTGAACGTCACATGCTGGTGAAGCCTTGGCGTGAACGTCACATGCTGGTGAAGCCTCGGCGTGAACGTCACATGCTGGTGAAGCCTCAATGTAGCGTTCATATTCTGTCTCGCTCACTAGGGCAGTCCTGCCTTGTGAGCTGTCTCTGCAGTAAATACTGCGTATATCTGCAATAAAAAAAGAAGAATCAGGTTTAGCACTTTCACCTACTATATATATATATATATATATTTTATACAACATCAAATTATACAGAGAAAAGTTCAAAATTTCATTGCTAGTGACAATAAATAAACCCAACAGACAGGCACACAGGGATCACTAATGGTGGCCTTCCTATAAAAATGATGGTTGCCTGGCAGTTATGCCGACCCACTAAAATGAATGGAGTCAGAAAGGGAACCGATTCTTAATTTTCCTGTGCGGGGGAGTAATCTGCAGTGCTTCTGTTTTCCTATTATTAAACACCCAGCCTCTATGGGGGGGCCTCTAATCAATATCTACTTCCATTCCTATACATGTGTAACTTTGGACTCCAATAAAGATGTTTTTATAACAAAATATTTTTTTGGTGTGTTTTGACACCATTAAAACGTTTGTTATCCCTAAAAAATGAATAAAGATCCTGTTCCTTTAAAGCCCGTTATAGTGCTTGTGCTGTGTATTAAATATCTGGCTGATACTACCAGTTTCTACCCTCCCCCCTCCCTGCACTGACTCCCATGTATCAGGGCTGTATCGGGGCTGCAGAGTCCTGACACTGGAGTCAGTGCGTGTCTCCATCATATGCTGCTATCTGCAGCTCTCCCTGTGTCTCCTCCTCCTCCTCCCCCCTCACCCTCCCTGTACATGTCTCCATCATACACTAGCTGCAGCTCTCCCTGTGGCTCCCCCCCCCCTCACCCTCTCTGCCTGTCATCTCTCACTATCCCTGATCTGTGCACAAATATAACTTTCTTTTGGTGCCATTTGATCACGTCTGTGGTTTTTATTTTTTGTTAAACAATTTTTTAAAATACAGATTTCAAAATGCTTTAGAAACGCTGTGTACATAACGCCCATACAAACGTCTGAAGAAACCCCCGACAAGCTCCACATTCAGGTGTGAATTGTGTGTTTTTATTTTATTTTTTTGTAGATTGTGGGGAACGGAAGCGAGCAGCAGCTCCAGAAGGAGCTGGAAGACGTTCTGATGGACACGCCAACGGAAGACCACGAGAGCCAAGCAGAGGAGGGGGACCCGGGACACCCAGAGGAGGAAGTGGACGAATCCTCTAATGAAACCTCCACCGCGTCTTCCTCTATTAACCCCTCCTCCGTGGGACTACAGAAACAGGAGATGAGTCTGCCGGTGAAATCGGGACAGCAAGGTGATTATTGGGTTGCAGGTTTATTATTCTTCATGAGCTGCTGATGTTTTGAATTGCAAACGACACCACTTATTATACGGAGTATTCTTCATTTACACAACATCATCCTAAACTGCTACTAAACATTCATTAGCATTGTGTTTTCTATTTTAGATGTTAACCCCTTTGTGCCTAAGGGTAAAACAAATGTTCATGCCTGAGCACAATTTTGCAACTTTGACATGTGTTATAAAAACCGTACATATCATCACAACTTTATATTATTATTTTTATTTTTTATATTATTTTTATTATTATTATTATTATTTGTATTTATTTTTATGGTTGAACTGGATGGACTTGTGTCTCTTTTTTTTCAACCAGACTAACTATGTACCTACTTAGTGCAGTGGTTCTCAACCTGGGGGTCGGGAACCCTTTTGGGGGTCAAATGATTTGCCAGGGGTCATCATATCCTGGGCTGTTTTTGAAGCCCACACCCTTCTCCCAGCCTTTTTGCAGCCACCCAGAAGGGCTGTCCCTGGAGCCCACAGCCACCCACTCTGCCTCTTTGCAGCCGCCCATTAAATTCACGGCATGGCTGGGGGGCAGAGACTAGAGGTCAGCTGACTGGTGAGGAATGTGAAGTGGGAGGGGCTGGAGGAGACCCTTTCTCTCGATTTTGGCATAGGTGTCACTGCTAAGAAACCCCACAAAGTCAGAGACACAGTGAGTAACACTACCTGTGATTAGAGTTGCCATTAAAAGTCCCCACTACAGTTCTCAGATCAGCAGATGACCTTGATCAAGAGCACCTAAGCTGGCTGATCAGAACTTCCCCCAACATTGCCACTCATCCCAACTCCCCGCCAGCATTGCCACCCATCCCAAACTCCCCGCCAGCATTGCTACCCATCCCAACTCCCCGCCAGCATTGCCACCCATCCCAACTCCCCGCCAGCATTGCCACCCATCCCAACTCCCCGCCAGCATTGCCACCCATCCCAACTCCCCGCCAGCATTGCCACCCATCCCAACTCCCCGAACAGCATTGCCACCCATCCCAACTCCCCGAACAGCATTGCCACCCATCCCAACTCCCCGAACAGCATTGCCACCCATCCCAACTCCCCGAACAGCATTGCCACCCATCCCAACTCCCCGAACAGCATTGCCACCCATCCCAACTCCCCGACCAGCATTGCCACCCATCCCAACTCCCCGACCAGCATTGCCACCCATCCCAACTCCCCGACCAGCATTGCCACCCATCCCAACTCCCCGACCAGCATTGCCACCCATCCCAATTCCCCGCCAGAATTGCCACTCGTCCCATTACCCCCCACCCTCCACCAAGGAGTAAGAGAAGGAATAATGTAAGGGAGAGGAAAAGAGGGGGAGAAACAAAAAAAAAGGGGAGAAAAAGAATAAGAGAAAGAACAAGAAATACGGTTAGAGGGATGGGGGAAAAAAAAAATTAAGATAGACAGAGATAAAAGGGAAAGTAAGGAGAACAAGAGTAATACATTCTAAAATGTACCATAAGGCAGGGGTACTGAATTAAAATTCACGGGGGTCCAGTCAGAAAAAAATTCTTCCAGTGGAGGTCCGAATGCCAAAGTGGTGCTATGACGCCACATGATATCCTCCACTTGACAACCACCCATCACAGCGCCCCCCACACCACCACACACATGCACACACCTTTATGACCCACACACATCGCACTTTTTTTTCATTCAACTTTATTGAAATGTAATAATACATTTCATTAATTTTTATGCACCCCCCAAATCACAAACTGGTCCTGACCCATCACAGACCCCCCCCCCCATCACAAACTGGTCTTGACACATCAGACTCCCCATCACAGACTAACCCCCCCCTCCCTCCCCACAGAACCCTACCTTAATCACACTGGAAATGAAGCATGGCCATTCTGGACAAAAAGTGAGTGATTTATTGCTGGGACCGCCCCCGCTGCCTAGCAACCAATCACCCACGTTTTAACTTAAAAAGCCCCGCCCTTTGTCCAGAGCAGTCGCGCTGTGTGATTAAGACAGGTAGTGTGGGGAGGGGGGGAGTGCAGCGATGTTAGTGAAGGCACGGACCTGCCGCGCTGTGTATATAGCGGCATCCGCAGCGGCAAGCGGGCATGCGAGCCGGTGACGGATGACACTTGGCGGGGCTGCGGTCCGGATAGAATGGGGCCAGAACCGGACAGCGGTCTGCCATTTAGTGACGCCCGCCATAAGGGGTTTTAATATTGTACACTGATATGAAATACTGACACACCATGCTGCTTCAGGCCACGCCCCCAGAACTCTTACCTTATACAGGCGTACAGCAATAAGAGCAGCAGAGATCGACATTACAGGGCTGGATGTGGGCGGGAACTACTGAAATTAACTTTTCACATTAACTAGGATCGCCCGGCAACCAATCACCTGCTGTTTAATGTAAAAAGTTGGCTCCAGCAGTTCCCGTCCCCATCCAGCCCTGTGATTATGACCGCTTGCCACCGTCCAATGAAAATGTCCGCAGGCCCGCATTCATCGGTGGTGGGCCGCGGGTTGCCGAACGCTGCTCTAGAGACTCGGGGCTATAGCCCCAGTAGCCACCCCCTAGCGACGCCACTAGGTGACGGGGTCATGAGTGGCCAAGGCTCATTGAGTGAAGGTTGGCCCATGTAGTCTCATCCAATAGAAGAGCTGACTGGAGCTCACATGGCTGATGAAGCTCATGCTGGTTCTGATAGAAAGGTGTCGGAACACACAGAGCATTGCAGTTTGTTGTGTTATGGGGCTTGGTAGCTGCAGACCAGTCATGGGTGCTCATGGTAACCCGTCTCCTACAATGGGCATGTGAGCCTCAGAACTGGAGCACAGAGCAATGGAAGAAGGTGGACTGGTCTGATGAATCCCATTTTCTATTGCACCGTGTGGATGGCCGGGTGCGTCACTTACCTGGGGAAGAGATGGCACCAGGATGCAGTATGGGAAGAAGGCAGGTCATCAGTGGCAGATACCTTCAGACGTCTAATGGAGGCCGTGTCACAATGGGCCAGGGCTGTTTTTGGTGGCAAAAGGGGGGGGCTGCCCTGGATTAGGTGGGGGGTCATAATGTTTTGGCTGTATAGGTAAGTAATAGGATGTATATCTGACACGGCACTGATTTTTATTTTTCTCTCTGTATATACTTAGCAGAGGGTGCGGATGCCTCGGATTTGTTCTCACCCGTTCCTGATGAAGACAGCGTTGTGTTCAGTCAACTCACTTACCTCGGATGTGCCTCTGTGAACGCGCCACGCAGCGAAGTGGAAGCTCTCCGAATGATTTCTATTCTTCGGGGACAGTGCCAGAACGCGTTGGATGTGACGCTTTCCGTACCTAATGTGTCTGAGGGAACTGTCAGGTACAGACAATTCCCCCCCCCCCATTTATTTTAACCACTTGAGCTCTAGAAGATTTTGCATCCCCCCCCCCTTTATGACCATGGAATTTTTTGCTATTCATCACTGCACTACTTTAACCACTTCAGGACCGCCTAACGCCGATATACGTTGGCAGAAGGGCACGGCTGGGCACAATCTCGTACCTGTACGTCCTCATTAAGTGGCCAGCTGTGGGTCGGGCGCATGCCCGTGACCCGGTCCGAAGCTCTGTGACCATGACCGCGGGACCCGCGTCCCCGATCGCCGCAGAAGTCCCGCGATCGGTCACAGGAGCTGAAGAACTGGAAGAGGTAAGTGTAAACACAGCTTCCCCGTTCTTCCCTGATATAGGGAAAGGCGATCACTGACATAACACATCCAGCTCCGCCCCCCTACAGTTAGAAACACACACGAGGTCACACTTAACCCCTACAGCGCCCCCTAGTGGTTAATTCCTAAACTGCAATTGTCATTTTCACAGTAATCAATTTATTTTTATAGCACTTTTTGCTGTGATAATAACAATGGTCCCAAAAATGTGTCAAAAGTGTCCGAAGTGTCCGCCATAATGTCACAGTCACAAAAAAAATCGCTGATCGCCGCCATTAGTAGTAAAAAAAATAAAAATAAAAATCCAATAAAATTATCCCCTATTTTGTAAACGCTATAAATTTTGCGCAAACCAATCAATTAATGCTTATTGCATTTTTTTTTTATACCAAAAATAGGTAGAAGAATACGTATCGGCCTAAACTGAGTACATTTTTTTTTATATATATTTTGGTGGATATTTATTGTAGCAACAAGTAAAAAATATTGAATTTTTTTCAAAACTGTCGCTCAATTTTTGTTTATAGCGCAAAAAATAAAAACCGCAGAGGTGATCAAATACCACCAAAAGAAATTTCTATTTGTGGGGAAAAAAGGACGCCAATTTTGTTTGGGAGCCACGTCGCACGACCGCGCAATTGTCAGTTAAATCGACGCAGTGCCGAATCGCAAAAAGGGGCCAGGTCCTTTACCTGCATATTGGTCCGGGGCTGAAGTGGTTAACTGGCAACACTGTACCCATATGACATTTATAGCATTTTTTTCACTCAAATAGAGCTTTTTTTTGGTGATATTTGATCACTGCGTTTTTTTTTTTTCTCTTTCGTTCATGGTTGGACAGATGGAATTGTTTAACAGGAAGTATATGTTTTTAAAAAATAAAATATGAAAAATTATGTTTTTCTAAATTTTCTTTCATTGTTAATATAATAATAATAATAAAAAAAAAATAGTAATTTTGTACTCGCTGTAAAATCCTTTTCTCTTTCGTTCATGGATGGACACAGCTCCAGTTAGGTAACCCTACCGTCAAGATTATTTGGAGCTTTGTCTGTCCATGAACGAAAGAGAAAAGGATAAAAGGATTTTATGGTGAGTACAAAAATTCATTTTTTTTTATTAACAGTAAAAAAAACATTTGGATAAACTTAATTTTTCATATTTTATAAAAAAATATTTTATACTTTCTGTTAAAGGGTTATTATAGGAAAATAAACATTTTCTTTAAAATAACAAACATGTTATACATACCACCACTGTGCAGATCAGTTTGCACAGAGTGGCCCCGATCCACGTCTTCTGAGGTCCCTCGGCGGCTGTCTCTGGTCCTCCCCGCAAGAACTCGCCACAGTCATGCGAGAGAGCTTGCATGGTAGTCCTTGCGGGCACGCTCAAGTGATACAGCGAGCGGCCATAGCCGCTCACTGTATCACTCACACACACACACAGTGGCACCTCAGATTGCGAGTAACGCGGTTAACGAGCATTTCGCAATACGAGCGCTGTGTATTTTGAAAAATCCTAACTCGAGCGTTGTCTCGCAAAACGAGCGGGATTCAGGCCAAAGTGGTGCGCAGTACCGTGTTTGGCCTAAGATGGGGGAGCGCAGGAGCCAATTGGCACCGATCGCAGCACGGAAAAGCCCGAGGACAGTTGGGCTCACCTCGGCAAACTTCAGAAAAGCTTGTGAACGGAGTCTGTCTGAGGTTTGCCGAGGTCAGCCGAACTGTCCTCTGGCTGTTTCTGAGGCTCTCCGGTGCCCTCCCTCCTCCCACCTCTGACCACATGTGGTATTGCATGCAATTGAAGTCAATGCGGAAAATGGACTTCTATGGGGAAACTCGCTTTGATTAGCTAGTTCTTTGGATTACAAGTAGGATTGTCCCGATACCACTTTTTTAGGACCGAGTACAAGTACCGATACTTTTTTTCAAGTAGTCGCCGATATCGAATACCAATACTTTTTTTTAAATGTGTCCCCAAATGCAGCCATGTCCCCCCACATATTGCAGCCATGTATGTCCCCCCACATATTGCAGCCATGTATGTCCCCCACATATTGCAGCCATGTATGTCCCCCACATATTGCAGCCATGTATGTCCCCCACATATTGCAGCCATGTATGTCCCCCACATATTGCAGCCATGTATGTCCCCCACATATTGCAGCCATGTATGGTCCCCCACATAATGCAGCCATGTATGGTCCCCCACATAATGCAGCCATGTATGGTCCCCATACCTGTATATATGATGCCGCCGCCGCCACTGCTGTTAATCCCCTGCATTACAGCGTAGCGTAGCGCCGCGCACGCATTACAAGCTTCCGTTGTGAATACTTGTAAAGCGCGCGCCGCCAAGTATAGACACTCCCCTTCTCGGGATTGGACGGATCTGTCCAATCACGAGAAGGGGAGTGTCTATGCATGGCGGCGCGTGCTTTACAAGTATTCACAACGGAAGCTTGTAATGCGTGCGCGGCGCTACGCTACGCTGTAATGCAGGGGATTAACGGCGGTAGCGGCGGCGGCGGCATCATATATACAGATATGGGGGACATACATGGCTGCAATATGGGGGGCGGGGTAAGTATTCTATTTTAGTATCGGGGGTATTTGCGGGAGTACAAGTACTCCCACAAATACTCGGACAACCCTAATTACAAGCATTCTCCTGGAATGTATTATACTCGTAATCCGAGGTTCCACTAAAATATATATATTCTATATCTCATATATATATATGTGTGTGTGTGTGTATATAAAATATATAATACACAAAAACGTCTCTGGCAGCGAAAAGGTTAAATAAAAAAAATACATGTAATTGTTTTTAATTCACTTTTTTTTATTTTTTTTGTAACATACTCTCATCACAACTACAGGGGGGATCGGGGATTTTTTATTTAGTAAATTGGTGATGTTTGTGGAGAATGATGGAGTGAGTTGGGGGGGTGGAGAGGTAGATTTGGGTGTTGCCCACGTAGAGATGATATTGGAAGCCATGGGAGGGTATCGGCTGACGCAGGGAGGAGGAGGTGTAGATAGAGAAAAGAAGAGGTCCAAGAACAGAACCTTGGGAGACCCCAATGGAGAAATGAAGGGGAGAGGAGGAAGTAGAGTTGTAAGCGACACTGAAGGATCGGTGGGATCGGTAGGATGAGGAGCAGCGAAGAGTACGGAATCACCGAGACCAAAGTAGTGGAGTTTTTTGAGGCGGAGGGGGTGGTCCAATGTATCAAAGGCAGCAGAGAGGTCCAGGAGGAGTAGTACAGAATAGTCTGTTGGTTTTAGTCATTGGTGAGTTCAAGGACATCAGTTTCCATGGAGTGTTGAGGGCGAAATCCGGGAACTTAAGGGGATCAAGGAGTTTGTTCTTAGATGGTCCGTCAGTCGCTTGTAGACCAGTCATTCAAGGGGTTTGGTGGAGAAGTAGAGTAAGGAGATGGGGCGTAGGTTGTGAAGATTGGTGGGGTCCAGTGAGGGCTGTGACTAGCGCATGTTTTAGAGAGTTGGGGAAGATTCCAGAAGAGGTTGAATATGTGGTTTAGAGAGTGTAGAATGGAGTCAGAGGGCGAGCGTAACATTTCCGAGGGAGTAGGGTCCAGTGGGCAGGTCGTTGGGTGGGCATTAGGGTTTTCTTCCACTTAAGAGCCGGTTCACAAAGGGGCGGCACGACTTTGGGGGCGACTCGGCAAGGCGATCTCAAGACGACTTGAGAGGCAACTTGCAAAATTGCTTCTGTATTAAAGTCAATGCAAGTTGCGTCCAAAGTCGTACAGGAACCCTTTTCTAAGTCAGAGCGACTTGTGTCGCTCCTATTAGAACGGTTCCATTGAATAGAGCGGACCGCGACTTGTCGGGTGCCTGAGTCGCATGACCGGTCGCTCCTGTGTGAACCGGCTCTTAGGGGTGCAAGGATAATTGCACTATACATTTTTTACAACAAAGGTGTTGTTATTCCTTAACCGCTTGCCGACTGCCTTACGTACTTGTACGTCGGCAGAATGGCACGGGCAGGCAAAGCATAATATATACGTTGCTTTGAATCTGCTACCTAGCGCACATGTGCCTGCTGCTGTCTCCGTGACTGTGCCCGCGGGACCCGTGGACTCTGTGTGTGCTGGTGTCCCGCGATCAGGTCACGGAAGGGCAGAAGGGGGGGTAATCTCTCAGTTCTGCCTAGTGACCGCTCCCTGTCATCGGGAGCAGTGATCACTATCGTGTCACGGTAAGCGCCACCCCCACACAGTTAGAATCACTCCCTAGGACACACTTAACCCTTTCCCCGCCCCCTAGTGATTAACCCCTTCTTTGCCAGTGACATTTAGGCTTCATTTCCATGGACATTTTTACAGCCACTTTTTTTAGCCTTTTTTACAGCTTAAAAACGCCTGTCCATGTTTTTTGAGCTGTAGCACGTTTTTGAGTGTTTTTTAACATCTGGCGTTTTTACAGCTCTATTGCTGGAGCTTCAGAACGCACTGGTCCCGTTTTTTTTTTGCAGCTTAACAACTTGCCGACCGCCCGCCCGCCGTCATATTACTGCGGAGCGGTGGCTTTGTCTCGCGGGAGCACGTAGCTCTACGTCCTCCCTTTAGCAGCTTGTAGGTCGCGCGTGCCCCCCCGAGTCCCGCGCGCGTGCCCGGCTCGTTACAAAGCGGGGAACGGGAGCTATGTGTGTAAACACGCAGCTCTCGTTCCTGTCAGCGGGGGAAACGCTGATCTTCTGTTCATACAATGTATGAACAGAAGATCAGTGATTTCCCCTAGTGAGGCCACCCCCCCCCCCCCCATACAGTTAGAACACACCCAGGAACACACTTAACCCCTTCCCTGCCCCCTAGTGTTAACCCCTTCACTGCCAATGGCATTTTTATAGTAATACAATGCATTTTTATAGCATTGATCGCTATAAAAATGCCAATGGTCCCAAAAGTGTCCGATAAAATATTGCAGTACCGAAAAAAAACGCTGATCGCCGCCATTACTAGTAAAAAAAAATAATAATAAAAATGCCATAAAACTACCCCCTTTTTTGTAAACGCTATAAATTTTGCGCAAACCAATTAATCAACGCTAATTGCGATTTTTTTTTTTTAACGAAAAATATGTGGAAGCAACGTATCGGCCTAAACTGAGGAAAAAAAATGTTTTTTTATATATTTTTTGGGGATATTTATTATAGCAAAATGTAAAAAATATTGCATTTTTTTCAAAATTGTCGCTCTATTTTTGTTTATAGCGCAAAAAATAAAAACCGCATGATCAAATACCACCGAAAGAAAGCTCTATTTGTGGGAAAAAAAGGACGCCAATTTTGTATGGGAGCCGCGTCCCACGACCGCGCAATTGTCAGTTAAAGCGACGCAGTGCCGAATCACAAAAAGTGCTCTGGTCATTGGACAGCAATATGGTCCGGGGCTTAAGTGGTTAAAAACTTCTCAGCCATCTACAGCTCAAAAACGTCATGGTGGGCATGAGGCCATAGACTAACATGGAGAGCTGTTTTTAAGCGGCAAAAAACGCTCAGAAAAGTGGCTGTAAAAACGTCCATGGAAATGAAGCCTATATATCAAAAGTATGGAACAGATAGGATTTTATTATTATAGAGTTTTGTCCCATAAGGACAGTCCCTCAAAAAACGCTGCCGCGGCTTTTTTGAGCTCCAGCTCCAGTTTGTGTACAACATCGCACGACCGCGCAATTGTCAGTTAAAGCAACGCAGCGCCGAATCGCAAAAAAGTGTCCCGGTCATTGGGCAGCCAAATCTTCCAGGGGGCTGAAGTGGTTTCAATGTGTTCGGTTCAATGATTGACTTTTAGATTTTGATCTTCTTCCGTTTTTCCTCTACATAGACTTCTGGACCCGCAGACAAACACCGAGATCGCTAAATACCCGATCTACAAGATTCTGTTCTGTGTACGGGGACACGATGGGACTCCGGAGAGCGACTGCTTCGCGTTCACCGAGAGTCATTACAACGCCGAGCTCTTCAGGATCCACGTCTTCCGCTGCGAGATCCAGGAAGCGGTACGGTGTGAAGCAAGCTTTGCATGATATCCCAGCCGAGTTCTCCTTTTTTGTTTTTGGATTCAAAAATTTGTAACAGCCGGACCCAAATGTAGATTTGTTCTGGTTGCTGTGATCGGCACCCCCAGTTTTGCTCTGCCCTAGTTTATGGTCTCCCTCCCCGGTCATCTTCTGGGTGGCTCACCTTTAAACAAAGAATTCTGTGAAGTTACCCTTAAAGTCTATTTTTTTAAATAACAGACGTGTTATACTTTACATTTGCACAGAGCAGCCATATCCTCCTCTTCCTGGGTCCCTCTTCTGTGCTCCTGGCCCCTCCCTCTTGTCGAGTGCCCCCCACAGCAAGCCGCTTGCTATGGGGGCACCCGAGCCTAGACACAGCTCTGTGTGTTCATTCAGACAGGAAGCTGCCGTACAGTCCCACCCCCTCTCTCTTTTGATTGGCTAACTGACTTTGATTGACAGCAGCAGAAGCTAATGGCGTCGGCACTGTGCCTCAAAAATTTAGCGAGGGAGAGTCCTGGGCGGCCGAGGGACTCGTTGAGATCCCTCTGCCCCCCCCCCCCCCCCACTGTAGTGTCATCTCCCATCCTCATATCTGTGTCCTCTGCCTCTCTCCCCCCCAAAGTAGTGTTCTCTGCCTGACTCTCCCACTATAGCAGTGTCCTTTGCCCTCCCCATTGTAGTATCCTCTCTGTCCTACCCCCATATCAGTGTCCTCTGCCCCCCCCCACTGTAGTGTTCTCTGCCTGACTCCCCCTCCATAGCAATATCCTCTGTCCCCCCTTCACATCACACACACCCATATCACTGTCCTCTGTTTCCCCCCACGGTAGTGTTGTCGTCCCCTCCATATGTGTCCTCTGCCCCCCCCCCAAGTTAGTGTCTCCTGCCCCCCCCCCCCCTACTGTAGTGTCCTCTGCCTGACTCTCCCTCTATAGCAGTGTCCTTTGTCCCCCCTTCACATCACCCACCCCCCCCCCCCCATATCACTGTCCCCTGTCTCCCCCCCCCCCCCCCCCACTGTAGTGTCCTCTCCCATCCCCATATCTGTGTTCTCTGCCCTCCCTCTATAGTGTCCTATGTGGGCGGGGTTTAATATGATTTGTGACAGCGGTTGTGGGGAGAATCTCCTCCCACCGCTGTCAGAATGGGGGATCTGGTTGGGGTGCAAGCAGGTGCTCAGTAACATGTCGCCCCTGGAATATAGTATAACATGTAACATGTTACTAAAGGTCACCTTATCCTTTAAATTCTTATCACTGCCTGGAGTTGGGCTGTAAGTCCATTTGAAGTGCATGTCTGGTGTATTTGGAGGTCTAATAAACTGACCACACTTGTGATGTATCTCTGTAGGTGAGTCGGATATTGTACAGTTTCGCAACGGCTTTTCGGCGCTCTTTGAAGCAGATGCCTCTCGCTACCTCCATCCCCCCCCAAACCCCCGATAGTGACATCTTCACCTTCTCCGTGTCCCTGGAAATCAAGGAGGATGATGGGAAGGGCTATTTCAGGTCTGTACTTCGTTTGTCCTATCCGCTTCATTTGTTTTTCTATATGTCTGAACAAGACGTTTAACCACTTAAGGGCCGAGCCTCTTTCTGAGATTTGGTGGATAAAAGTTAAAAACTGTCTTTTTTTTAGGTGTCAAACTTTGTCGCCGTTCCACGAGAGGGGGGGGGGGGGGGCGCAAATTTTGAAGCGTGACATGTTTGGTATCAATTTACTCGGCGTAACATTATCTTTCACAATATAAATAAGAATTTGGTAACTTTACGGTGTTCTTATTTTTTATTTATTTTTTAACCACTTAAAGGGTCTCTAAAGGAATTTTTTTTTGCTGAAATGACTGTTTACAGGGTATAGAGACATAAAAGTTAACTGATTCCTTTTCAAAATGAATAAAAATAAATAAAAATCAATCATATAATGTGCCTGCAGGTTAGTTTCACTTTTGAACTGGCTTCATGTTTCTGTGAAGTGGAAATAGACACACAGAACAAAAACAAACAAATCCAGGGCAGTGCTTTGTTTTTAAAATGAATCTGATTGGTTCTGGGAAGTTTTAGACACACAGAAATGACAGCTCAGACCACCGTGAGAAAGCTCCCAGCACTGTGGTTATAGGGAAACAGACAAGCAGGAAGTGTAGAGAACAGAGCAGGATTACAGCAACTTCAAAGCAAAAATGAACAATAAGGACATGAAACCAGTACTGCAGTAGGGTAACGGAAGCTATTTAGGTAAAAAAAAAAAATTCTTTAGTGATCCTTTAAGGACCACCTAATGGCAGAATGGCACGGCTGGGCACATCCACGTACCTGTACGTTGCCCTTTAATCCCAGCCGTGGGGTCGCGCGCGTGTGCCGCCGGCGCTTGCACTCGACCCGGTACAAAGCTCCGTGACCGCGGGACTCGCGGTCCCCATCGCCGCCGGAGTCCTGCGATCGGTCCCCGGAGCTGAAGAACGGGGAGAGCTGTGTGTAAACAAACCTTCCCCGTTCTTCACTGTGGCGCCGTCATTGATCGTGTTTTATAGGGAAACACAATCAATGACGTTACACCTACAGCCCCGCCCCCCTACAGTTAGAAACTGAGACGAGGTCACACTTAACCCCTTCAGCGCCCCCTCGTGGTTAACTCCCAAACTGCAATTGTCATTTTCACAGTAATCCGTGCATTTTTGATGCATTTTTTGCAGTGAAAATGACAATGGTCCCAAAAATGTGTCAAAATTGTCTGAAGTGTCCGCCATAATGTCGCAGTCACGAAAAAAATCGCTGATCGCCGCCATTAGTAGTAAAGCATTTTTTTTATAGAAATGCCATAAAACTATCCGCTATTTTGTAAACGCTATAAATTTTGCGCAAACCAATTGATAAATGCTTATTGCAATTTTTTTTATTTAACAAAAATATGTAGAAGAATACGTATCGGCCTAAACTGAGGAAAATAAATGTGTTTTTTTATATATTTTTGGGGATATTTATTATTTCAAAATTGTCGCTCTATTTTTCTTTATAGCGAAAAAAAATTAAAACCGCAGGGGGGATCAAATACCACCAAAAGAAAGCTCTATTTCTGGGGAAAAAAGGACGCCAATTTTGTTTAGAAGCCACGCCGCACGACCGCGCAATTGTCCGTTAAAGCGACGCAGGGCCGAATCGCAAAAAGGGGCCAGGTCCTTTTAGCAACAAAATGGGCCAGAGCTTAAGCGGTTAATTAAAAAACAAAATATAAAAAAAAAAAAAAATTGCGTTTGTGAGACCGCTGCGCAAATACGGCGTGACATAAAGTTTTGCAACCACTGCCATTTTATTCTCTCGGTTGTCTTAGGGGAAAAAAAAAAAAAATAATGTTTGGGGGTTCTAAAAAAATAAAATAAAAAGATTGTACTTCAATGTAACTTTATTGAAAATTATTATACAGACATAAACAAAGTAATTTTATCAAATTTATCGGATTACAAAACATCCGATTTTAACTTGTAAAAAAAAAAGTTATGATAAAAAATAATAGTAATAATAATAAATTATTAAATAAAATAGTAAAAAAATAGAAAAGATGTAAAAAAATGTTATGATAAAAAAATAATACAAATAAACTATTGACATCAAGTGTAAAAAAATAGGCCCGGTCCTTAAGTGGTTAGTGTAGCATTTTTTTGTTCATGTGGATTTTAGCATTACAATGTTGTCCGTCTGTTAAATAATCATAGAATTTTTATTTATTTTTTTCGCTGCATTTTTTTTAATTTTATTTATTTTATTTTCCTTAGTGCTGTTTCTAAAGACAAGGACAAGCAGTGCTTCAGGCTGCGTCAGGGCGTGGACAAGAAGATTGTTATTTACGTCCAGCAAACTTCCAACAAAGAACTCACCATTGAGAGGTAACTTTAATAATAGAAGAAGTAATGCTAGGTATTATAAGACCATGGCATTAGGGTGTGCACCCAAGGATCAAACACACGCGTGTGTGTGTGTGTATGTATAATATAATATATATTCTTAGTAGAGCAGTAGATGGTGTCAGTAGGGAAGAGATTGATGTCAGTAGTTTAGTTTATTTTTATTCTTTTTTTTATCATAACATTTTTTTTTTTACAACTTTTTTATTATTTTTACAATTTTATTTAATAAAAATAATAATTTTATTATTATTATATTTTTTTTCATAATTATTTTTTTTTTTACAATTTTCTATAATAATATATTATTATTTATTTATCATTTATCATTACTTTTTTATTTTATTTGTTTTAAAATTTTATTTAACCACTTAAAGCGGAGCTCCACCCAGGAAAACAACATTTTCCCATGTTGTTTAAAAAAATGAAATAAAAAAAACCTGAAAAAAAAATAAATAAATACTCACCCGAAATACCTGTTGCTATGCGGAAGTCCGTAGTCTGCCTCTTCCACTCCGCGGTGCCTTTTCTTCTTGTCCTTCTGCTTGTAAATGGGGCGCGCTGCTTCCTGGGAACTGTGTGTGTTCTCAGAGAGCAGCGCGCCCATTCACAGGCCAGCGTGAGACTCGCGCAGGCGCAGTAGGAAATGGGCAGTGAAGCTGTACGGCTTCACTGCCTGTTTCCCATAGTGTGAATGGCGGCGCGGGAACCGGAGCGATCGTGGGACCGGCATCGGGGGGGCCATCAGCGCGGGCAAGTAGGACAAGGTAAGTGTCCTTATTTAAAGTCAGCAGCTACACTGTTAGTAGCTGCTGACTTTAAAAAAAATAAAAATCGCGGCTGGAGCTCCGCTTTAAGACCCGGACCATTATGCAGCTAAAGGACCTGGCCCCTTTTTGCGATTCGGCACTGCGTCGCTTTAACTGACAATTGCGCGGTCGTGCGACGTGGCTCCCAAACAAAATTGGCATCCTATTTTCCCCACAAATAGAGCTTTCTTTTGGTGGTATTTGATCACCTCTGCGGTTTTTATTTTTTGCGCTATAAACAAAAATAGAGCGACAATTTTGAAAAAAATTCAATATTTTTTACTTTTTGCTGTAATAAATATCCCCAAAAATATATAAACATTTTTTTTCCTCAGTTTAGGCCGATACGTATTCTTCTACCTATTTTTGGTAAAAATTTGCAATACGTTTTTAGCAATTGGTTTGCGCAAAATTTATAGCGTTTACAACATGGGGCTAGTTTTATAGCATTTTTATGAATAATTTTTTTTTTTTACTACTAATGGCGGCGATCAGCGATTTTTTTTTTTTTTTTCCGTGACTGCGACATTACGGCGGACACATCGGACAATTTTGACCCATTTTTGGGACCTTTGTCATTTTCACAGCGAAAAGTGCTATAAAATGCACTGATTACTGTGAAAATGACAATTGCAGTTTAGGAGTTAACCACTAGGGGGCTGGACGTGTGACGTCATTGATTGTCTTTCCCTATATCAGGGAACAGACGATCAGTGACATTGCCACAATGAAGAACGGGGAAGGTGTGTTTACACTCACCTCTCCCCGTTCTTCAGCTCCGGAGGACCGATCGCGGGAAACCGGCGGCGATCGGGTCCCGCAAGCGTGGTCACGGAGCTTCGGACCGGGTCCACGGCTGGGCTCTTAAAGAGGATGTACAGGTACGTGATTGTGCCCAGCCGTGCCATTCTGCTGACGTATATCGGCGTTAGGAGGTCCTTAACCACTTCAGGCCCGCGCTACCGTCGGATGACGGCAACAGCGCGGGTCTGAATATCCAACATGCCGTCATTTGACGGCATGTCCTTTCGGCGTTCCCAGCGCGCGCTGTAGAGCGCGCTGCGGGGAAGCCCTGTGTTGTCCGTGTCCTTTGGACACGGCCAATCACAGATCGCGGCGAACGGCCAATCAGAGTGGCCGTTTGCGATGCAATCTGTGCGGCGAATGAGAGATGATCTCTCATAGATCATCTCTCGTTGCCGTTTTACACAGAGACAGCGTCCTGTCTCTGGAGAGGAGGAGCCCGATCTGTGTTCCTTCCTACATAGGGACACAGATCGGTCACCCCCCCAGTCACCCCCCTCCCCCCACAGTTAGAACACACCCAGGATACACATTTAACCCCTTCCTCACCCCCTAGTGTTAACCCCTTCAATGCCAGTCACATTTATACAGTAATTAGTGCATATTTATAGCACTGATCGCAGTATAAGTGTGAATGGCGCCAAAAATGTGTCAAAAGTGTCCGATGTGTCCGCCATAACGTCGCAGTACCAATTAAAATCGCAGATTGCCGCCATTTCTAGTAAAAAAAATAAATAATAAAAAATAATAATTCTCTCCCCTATTTTGTATGCGCTATAACTTTTGCACAAACCAGTCGCTTATTGCGATTTTTTTTTTTTTTTTTTTTTTTTTTTTTTTACCAAAAATATGTAGAAGAATACGTATCGCCCTAAACTGAGAAAAAATATATTTTTTTTTTTTTTTAATTGGGATATTTATTATAGCAACAAGTAAAAAATATTGTATTTTTCTTCAAAATTGTCGCTCTTTTTTGTTTATAGCACAAAAAATAAAAACCGCACAGGCGATCAAATACCACCAAAAGAAAGCTCTACTTGTGGGGAAAAAAGGACGTTGATTTTGTTTGGGAGCCACGTCGCACGACCGCGCAATTGTCAGTTAAAGCGACGCAGTGCCGGAAGCTGAAATTTTACCTGGGCGGGGGGGGGGGGGGGTGTAAGTGCCCAGTATGCAAGTGGTTAAGTGGTTAATAATATATATAATTTTTTTTAGGACCTCCACTGGGGGGCTTTGGTGAGTAATTGGAGGTCTAAACGCACTCCTGATATCTCACTTTTAAGACGGAGATTCCCCAGTTCCTTCTTCTGCAGCAAAACAACAGGGGGAATCTGTGCAGCACCACGTGATTAGGGTGTGCCCAGGCACATCCAGTACACCCTGTGCGCACGCAGATGCTGTTCCCATGACTCTATCCTAGTTTGGTTCTACTGTATTTATTTGTTTACTACTTGCCGCCCACCTATAGTAGTTTATACAGCGGCGCATCCCCACTGAATCACATACCTTGTGCATCGCCAGTGATTTCTGGGTTTGCTCTGGTGGGCAGTCATGTTGGAACAGGAAGGGGCCGTCCCCAAACTCCTCCCACAAAGTTTAGAGTGTTCTAATAAATAAGAGACTTTGATAAATCCAGCGACCACACTTCTAGAAAAGAAATCGGATCCAAGTGCATTGTGTGTATTGCAAATGATTTATTTTTTTACAACACATCATTAGTCTTCAAATTATTATTCAATATAATTATTATTTTTTGACAACATAATTTCAAATTTTTTATAGTTTGTAATCCTTGTGATTTGTTTTCAGGTGTTTTGGGCTTCTTCTGAGTCCAGGCCGAGACGTGCGGAACAGTGACATGCATCTCTTAGAACTGGTAAGAAGAAACGAAGCGGATACTTTATAGTGCCTCGTAATTTTCTAAACGTTTTGTCCTAATAGAACGATCTATAATTTCATTGACAGTGCCTGGAAAAAGTATTCATACCCCTTGAAATTCCCCACATGTTCTCATGTTACACCCAAAAACATAAATGTAATTTATTGGGATTTTATGTGAGAGACACAACACAAAGTGTCACATAATTGTGAAGTGGAAGGAAAATGATAAACAATACAAATATGGGGGGGCATTTGGGGGAGTCAATACTTTGTAGAACCCCCTTTCTCTACAAGTCTTTTTGGGGGTGTCTCTACCAGCTTTGCACATCTAGAGAGGGACATTTCTGCCCATTTTTCTTTGTAAAATATCTCTGTCTCTGTCAGATTGGATGGAGAGCGTCTGTGATCAGCAATTTTCAGGTCTTGCCACAGATTCTCAATGGGATTTAGGTCTGGACTGTGACTGGACCATTCTAACACATGAATATAACTGTGGCCTGGGGCCAGATTGCTTGCTTTTATCTGGCCCTTGGGGCAATATTCTTCCCACTGATACGAGACACTATTCTGCCAACTGACTCCAACAATAGGGCTCCATTTCTCCCACTGACATTTAACAATTGGGGCATTATTCCTCCCAGTGATACCAAAGATAGAGCACTAGTCCACCTCCCAATACTAAATGTGGCCATGGTTACTGCCACTGATGCCAGGAAAACTTCCACTCCCGCTGGCCACATCCGGGCCCCATAAAGTATGAAGGACAATATACTGGCCCTTTGTTTAGAAAGTTTGGAGACCCCCCTGATCTAAACGATTCCAGCTCTGGCTGTACTTTAGGGTCGTTGTCCTGCTGGAAAGTGAACCTCCCCCCGGTCTCAAGTCTTTTGCAGGTTTTCTTCTAAGATTGTCCTGTATTTGTCTCCATCCATCTTCCCATCAACTCTGACCAGCTTCCCTGTCCCTGCTGAAGAAAAGCATCCCCACCACATGATGCTGCCACCACCATGTTTCACGGTGGGGATGGTGTGTTCAGGGTGATGGGCAGTGTTATTTTTCCCCACACATAGTGTTTTGCTTTTAGGCCAAAAAGTTCAGTTTTGGTGTCATGTGACCAGAGCACCTTCTTCCACATGTTTGCTGTGTCCCCTCCCCCACATGGCTTCTCACAAACTGCAAACAGGACTCCTTATGTCTTTCTTCTTGTCACTCTTCCATAAAGGGCAGATCTGTGGACAGATTCTCCCCCCCTGAGCTGTGCGGCTCCTCTGCAGCTCCTCCAGAGTTACCATGGACCTCTTGGCTGCTTCTCTGGTGAATGCTCTCCTTGCCCGGCCCGGTCAGTTTAGGTGGACGGCCATGTCTTGGTAGGTTTGCAGTTGTGCCGTACTCTTCCATTTTCCGATGATGGATTGAACAGAAGCTCCGTGAGATCTTCAAAGCTTGGGAGATTTTTTTTATAACCTAACCCTGCTTTATACTTCTCCACAACTTTATCCCTGACCTGTCTGGTGTGTTCCTCGGCCTTCATGATGCTGTTTGTTCACTAAGGTTCTCTAACAATCCTCTGAGGGCTTCACAGAACAGCTGTATTTATACTGAGATTAAATGACACACAGGTGGACTCTTATGTGACTTCTGAAGGCGATAGGTTCCATTAGATTTTAGTTGGGGGGTATCAGAGTAAAGGGGGCTGAATACAAATGCCCCTCCCCCCACCCACACACACTTTTCACATATTTATTTGTATCATTTATCATTTTCCTTCCACTTCACAATTATATGACACCTTTTTGTGTTGTGTCTCTCACATAAAATCCCAATAAAATACATTTACGTTTTTGGTTGTAACATGAGAAAGTGTGGGGAATTTCAAGGGGTATGAATACTTTTTCAAAGCTTTGTGTTTGGCACATCTACATGGCCAGGATACGATCTGCATGGAGTATGTCTGTTCTCCCTGAGCTTGCATGGGTTTCCTCACAGTATTCCAGTTTCCCACCGTCACACATCATTGACATGCTGGAAGGTTAAAGTAGAATTGGAGTCTGGAGAGAGAACTCACCAAATGCTGTGAATGCCTGGGAGCGGTGACATCACCCATAGGCTTCCATGTCCCAACCGGTCCCTCCTCTCCCCTGCAGCTGCTTCTGGCTGACACAGGATAGCCAGAGCACGTGAAAAAAATTCAAGCGTTTGTTTGTTTATGAGCATTTTTATCAGCCAATGGAGAAAAGTATCATCCCTTTTCATCATTTTGTTGCCATGTTGTTCAGCTTTTCATCTGCTTATTTATTATTTGTTGTTTTTTTATATATATATTTGTTAGGGGTTAAAGGTTAGGGTTAGGGGTTAATTTTATTTATTTTTATATACTGTATTTATTTCTTAAGGTTAGGGGTTCAGAATTAGGTTGAGGATTAAAGCAAGGGGTTAATATTAGGTTTAGCGGTTGGGGTTAGGGATTCTTTATTTAGGTTAGGATTAAGGGTAGATATTAGGGGTTAGGGTTATTTTTATTTATGTTTATGTATTTTTTATTATTTATTTATTTTAGGATAGGATATTAGGGGTGGTTGTTGTTATGGTTATTTATTATTAATTTATTTAATTTATTGTTTAGGTTAGGATATTAGGGGTTGAGTTTATGGTTATTTATTTTTATTTATGTATTTTATTTCATTTATTATTATTATATTTTTTAGGTTATGATTAAGGGTAAATCTAGGGTTATGGTTATGTTTATGTATTTTATTATTTATTTTAGGATATTAGGGGTTGAGGTTATGGTTATTTATTTTTATTTATTTATGTATTTTATTTCATTTATTATATTTTTTAGGTTATGATTAAGGGTAAATATAGGGTTATGTTTATTTATGTATTTTATTATTTATTTTAGGATAGGATATTAGGGGGGGTTGTTATGGTTATTTATTTTTTATTTTTTTAGGTTAGGATATTGGGGGTTGAGGTTATGGTTGTTTATTTTTATTTATGTATTTTATTTCATTTATTATTATATTTTTTAGGTTATGATTAAGGGTAAATATAGGGTTATGGTTATGTTTATTTATGTTTATGTATTGTATTATTTATTTATTTTAGGATAGGATATTAGGGGTTGGGGTTATGGTTTATTTATTTTTATTTTTTATTTTTTTAGGTTAGGATATTAGGGGTTGAGGTTATGGTTATTTTTATTTATGTATTTTATTTAATTTATTATTATTATTATATTTTTTAGGTTAGGATTAAGGGTAAATATAGGGTTATGGTTATGGTTATTTATGTTTATGTATTTTATTATTTATTTATTTTAGGATAGGATATTAAGGGTTGAGGTTATGGTTATTTATTTTTATTTATGTATTTTATTTCATTTATTATTATTATTATTATTATATTTTTCAGGTTAGGATTAAGGGTTAATATTAGGGGTTATGGTTATGTTTATGTATTTTATTATTTATTTATTTTAGGATAATATGGGTTGGGGTTATGGTCATTTATTTTTTTATTTATTTTATGTTTTTTTTAGGTTAGGATATTAGGGGTTGAGTTTATGGTTATTTATTTGTATTATATATTTATGTATTTTTTTTATTTTTTTATTTTTTTAAAGTTAGGATTGAGGGTTAATATTAGGTTTGGGGTTATGTTTTTTTATTTTTATTTATTTATGGTTATGTATTGAATTACATTTTTTTTTAATTATTATTATTTATTTATTTAACTATTGCATTTGAGCAGGAAAACGCTCAGAAACATGCAAAAAACTGCGTTAAAACACTAAAAACCGCTTGAATCAACTGTTTCCATGCATTTCTATGAAAAAAATAAAGCTTTAAAAAAAAAAAACCACCAATCTGCATAACTTTTCATTCATGGAAGGGGGAGGGTAAAGGCGGGTCTGGCGGTGTGTCAGAGGTGGCGGCCCGAACCCAGAAGAGACAGTTGCCTCCTTATGATGTCATGGGGGGAAGTAGCTGGCACTGGCAGCCAAAAGTAATGGCAGCAGAGAAGCGGATTGCAGGAGGACGAGCACCGAAGTCCACTGAGCTGGGTAAGTATCTAAATTAAGCACAGCCAGGGGCGGACTGACAAATCATGGGGCCCCCGTGCAATAGAAGATTATGGGGCCCCTGGGCTTACAGATGGCCACCACGCCACGACGCAGGGCAGCTAAAATCTCAGGATTTTCACATCAAAAGCATGTAGGTTTCGGACATATCAGGGACAGATGTAAAAAAAAACATAGATTTTTACATACTGTCCCTGGTTTTACTGAGCCTTGCAACCCTGATGGGGCCCACTAGTGGCATGGGGCCCTCGGGCAGTGCCCGAGAATCCCAATGGTCAGTCTGCCCCTGAGCACAGCCCAGCTTGAAGAAAGCAGGAATTAAAAAAGGAAATGGCGCCCCTTTAAGAACAAGAAGGCCACACTGCAAGGATCTCTATTTTTATTTTTTGGCGCCCCGCGTGGGGTTTTAATTTGACAACTTTTGCTGAAGTTTTTGAAAGTTGCCCAAAAAAGTTTGTAAATGAAATTTTTCCGGTCATTTAACCACTTTCCGACCGCCTTACGTCTTTTTACGGCGGCACTTTAAAGATGGATATCTCGGTAACGGCAGCAGCTGTTGCCACAACCAAAATATCCATCTTTAGTGCGAGCGGTCCTGTAAAAGATAACGGCGGTCTCTGCGGCGGTAACGGCGGAGGCGATCCGGTCCGTTCGTCTGCTGTGTGGGGATGCTAATGAGGGGAAATGTGTCCCTCATCCGTCCCCATAGCTCTGCTGGGCGGAAGTGACGTCAAAACGTCAGTCCCGCCCAGCGTCTTAAAGCGGAGCTCCACCCAGGAAAACAACATTTTCCCATGTTGTTTAAAAAAATTCAATAAAAAAAACCTGAAAAAAATAAATAAAAAAATACTCACCCGAAATACCTGTTGCTATGCGGAAGTCTGTAATCTGCCTCTTCCAATCCGCGGTGCCTTTTCTTCTTGTCCTTCTCCTTGTGAATGGGGCGTGCTGCTTCCTGGGAACTGTGTGTGTTCTCAGAGAGGAGCCGCCCATTCACAAGCCAGCGTGAGACTCGCGCAGGCGCAGTAGGAAATGGGCAGTGAAGCCGTACGGCTTCACTGCCTGTTTCCCATAATGTGGATGGCGGCGCGGGACCCGGAGCAATCGTGGGACCGGCATCAGGGGGGCCCATCAGCGCGGGCAAGTAGGACAAGGTAAGTGTCCTTATTTAAAGTCAGCAGCTACACTGTTAGTAGCTGCTGACTTAAAAAAAAAAAAAAAAAAAACGCGGCTGGAGCTCCGCTTTTAAAGAAACATTTTTTTTTTGTATTTTGAAAAAATTACCGTTTCAATTTGTATTTTTTATTTTTTTTTGCATTTTAGTGTAAATATGAGATGTGACGTCTTTTTGACCCCCGGATCTCATATTTAAGAGGACCTGTCATGTTTTTTTCTATTACAAGGGATGTTTAAATTTCTTGTAATAGGAAAAAAAGTGATCCATTTTTTTTTTTTTTTTCCAGTGTAAAAAATAATAATAAAATAAAAATGTAAAGCGCCCCGTCCCGACGAGCTCGCGCGCAGAAGCAAACGCATACGTGAGTAGCGCCCGCATATGAAAACGGTGTTCAAACCACACAAGTGAGGTGTCGCCGCGATCGTTAGAGCGAGAGCAATAATTATAGCCCTAGACCTCCTCTGTATCTCAAAAAATGCAACCTATAGAATTTTTTAAATGTCGCCTATCGAGATTATTTTAAGGGTAAAAGTTTGACGCCATGCCACGAGCGGGCGCAATTTGTAAGCGTGACACGTTGGGTATCATTTTACTCGGCGTAACATTATCTTTCACAATATATAAAAAAAATTGGGCCCAATTCATTGCTGTCTTATATATATATATAATGTTTGTGGGTTTTAAGTAATCTGTTTTAGTCTTGTAAACACCAAATCTGAAAAACACCCTCGGTATTGAAGTGGTTAAAGGATGATCTTTAATTCTTTAGGAATCCATGGGGAAAAGCTCCGACGGGAAGTCTTATATAATCACAGGGAGTTGGAACACCAAATCCCCACATTTCCAGGCGGTCAATGAAGAAACTCCAAAAGGTACTTTGCTTGTTACTCAACAAATAATGGTGCTGCCACTTATTATTTTATTTTTTTTATCACAGAGGATTGTGTACTGCCATATGAAAGAGTACATCAAGAACATTTTCACCATCTTTAACCCCTTACGGGCTACAGGGATAAACAATGTTAATGCCTAAGCACCATTTTGCAACTTTAACAATTTGTTAGTAAAACCGTACATATCATCGCAACTACTTTGTTCATACCACATTTTTTTATTTTTTTAGGACAATTTGGGCTTTTATTTGGTAGCAAATGGTAACGGATATCGCCTGATTTTTTTAAATTATTTTTTATTATCAAAGGAAAACTTCCCTAAAATAAAATAATAATTTAATAATAAAATAAAATAAAAACAATATATATTTTTTTTTAAAAGTAGCTATATTTTTCTTGTTTTTTATTTTAGGCAGGTAAAATAAAATAACAATATATATATTTTTTTATAAAAGTAGCTATATTTTTCTTGTTTTTTATTTTAGGCAGGTAAAATAAAATAACAATATATATATATTTTTTTAAAAGTAGCTATATTTTTCTTGTTTTTTATTTTAGGCAGGTAAAATAAAATAACAATATATATATTTTTTTTTAAAAGTAGCTATATTTTTCTTGTTTTTTATTTTAGGCAGGTAAAATAAAATAACACTATATATATTTTTTTTATAAAAGTAGCTATATTTTTCTTGTTTTTTATTTTAGGCAGGTAAAATAAAATAACACTATATATATTTTTTTTTAAAAGTAGCTATGTTTTTCTTGTTTTTTATTTTAGGCAGGTAAAATAAAATAACACTATATATATTTTTTTTTAAAAGTAGCTATGTTTTTCTTGTTTTTTATTTTAGGCAGGTAAAATTAAAATAACAATATATATATATTTTTTTAAAAGTAGCTATATTTTTCTTGTTTTTTATTTTAGGCAGGTAAAATAAAATAACAATATATATATATTTTTTTTAAAAGTAGCTATATTTTTCTTGTTTTTTATTTTAGGCAGGTAAAATAAAATAACAATATATATATTTTTTTAAAAGTAGCAATGTTTTTCTTGTTTTTTATTTTAGGCAGGTAAAATAAAATAACAATATATATATATTTTTTTAAAAGTAGCTATATTTTTCTTGTTTTTTATTTTAGGCAGGTAAAATAAAATAACAATATATATATTTTTTTATAAAAGTAGCTATATTTTTCTTGTTTTTTATTTTAGGCAGGTAAAATAAAATAACAATATATATATATTTTTTTAAAAGTAGCTATATTTTTCTTGTTTTTTATTTTAGGCAGGTAAAATAAAATAACAATATATATATTTTTTTTTAAAAGTAGCTATATTTTTCTTGTTTTTTATTTTAGGCAGGTAAAATAAAATAACACTATATATATTTTTTTTATAAAAGTAGCTATATTTTTCTTGTTTTTTATTTTAGGCAGGTAAAATAAAATAACAATATATATATATTTTTTTAAAAGTAGCTATATTTTTCTTGTTTTTTATTTTAGGCAGGTAAAATAAAATAACAATATATATATTTTTTTATAAAAGTAGCTATATTTTTCTTGTTTTTTATTTTAGGCAGGTAAAATAAAATAACAATATATATATTTTTTTTTAAAAGTAGCTATATTTTTCTTGTTTTTTATTTTAGGCAGGTAAAATAAAATAACACTATATATATTTTTTTTATAAAAGTAGCTATATTTTTCTTGTTTTTTATTTTAGGCAGGTAAAATAAAATAACACTATATATATTTTTTTTTAAAAGTAGCTATGTTTTTCTTGTTTTTTATTTTAGGCAGGTAAAATAAAATAACAATATATATATATTTTTTTAAAAGTAGCTATATTTTTCTTGTTTTTTATTTTAGGCAGGTAAAATAAAATAACAATATATATATTTTTTTTTAAAAGTAGCTATATTTTTCTTGTTTTTTATTTTAGGCAGGTAAAATAAAATAACACTATATATATTTTTTTTATAAAAGTAGCTATATTTTTCTTGTTTTTTATTTTAGGCAGGTAAAATAAAATAACACTATATATATTTTTTTTTAAAAGTAGCTATGTTTTTCTTGTTTTTTATTTTAGGCAGGTAAAATAAAATAACAATATATATATATTTTTTTAAAAGTAGCTATATTTTTCTTGTTTTTTATTTTAGGCAGGTAAAAAAAAATAACAATATATATATATTTTTTTAAAAGTAGCTATATTTTTCTTGTTTTTTATTTTAGGCAGGTAAAATAAAATAACAATATATATATTTTTTTAAAAGTAGCAATGTTTTTATTTTTTTTTATTTTAGGCAGGTAAAATAAAATAACAATATATATATTTTTTTTTAAAAGTAGCTATATTTTTCTTGTTTTTTATTTTAGGCAGGTAAAATAAAATAACAATATATATATATTTTTTTAAAAGTAGCTATATTTTTCTTGTTTTTTATTTTAGGCAGGTAAAATAAAATAACAATATATATATATTTTTTTAAAAGTAGCTATATTTTTCTTGTTTTTTATTTTAGGCAGGTAAAATAAAATAACAATATATATATTTTTTTTTAAAAGTAGCTATATTTTTCTTGTTTTTTATTTTAGGCAGGTAAAATAAAAAAAACAATATATATATTTTTTTATAAAAGTAGCTATATTTTTCTTGTTTTTTATTTTAGGCAGGTAAAATAAAATAACAATATATATATTTTTTTTTAAAAGTAGCTATATTTTTCTTGTTTTTTATTTTAGGCAGGTAAAATAAAATAACAATATATATATTTTTTTTTAAAAGTAGCTATATTTTTCTTGTTTTTTATTTTAGGCAGGTAAAATAAAATAACACTATATATATTTTTTTTATAAAAGTAGCTATATTTTTCTTGTTTTTTATTTTAGGCAGGTAAAATAAAATAACACTATATATATTTTTTTTTAAAAGTAGCTATGTTTTTCTTGTTTTTTATTTTAGGCAGGTAAAATAAAATAACAATATATATATATTTTTTTAAAAGTAGCTATATTTTTCTTGTTTTTTATTTTAGGCAGGTAAAATAAAATAACAATATATATATTTTTTTTTTAAAAGTAGCTATATTTTTCTTGTTTTTTATTTTAGGCAGGTAAAATAAAATAACACTATATATATTTTTTTTATAAAAGTAGCTATATTTTTCTTGTTTTTTATTTTAGGCAGGTAAAATAAAATAACACTATATATATTTTTTTTTAAAAGTAGCTATGTTTTTCTTGTTTTTTATTTTAGGCAGGTAAAATAAAATAACAATATATATATATTTTTTTAAAAGTAGCTATATTTTTCTTGTTTTTTATTTTAGGCAGGTAAAAAAAAATAACAATATATATATATATTTTTTTAAAAGTAGCTATATTTTTCTTGTTTTTTATTTTAGGCAGGTAAAATAAAATAACAATATATATATTTTTTTAAAAGTAGCAATGTTTTTATTTTTTTTTATTTTAGGCAGGTAAAATAAAATAACAATATATATTTTTTTTTTTAAAAGTAGCTATATTTTTCTTGTTTTTTATTTTAGGCAGGTAAAATAAAATAACAATATATATATATATTTTTTTAAAAGTAGCTATATTTTTCTTGTTTTTTATTTTAGGCAGGTAAAATAAAATAACAATATATATATATTTTTTTAAAAGTAGCTATATTTTTCTTGTTTTTTATTTTAGGCAGGTAAAATAAAATAACAATATATATATTTTTTTTTAAAAGTAGCTATATTTTTCTTGTTTTTTATTTTAGGCAGGTAAAATAAAATAAAAACAATATATATATTTTTTTTTAAATGTAGCTATGTTTTTCTTTGTTTTTTATTTTATTTTTATTTTTTTTCAGGAAAAATTGGGCTTTTATTTGTTGGTACCGTATTTATCGGGGTATAGCGCGCTCCTGCGTATAGCGCGCACCCCTAATTTGGCCCCCATTCCTGTGGAAAAAGATTTTTATACTTACAGTTTTGGTGTCTTGCGCGGCGTCCATCGGCGGCTTCGGGTGTCCTCTTCGTCGGGTGCGGCGTCCTCCCCGCTCGATCCTCGCTTTCCCGCGCAGATTTTGAATACTGCGCCGGCATATACCGAGCGTAGTACACTCGCGTGTAGTCGGGCAGGCTCGGCTCCTCTCGCACTCACGTCCTGGACGTCCAGGACGTGAGCGCGAGAGGAGCCGAGCCTGCCCGACTATACATGAGTGTACTGCGCTCGGTGTATGCCGGCGCAGTATTCAAAATCGGCGCGGGAAAGCGGGTATCAGCGTATACCGCGCACCCACGATTTTGCCCTGATTTTCAGGGCAAAAAAGTGCGCGGTATACGCCGATAAATACGGTAAATAGTTGTGGATATCTATCAACTAGCCAAAATTAGTAAAAAAAAATTAAAGAAAACATATTTTATTTTTAATTTAGCTGTATGTATATATATATTTTTTATAGTGGAACCTTGAATTACGAGCATAATCCATTCAAGTAGACTGCTTGTAATCCAAAGCACTCGCATATCAAAGCGAGTTTCCCCATAGAAAATCATAGAAAAGAAGATAATTTGTTCCACATTGACTTCTATTGCATGAAATACTTCATGTGGCCAGAGGTGGTAGGGGGGTGCCGTAGAGACTCGGAAATATTCGGAGACCGCACGGATGCACTCGGAAAGGCTCAGGAATGGAGTATTTCCGAGCAGCTGCGAATGGCTCCGAGTGTCACTGGCACCCTCGCACCTCTGGCCAAATGCGGTACTGCACACTGCAGAGGCTTGAATCCTTCTTGTTTTGTGGGACACCACTGGCAAACCGAGTCAGGATTAACCACTTAAGGACCCCTTCACGCCGATATACGTCGGTAGAATGTCACGGCTGGGCACAAGCACGTACCTGTACGTCTTCTTTAAGCGCGCTCGTGACCCGGTCCGAAGCTCCGTTACCGCGCCCGCGGGACCAGCGGATTCGATGGCCGCCGGTGTCCCGCGATCGGTCACCGGAGCTGAAGAGCGGGGAGAGGTGAGTGTAAACACACCTTCCCCGTTCATTGTGGCAGTGTCAGTGATCGTCTGTTCCCTGATATAGGGAAAGGCCATCACTGACGTCACACGTCCAGCCACAGCCAGTTAGAAACACATAAGAGGTCACACTTAACCCCTTCAGTGCCCCCTAGTGGTTAACTCCTAAACTGCAATTGTAATTTTCACAGTAATCGGTGCATTTTTATAGCACTTTTCGCTGCAAAAATGACAATGGTCCCAAAAATGTGTCAGAATTGTCCGATGTGTCCGCCATAATGTCACAGTCACGAAAAAAATAGCTGATCGCCGCCATCAGTAGTTAAAAAAATATATATATTAATAAAAATTCCATAAAACAACCCCCTATTTTGTAAACACTATGGGCCAGATTCACAGAGCCCTTACTCCGGTGTATCTCGCGTTAGACGGGAGTACTTTCAAATTACGCGCGTCGTTTCATTAGTCTTCAGGCTTCAATCCGAATGGCTTACGTCTTCGTGCGCCTTCGGATCTACGCTGCAATAATTTTGCGGCCGCTGGGTGGAGTTCCCGTCGTTTTCCGCGTCGGGGTATGCAAATGAGCTTTTTCCGACGATCCACGAAGTTACGAGCGTCGTTCGCAATCTCTTACGGCATCTGTAGTCATCATTTTGTCGCGTAAAGTTATTCCAGCTTTTATCTGGTCTAGTATTAGACAGCCCATGTTAAGTATGGCCGTCGTTCCCGCGTCGAATGTCAACGTCTTTTTTTATTGTTTGCGTAAGTCGTCCGGGAATAGGAATGTACGTAAACGACGCTACTCAAACAAAAAATGACGTAACAACGTTATTTCGCGCAATGCACGGCGGGAAATTTATGAACGGAGCATGCGCAGTTCGATCGCCGCGGGGACGCGCCTAATTTAAATGCTTCACGCCCCCCTAATCGCGTATTTCGATTCCGCCGCGAGAAATACACTACGCCGCCGTACCTTACGGGCCGAAATCTACATGAATTCCTCCTAGAGCCAGGTAAAGTACGGCGGCGTAGTGTATCTCTGATACTCTGTGCCAATGTAATTGTATCTGAATCTGGCCCTATAAATTTTGCGCAAACCAATCGCTAAACGTTTATTGTGATATTTTTTTTTTACCAAAAATATGTAGAAGAATACGTATCGACCTAAACTGAGGAAAAAAAATTTTTTTCTATTAAAAATTTCTATTATAGCAAAAAGTAAAAAATAAAGCATTTTTTTTCAAAATTGTCGCTCTATTTTTGTTTATAGCGGAAAAAGATAAAAACTGCAAAATAGCGCCAAAAATGGCTGATGTGTCCGCTGTAATGTCGCAGTCACGATAAATAAAAAAAAAACGCAGATCGCCGCCATTACTAGTAAAAAAAGTAATAATAAAAATGCCATAAAACTACCCCCTGTTTTGTAGACACTATAACTTTTGCGCAAACCGATTAAACGATTATTGCGTTTTTTTTTTTTTTTTACCAAAAATATGTAGAAGAATACGTATCGGCCTAAACTGAGGAGAAAAATAATTATTTTATATATTTTTGGGGGATATTTATTATAGCAAAAAGTAACAAATATTGTTTTTTTTTTTCAAAAATATCGCTCTATTTTTGTTTATAGCGCAAAAAATAAAAACCGCAGAGGTGATCAAATACCACCAAAAGAAAGCTCTATTTGTGGGGAAAAAAGGACGTCAATTTTGTTTGGGAGCCGCGTCGCACGACCGCGCAATTGTCAGTTAAAGCGACAAAGTGCCGAATCGCAAAAACTGGCCGGGTCCTTTACCTGCATAATGGTCGGGGTCTTAAGTGGTTAACGTCATCCTCCACTCCCTTTTACATTTTGTTAATTTGCCTTCGATTCAATCGACCTTCTATCCACAGAGCCAATCATATCCAAAACTGTGTCCTGTGTTGCAATTTTTTTTTTATTTTTTTTTATTTTTTCAGTCATTCTCTTCATCTTCTGTTATTTAGCCATTCTCTCTCTCTCTCTCTCTCTCTCTCTCTCTCTCTCTCTCTTTTTTTTATTTGTCTCCACAGATAAAGTTCTTTTCATGACCACAGCAGTGGATCTGGTTATCACGGAAGTCCAGGAGCCGGTGCGATTCCTAATAGAGACTAAAGTGCGAGTTTGCGCTGCCAGTGAACGCCTGTACTGGCCCTTCAGCAAAAGGAGTTCTACAGAAAACTTTTTCCTCAAACTTAAACAGGTGAATGTTCCGGAAAGTAACATTTTCAGAGTGATTCGATTTTTCATGCTGCTTGTTTTAGCTGTATTGTCAAATGACGGGCAGGCGGCGGCGGGTCTCTCGTTCCGAAATGACGTCTTATGACGCTGTCCCACTCTCGTCGTCAGTGGTGCGCTCTGTTCCTAGGACACAGTGCGTCACCGATCTCTGTAAAGAGCCTCTTTACCCATGTGATCGGCTGTGTCCAATCACAGCTCATCATATGTGAACAAGGAAATGCAGGTTATTGGTTTTCCTCGCCTCACGATGACAGCATGTGAGGAGAGGAGAGCCAATCAGCGGCATTTCCTCACAGGGTAGATCTGCACAGATAATCGGTGCACTGATCATTAGTGCAGCCCCAACAGTGCCCATCAGTGATGCCAGTCAGTGCTGCCTATCCATGTCCATCAGTGCTGCATATTAGTGGAGTCTCATCGGTGCCCTTTAGGGGAGTCTCATCGGTGCCCTTTAGGGGAGTCTCATCGGTGCCCTTTAGGGGAGTCTCATCGGTGCCCTTTAGGGGAGTCTCATCGGTGCCCTTTAGGGAGTCTCACCGGTGCCCTTTAGTGGAGTCTCACCGGTGCCCTTTAGTGGAGTCTCACCGGTGCCCTTTAGTGGAGTCTCACCGGTGCCCTTTAGTGGAGTCTCACCGGTCTCATTCAGTTCCGCCATCAACTTAAACACATCATCCCCACTGTGAAACATGGTGGTGGCAGCATCATGTGGTGGGGATGCTCTTTTTAGCAGGGACAGGGAAGCTGCTCAGAGTTGATGGGAAGATGGATGGAGACAAATACAGGGCAATCTTAGAAGAAGACCTGTTGGTCTGCAAAATACTTGAGACTGGGGGGGGAGGTTCACCTTCCAGCAGGACAACGACCCTAAAGTACAGCCAGAGCTACAATGGGATGGTTTAGATCACATGTGTCAAACACAAGGCCCACGGGCCGAATACAGCCCTCCAGGCCATTTCATTTGGCCCTCACACCTTTCTTGCAGCTGTGACAACCTTCTTGTTCCTGCCCCCCACCTTGTCTCACCAGTCCGTAGCAGAGAGGAGGACAGATCCCCTCTGC
Organism: Rana kukunoris; assembly: GCA_029574335.1. NCBI lineage: Eukaryota > Metazoa > Chordata > Amphibia > Anura > Ranidae > Rana > Rana kukunoris. The sequence continues at coordinate 4,850,460 of CM056057.1, read as the reverse complement.
CAGATCCTGCCCTTCTCTGTGCAGCTGCAGAGAGTCTCATGTCTGCCACCCCCCTTCCCATCTTACCAGTTGGCAGCAGAGAGGAGGTCAGAACTCCTTCTACTAAACCCGTGCCTCCTACGGATCTAGCCGCAGCACCCCCTGGTCTTTGCCCTCTCCTGGTCTCGCCATATAGCTGGCTCCAACCCCCCCCCCCCCTTCTGGTCTTCCTCCAGACCCTGCACTTTTTGCTCCCCAGCTTCTTCCCGGCAGCTGCACAAGGTAAGGGGTGAGAACTGTAATGTAAGAGAGGATGGGGGGACTCTTGACTTCTGATGGTGGGGGGGGGGGGGGGCTCTTAAAGCGTTACTAAAGGATTTTTTTTTGTCATACTTGCCTCCACCGTGCAGTTCGTTTTGCACAGAGTGGCCCCGATCCTCGTCTTCTGGGTTCCCTCGGCGGCTGTCTCTGGTCCTCACCACAGTCATACGAGAGCTTGCATAATGGTCACTAATTGCGGGCGCGCTCCCGTGGTACAGCGAGCGGCCATAGCCACTCACTGTATCACTCAGCCCCGCCCCTCAGCGCGCCGCGTCACTGCATGTGATTGACAGCAGCGCCAGCCAATGGCTGCGCTGCTCTCAATCCATCCGCTCTAGCCAATCAGCGGCCAGGCTGAGCGGCGAAGAAGATCGAGGGACCGCATGCGGGACTTTCGAGGGGTCAGGTAAGTATAACATTTTTTCTTTTCTAATGGTTATATATACTTTTTCCATGTATTTCTGAGAGTATGGGCAGTGCGCAGTTCATATTGCTGCATTGCTTACTTTACATCCAGAAACCAACATGGCGATCGTGCAGCGTTGTGTCTCTACCCACATCGAGGCTGCACGTGACGTATTGTTTACATTTATAGCGGTGAGTCAGAACGCCGCCTGTGTCCCGTGATCAAGTCTGCTCAGACGAAACGTAGGGAGGAGACGTTCTGACGTCACGCGTGTTTTCCATCTCTCTACCCGGAATGCTGTGTATTCAAGCGGCCGGCTGATGTGTTTTTTTCGCCTCGATTTCTGCAACTTGATGTAAGTGCAAGACTTCTTGTTTTATTCAAATAAATAAGGATTTTATGCTATGTGAGGCTTCTTGTCCTTTATGTCTGTGGATAATTCGGAGACACCTCATACCTAAATCTGACAACCAGGCTGTCCGCATTGGATCTCTCCCTGATTGCTAAGGAGCAGCATTAACTATATTATGCCCATAATATATGTCCGTCTGGTAAGAGGCTTTATATGACTTCGGTGGAGGTTCTTTCTATACCACACTTTTCCAACCGTGTGATTTTGGCACCTGTGGGAATATATATCGATGAACTCACCCATATGCTGATGGACATTTACGTTGGAGATATTTATTTACATTTTGGAAATGTTTTATCTGTGCACATGCTGAATTAGCTAAACCACTTAGATAATATTTATCTGTATACATGTTATAATAGCCGTTTGGAGTTATTTACATGTATTTTCAGCGCGATCTCATTTTTTGGTTAAAGTATAAGGGGGGCTCGGGGGGGGGGGGGGGGGGGCGGCGTCCCTGCACTACTTTGGTCCGATTTTAATGCCACTTACACAGGCATTCATTAAAATCGCGGGCGCGAATCGCGGCAAAATCACGCGACTTTGAAGTCGTACAAGTGTGAAAGGGACCTAAGGCTGCATTCACACTTGAGCGTTTTGTCGCCTGAAGCTCCAAAACGCCAGAGGGGAAAAAACACATTATTCTCTATGGAGAGGGTTCACATCTCCACTACAAAACGCCTGACGCTCAAACAAGTTCTGGACCCTTTTTTGTCGCTCGGATTGAGGCGTATTTGGGCGTTTTTCTGTTTTTAACATTGGTGACCCTAGACCTGTACAAAATCGCAGTAAAAAACGCCACGCTCAGGTGTGAATGCAGCCTTAAGCAGGCCGGCCGCGCGTGCACTGAAGGAATCCTTATGTGCAGTTCATGTTACCAAGGTCACAGCGGAGCGGCTCGCGCTCCAGTTTTCTGCGATCCGTTCTCCGGGTTTTGCATCGTCTTCCTTTTATCAGCTTGGGAACGGCTTGTAAAATACAATTCATTAGAACTCCTTAATCACCTTTCAATTATTCACGTTCATTCATTTCGCTGCCTTATTTTTGTTCTTTTTGTGGCAGAACACTCATCACGGTGTACGTTTTTTGAAGTTCATCTTTATTAATTTATATCAGGTCTTTTCTGCGACTCCAAACCCCCCCCCCGCTTGGCCGACCTTTCCATTAGACTCCAGCGGCTCGCTGCACATTGCCGCTGTTTAATTAATCTGCTTGTATTTTCACAGCAGCCACCCTGCTGTGTCCGCCCTGCGCAGGGCGATGCAAGGAATGGAAGTCGCAGTTAATCTATACAGGGTATAAATGCATGAATTCTGCTGGGGATGACCTTTTTGCCGGTTCCTTTTCTTGCTTATAGCAATTAACTATTTATAGAAGAATTCTTATTATTTTGGTTACGTTATTTTGTTACCGATGTGACAGACTATATGTAGTACTGTGTCCCACCTTCGTAGGTACCCTAAAAACACCATGGCACCCCTCTTGCAAGGCCAAGAGGGGTGCCATGGAACACAAGCTGATATGTCAGACAGGACACCCCTTCATTGGGGCATGACCAAGAGGGGTGCCCTGAAACACAAGCTCATATGTCAGACAGGACACCCCTTCATTGGGGCATGACCAAGAGGAGTGCCCTGAAACGCAAGCTATGTCAGAGAGGACCCCCCTAAACCCTTCATTGGGGCATGACCAAGAGGGGTGCCATTGAACACAAGCTGATATGTCAGACAGGACACCCCCGCCCCCCTTCATTGGGGTATGACCAAGAGGGATGCCCTGAAACACGAGCTGCAATGTCAGACAGGACCCCTCCTCATTGGTGCATGACCAAGAGGAGTGCCGTGGAACACAAGCTGATATGTCCGACAGGACCGCACCCCCTCATTGGGGCATGACCAAGAGGGGCGCCATGGAACATGAGCTGCAATGTCAGACGAGACACACCCACCCCCCTTAATTGGGGCATGACCAACAGGGGTACCCTGAAACGCAAGCTGATATGTCAGAAAGGCCCCCCTCTCATTGGGGCATGATCGAGAGGGGTGCTATGGAACACGAGCGGCAATGTCAGACAGGACACTCCATCCTCCTTCATTGGGTCATGACTAGAAGGGGGTGCCCTGCAACATTAGCTGCAATGTCAGACAGGACCTCCCTTCATTGGTGCATGACCAAGAGGGGTGCCCTTAACATGAGCTGCAATTCCAGACAGGACACCCCCCCCCAACCCCTTCATTGGGGCATGATCAAGAGGGGTACCCTGAAACACAAGCTATGTCAGAGAGGACCCCCCCAAATTCTTCATTGGGGCATGACCAAGAGGGGTGCCATTGAACACGAGCTGCCATGTGAAACAAGACACCCTTCATTGGGGCATGACCAAGAGGGATGCCCTGAAACACAAGCTGATGTGTCAGACAGGACACCCCCGCCCCCCCTTCATTGGGGCATGACCAAGAGGGGTGTCATTGAACACAAGCTTTCATGTGAAACAGGACCCCTCTATCCCCCTTCTTTGGGACATGGCTAAGAGGGATGCCCTGCAACACTAGCTGCAATGTCAGACAGGACCCCCCCTCATTGGGGCATGACCGAGAGGCATGCCCTGAAAGGCTAGCTGCAATGTCAGACAGGACCCCCAATCCCTTCATTGGGGCATGACCAAGAGGGGTGCCATAGAACACGAGCTGCCATGTGAAACAGGACCCCCCTTCATTGGTGCATTACCAAGAGGGGTGCCATTGAACACGAGCTCCCATGTGAAACAGGACCCCCCTTCATTGGTGCATGACCAAGAGGTGTGCCCTAAAAGACTGGTGATTTGGCGTAGCTTAGGCAGTTGTTGCTGGCGTAGTTGTGAGCATGCGCATAAGGGTGCTGTGCATGCGTCCACGTCACGGCGCATGCGCAGTTCGTGATACACCGGGCGTAAAACACTGCGCCATGCTCGGACCATCATTTGCATCACTTCCACCTAAGCCGGCCTGCGCCCTCGAAACCTACACCACGCTGACGCAGCGTTGGGAGCAATAGCTTGCTGAATGCAATGCTTGCCTCTCCGCGCTACGTTGACGTGGCGTACGGCGTTTGCGCTACGGCGGCGTAATGTGCGCCCACACTCTGTGAATCTGGGCCATAGTGTCTACAAAATAGGGGATAGTTTTATGGCATTTTTATTAATCTTTTTTTTTTTTTTTTTACTACTAATGGCGGCGATCAGCATTTTTTTTATTTTTTATACGGACTGTGACATTATGGCGGACACATCGCACACTTTTTGACACATTTTAATAAAATAAACTGATTTACTGTAAAGGGGTTAATTGTGTTCCCTCTCTGTGTTCTAACTGAAGGTGGGGATGGGACTGACTAGGGAAAATGACAGATCGGTAGTCATACGTTTTATGAACATACGATCAGTCATTTCCCCCCCTGAAAGAACCGTGATCTGTGTGTTTACAAATTGGCATCTGGGCAGGAAGGGGGTTGGAAGTGCCCGGTATTGAAGGGGGTTCAAAAGCTTCAACAAAGCTTGCTGTTCATGTTGCTCGCGTGAGACGACCCTTACATCTAACCTATGGGATCGCTGTAACGGCTAGAGACCGCGCCCAACGTTATGTCATCTGTGAGGCTTTTGGTTGTAGGAGGAAAGCGCTTCCATCTTCTCACATCTCCATATATTCTGCATGTTACAGATTGAGAAAAAAGAGAGGAAGAGCAGCTGTGACACGTTCTATGAGGTCATGTGCTTGGAAAGCGAATCGGAGAAAGAGAGGAGGAAAACCACCGCTAGTCCTTCCATCCGTCTCTCCCAGTGCGGGTCCAACATACCGTCCCCTCCCGAGGATGATGAGGAGGAAGGTAAGGGTACAACTCTGTAACAATGAAGTGTTTTAAAGCAGAACTTCAGTCATCTTTTCATCTTCTGGTTTTGTTGTTGTTTTAACTTTGGATAGTAAAAATGTTTTCTCTGCCAGTAAATACCTTATACAGCCCACTTCCTGTTTCCTTATACAGCCCACATCCTGTTTCCTTATAGAGCCTGCTTCCTGTTTCCTTATAGAGCCTGCTTCCTGTTTCCTTATACAGCCCACGTCCTGTTTCCTTATACAGCCCGCGTCCTGTTTCCTTATACAGCCCGCGTCCTGTTTCCTTATACAGCCCGCGTCCTGTTTCCTTATACAGCCCGCGTCCTGTTTCCTTATACAGCCCGCGTCCTGTTTCCTTATACAGCCCGCGTCCTGTTTCCTTATACAGCCCGCGTCCTGTTTCCTTATACAGCCCGCGTCCTGTTTCCTTATACAGCCCGCGTCCTGTTTCCTTATACAGCCCGCGTCCTGTTTCCTTATACAGCCCCCCTTCCTGTTTCCTTATACAGCCCCCCTTCCTGTTTCCTTATACAGCCCCCCTTCCTGTTTCCTTATACAGCCCCCCTTCCTGTTTCCTTATACAGCCCCCCTTCCTGTTTCCTTTTACAGCCCCCCTTCCTGTTTCCTTTTACAGCCCCCCTTCCTGTTTCCTTTTACAGCCCCCCTTCCTGTTTCCTTTTAGAGCCCCCCTTCCTGTTTCCTTTTACAGCCCCCCTTCCTGTTTCCTTTTACAGCCCCCCTTCCTGTTTCCTTTTAGAGCCCCCCTTCCTGTTTCCTTTTAGAGCCCCCCTTCCTGTTTCCTTTTAGAGCCCCCCTTCCTGTTTCCTTTTACAGCCCCCCTTCCTGTTTCCTTTTACAGCCCCCCTTCCTGTTTCCTTTTACAGCCCCCCTTCCTGTTTCCTTTTACAGCCTCCCTTTCCTGTTTCCTTTTACAGCCTCCCTTTCCTGTTTCCTTTTACAGCCTCCCTTTCCTGTTTCCTTTTACAGCCCCCCTTCCTGTTTCCTTTTACAGCCCCCCTTCCTGTTTCCTTTTACAGCCCCCCTTCCTGTTTCCTTTTAGAGCCCCCCTTCCTGTTTCCTTTTACAGCCCCCCTTCCTGTTTCCTTTTACAGCCCCCCTTCCTGTTTCCTTTTAGAGCCCCCCTTCCTGTTTCCTTTTAGAGCCCCCCTTCCTGTTTCCTTTTAGAGCCCCCCTTCCTGTTTCCTTTTAGAGCCCCCCTTCCTGTTTCCTTTTACAGCCCCCCTTCCTGTTTCCTTTTACAGCCTCCCTTTCCTGTTTCCTTTTACAGCCTCCCTTTCCTGTTTCCTTTTACAGCCTCCCTTTCCTGTTTCCTTTTACAGCCTCCCTTTCCTGTTTCCTTTTACAGCCTCCCTTTCCTGTTTCCTTTTACAGCCTCCCTTTCCTGTTTCCTTTTACAGCCTCCCTTTCCTGTTTCCTTTTACAGCCTCCCTTTCCTGTTTCCTTTTACAGCCTCCCTTTCCTGTTTCCTTTTACAGCCTCCCTTTCCTGTTTCCTTTTACAGCCTCCCTTTCCTGTTTCCTTTTACAGCCTCCCTTTCCTGTTTCCTTTTACAGCCTCCCTTTCCTGTTTCCTTTTACAGCCTCCCTTTCCTGTTTCCTTTTACAGCCTCCCTTTCCTGTTTCCTTTTACAGCCTCCCTTTCCTGTTTCCTTTTGCAGAGCTGGGGGTTTGCCTCTGTGTAAATCCAAGAAGTGAACAGGTAGCATTAAAGCGTGTTCTGCCAAAAAAAATTTTTAATGACTTAAAACCAGCAGCTACACAACATGCAGCTGCTGGCTTTTAATAAATGGACACCTACCTGTACTGGTGTCCCTCGATGTCGGCTCCCGCAGCTGATGTTTACATCAGCTGCTGGGTGCTCCCGCCGCTGCCATTGCGGGCAAGGGTACCCGGCAGTGTAGCCTTTTGGCTTCATGCTGGGATCCCTACTGCGCATGCGCAAGGCCCCCTCTCTTCTCTCCTACTGGCCAAGTGGCCGGGGAGGGAGGAGGAGGGAGCCCTGTGCTGACGTCACGGACCGCAGCCCGGACTCCTAGAAGTGGGAAAGGATACCAGTCATGGACGGTATCCCAAACCCCCCCCCCCCCCCGAAAGGTGCCAAGTGTGGAGCAGAGGGGGGAGGAATCTGATGAGCGGATGTTCCACTTTTGGGTGGTAATCCGCTTTAAGGTAAAATATCTTCTGTGTTCAGCAGCCCCCCCCCCCCCCCCAATACTTACCTGAGCTCCATCTAGCTCCAGCAATGTTGTAGGAATGTCTCGGCCACTTGGGACTCCCCTCCTCATTGGCTGAGACAGCAGTGCGGCGCCATTGGCTCCCGCTGCTGTTAATCAAAGTCAGTCAGCCAATGAGGAGAGATAAGGGTAGGAGTCATAATTTCATTGCAAAACCTTTCAGATTATCCCGCTGCTTCTATTATTCAGAAGCAGCGGGAGGGGCTGTCGCTCGCCAATGTTTCTGGGGCTTACCGTTCCAACAGTTCACACAGCCGGTCAGAGAGGTGAAGAGAGACCAAATCGTCTCTGATCACCTCTATGATCTTGGAGGACCGAAAAGACGTCATGACATCACTTCTGGTCTGGGGTGGAAGTAAACCATTTGTTTTTTCTTTTAAGAAGCAAAAGAGAATTTTTTTTTTTCTTTTGCTTTCGAAGGTAGAGGAGAGATTTGGGGTCTATAAAGAGGACCTGTTATCTCCTTATTTTTTATTATGCTTCTTTCACATTTCTGCGATTTGGAATGCGACTTGTGAGACCCCCCAAGTCGCGGAACGTGTGAAATTCAATGTATGTCTATGAGAGCCGTTCCTATGGATACTACGGAAGTCGCTGCGACTGACCACCTGTGTAAATCTAAAGTGGTCACCTGTAAAGGCTTTTAAAATGTTGCCTATGGATACTAGAAATTACACAGGTTGTCGTCGCTGCACGGGGGCGTGCGCAGGTTTTAACCACTTCCTCACTGGGCACTTAAACCCCCCTCCTGCCCAGACCGATTTTCAGCTTTCAGCGCTGACTCATTTTGAATGACAATTGCGCGGTCATACAACACTGTACCCAAATAAAATTGTTATCGTTTTTTTCCCCACAAATAGAGCTTTCTTTTGGTGGTATTTTATCACCTCTGCGGGTTTTATTTTTTGCTTTTTAACCACTTAAGCCCCGGACCAAAATGCTGCTAAAGGACCTTGCCCCTTTTTGCGATTCGGTCGTGCGACGTGGCTCCCAAACAAAATTGGCGTCCTTTTTTCCCCACAAATAGAGCTTTCTTTTGGTGGTATTTGATCACCTCTGCGGTTTTTATTTTTTCCGCTATAAACAAAAATAGGGCGACAATTTTGAAAAAAATATCCCTAAAAATATATAAAAAACATTTCCAATTAGCGTTTATTGATTAGTTTGCGCAAAAGTTATAGCGTTTACAAAATAGGGGATAGTTTTATGGCATTTTTATTAACTTTTAATTTTTTACTAGTAATGGCGGCGATCAGCGTTTTTTTTCGGTACTGCGATATTATGGCGGACACTTCGGACACTTTTGACACATTTTTGGGGCCATTGGCATTTTTATAGCGATCAGTGCTATAAAAATGCATTGTATTACTATAAAAATGCCATTGGCCGTGAAGGGGGTTAACACTAGGGGCCGGGGAAGGGGTTAAGTGTGTTCCTGGGTGTGTTCTAACTGAATGGGGGGGGGGGGGGTGGCCTCACTAGGGGAAATCACTGATCTTCTGTTCATACATTGTAGCGGCGTGCGCGCCCCCTTGTGCCCTTTAAAGTGCCGACGTAGAGCTACGGGCATGCCGACCTGCCGCAGTAATATGACGGCGGCTGGTTGGCAAGTAGTTAAACGAAAAAAGACAGAACATTTTGAAAAAACACAATATTTTTTTACTTTTTGTTATAATATCCCATTTAAAAAAAAAAGGCCGATACGTATTCTTCGCAATAAACGTATATTGATTGGTTTGCACAAAAGTTATAGCGCCTACAAAATAGGGGATTTATGTTTTTTTTTACTAGTAATGGCGGCGATCTGTGACTTTTGTTAGACCTACGATATTGCGGCGGACAAATCGGACACTTTTGACACTATTTTGGGACCATTCACATTTATACAGCAAACAGTGCTATAAAAATGCACTGATTACTGTGTAAATGTGACTGTCAGGGAAGGAGTTAACACTAGGGCGCAAGGAAGGGATAAATTGTATTCCCTGTGAGTGATTCTAACTGTGGGGGGGAGGTGACTGATCTGTGTCCCTATGTACAAGGGACACAGCATCGGTCTCCTCTCTCACTGACAGCACATGGAGCTCTGTGTTTACACACCCAGATCCACGTCCTTGCTCTGTCACTGACGATCGCAGGTACGTGGCGGACATCGCGGCCGCCAGGCACGCGCACCGGCATCACGTGACACGCCGGGCAGTTTTTCCCCGCTGCGCGCCCTCGGTGGCGCGCCCGGGGAATGTAAATCGCAGGACGTCCAGGGACGTCCACCCGGCACTTGAGAGCCGCGCTGTGGACGTCTTTCGTCTACAGCGCGGGTCTCAAGTGGTTAAAACGTGACATGTCAGGTATCTATTTACTCGGTGGAACATCATCTTTTATATTTTACCGAAAAATTGGGTCATTTATTGTGTTTTTTTAAAAAAAAATTTGCATTAAGATTCAACATATTATTTTTTTTTTTTTTTTGCGTTTTGAAAAATCGTTGCGACCATAAACAGTTGCAACATCCACCAATTTATTAATTTATTCTCTAGGGCTTCTGCTTTCAAAAATAATAATAACTATATATGTTTGGAGGTTCCAAGTAATTTTTATAGCAGAAATGCAGATTGTTACATGTAAAAAATAAAGTGTCAGATAAGGCCGGGTCTTGATGCGTGTAAAAGGGTCACTCTGCATGTCCGTGACATGTGAGCAGACCCTCGGACCGCATGGGGAACGGTGGAACGGAATCGGTCACCGCAGATTTACAACAAAGGAGGCATTTGAGTTTATCTGACAGAAGCGATCGCTCTCACAAAGCAACGCACAGAGAGATGGATTTGGACGGGGGCCAGTATTCTTACGCCTATTATATCCCTTTCCGCACAATCCCCACACTGACTGGAAAGCCACTCGTTACCGTCAATGGAAGCGCGTTTTATAGTCGGCTCGCTCGTTCCTGCGTTGGGTTCGCAGCCGATCACATGTCAGCGCTGGCATTGCTAATAATCCCTTCCTTACATGACCTCTCTGATCTTTTTTATAACTGGTTGGTGAGCTTACAAAAGAAACCTTAAAGCATGAAGAGATCATCATCCCATGGCAGGAAGACACGTCTGAAGTCACCAGTCAGATTTATTTACGTTTTCCACAGTGAATGAGTTGTAGTGTATGGGGAAAAAATATCCCATGATTGATCCCAATGAACACATTGCAAGTACTGAAAAATAATGATTAATAGGCCAGAAATGCAGTGTGCTCCTACCCTCAGGGCCGTACCTAGAGCATTTGGCACCCGGGGCAGATCCTATATCTGCCCCCCACGGTAAAATGTAAAAACACCCCACTGTGCCCCCTGCATCCTTCAATATCTCTTTGTCACTACTCTGTACCCCTCTCCACAACTGCACCTCTGGACCCCTCTACATTACACAGCACCCTGCACCTCTGGACCCCTCTACATTACACAGCCCCCCTGCACCTCTGGGCCCCTTTCCATTACACAGCACCTCTGGACCCCTTTACATTACACAGCACCCTGCATCTCTGGACCCCTCTACATTACACAGCACCCTGCACCTCTGGACCCCTCTACATTACACAGCCCCCCTGCACCTCTGGGCCCCTTTCCATTACACAGCACCTCTGGACCCCTTTACATTACACAGCACCCTGCATCTCTGGACCCCTCTACATTACACAGCACCCTGCACCTCTGGACCCCTCTACATTACACAGCACCCTGCACCTCTGGACCCCTCTACATTACACAGCACCCTGCACCTCTGGACCCCTCTACATTACACAGCACCCTGCATCTCTGGACCCCTCTACATTACACAGCACCCTGCACCTCTGGACCCCTTTACATTACACAGCACCCTGCACCTCTGGACCCCTCTACATTACACAGCCCCCTGCACCTCTGGACCCCTTTACATTACACAGCACCCTGCATCTCTGGACCCCTCTACATTACACAGCACCCTGCACCTCTGGACCCCTCTACATTACACAGCACCCTGCACCTCTGGACCCCTCTACATTACACAACACCCTGCACCTCTGGACCCCTCTACATTACACAACACCCTGCACCTCTGGACCCCTCTACATTACACAGCACCCTGCACCTCTGGACCCCTCTACATTACACAGCACCCTGCACCTCTGGACCCCTCTACATTACACAGCCCCCTGCACCTCTGGACCCCTCTACATTACACAGCCCCCTGCACCTCTGGACCCCTCTACATTACACAGCACCCTGCACCTCTGGACCCCTCTACATTACACAGCACCCTGCACCTCTGGACCCCTCTACATTACACAGCACCCTGCATCTCTGGACCCCTCTACATTACACAGCACCCTGCACCTCTGGACCCCTCTACATTACACAGCCCCCCTGCACCTCTGGGCCCCTCTACATTACACAGCACCCTGCACCTCTGGACCCCTCTACATTACACAGCACCCTGCACCTCTGGACCCCTCTACATTACACAGCACCCTGCACCTCTGGACCCCTCTACATTACACAGCACCCTGCATCTCTGGACCCCTCTACATTACACAGCACCCTGCACCTCTGGACCCCTCTACATTACACAGCCCCCCTGCACCTCTGGGCCCCTTTCCATTACACAGCACCTCTGGACCCCTTTACATTACACAGCACCCTGCATCTCTGGACCCCTCTACATTACACAGCACCCTGCACCTCTGGACCCCTTTACATTACACAGCACCCTGCATCTCTGGACCCCTCTACATTACACAGCACCCTGCACCTCTGGACCCCTTTACATTACACAGCCCCCTGCACCTCTGGACCCCTTTACATTACACAGCACCCTGCACCTCTGGACCCCTTTACATTACACAGCACCCTGCACCTCTGGACCCCTCTACATTACACAGCACCCTGCACCTCTGGACCCCTCTACATTACACAGCACCCTGCACCTCTGGACCCCTTTACATTACACAGCACCCTGCACCTCGGGACCCCTTTACATTACACAGCACCTCTGGACCCCTTTACATTACACAGCACCTTTGGACCCCTTTACATTACACAGCACCTTTGGACCCCTTTACATTACACAGCACCTTTGGACCCCTTTACATTACACAGCACCTTTGGACCCCTTTACATTACACAGCACCTCTGGACCCCTTTACATTACACAGCACCTCTGGACCCCTTTACATTACACAGCACCTCTGGACCCCTTTACATTACACAGCACCTCTGGACCCCTTACATTACACAGCACCTTGCATCTCTGGACCCCTTACATTACACAGCACCCTGCACCTCTCTACATTACACAGCACCTCTGGACCTCTTTACATTACACAGCACTTCTGTATCCGTTTACATTACACAGCATCCTGCATCTCTGGACCCCTTTACATTAGACTGCACCTCTGGACAGTGCAGACCCCTCCCTACAATACAGAACCACCACTACAGTGCAGCCACCCCTACAATACAGACCCCCCTAAAATACAGAACACCCCCCCTACAATACAGACCCACCCCTACAGTTCAGACCCCCCTACAATACAGACCCATCCCTACAGTGCAGACCCCCCTACAATACAGAACACCTCCCTACAATACAGACCCATCCCTACAGTGCAGACCCCCCTACAATACAGACCCAGTCACATCCGCAGCCAATACTATCAGAGCCGCGGCGGCGGTGCTGCACTGCCACAGAGAAGAAGATAATTGCCGCTGGGTTCCGGGTATCACTCGCCCCCCGAAATGCCAGGCTTCAGTTCAGCCTGCTGTGTCTTACCTAGACTGCTGCTGGCGCTGCCTCCCTGTCACCGCGCCATGCTGCACGCTAAGTCCTCTTCAGTAGCAGTGGGGGGCCGTCGGCCTGACACCCCCCCCCCCCCCCCAGTGTGTGGCACCCGGTGTGGCATCCCCCCTGCTAGGTACGCCACTGCCTACCCTACACAGTGCTGTGATTCCTAAATACATGGTGTCAGCCCTGCCTACTTAATTTCTGATGGATTATAAAGAACACAGACCACCCTTCGTATTCTCCCTCCATCTCATCCTCATAACCCCTCCTCATTACCACAATGCTTCCTCCTCATCTCTGGAACCCCCTCCTCATCTCTGGAACCCTCTCTCTCATCTCTGGAACCCCATCTCTCATCTCTGGAACCCCATCTCTCATCTCTGGAACCCTATCTCTGGAACCCTATCTCTGGAACCCCATCCCTCATCTCTGGAACCCCATCCCTCATCTCTGGAACCCCATCCCTCATCTCTGGAACCCCATCCCTCATCTCTGGAACCCCATCCCTCATCTCTGGAACCCCATCCCTCATCTCTGGAACCCCATCCCTCATCTCTGGAAACCCATCCCTCATCTCTGGAACCCCCTCCTCATCTCTATAACACCTCCCCTATTACAACCCACTTCTCCATTACACCTTGTCATCTCCATAAAGCCTTTATCTTTGTATCTCATCATGCCTTAAACCCCTCCCCATGCCCATAACCCTTCCTCATGTCCATAACCCCTCCACATCTTAATAATTCTTCCTCATTCCTCATCTCCATAACCCTTCTCATTTCCATACCACAGTCTTCTCCTCTCCATTTCACTCTCTTCTCATCTCCATAACCCCTTCCTCATCTCCATTACACTCTCTTCTCATCTCCATTACACTCTCTTCTCATCTCCATTACACTCTCTTCTCATCTCCATTACACTCTCTTCTCATCTCCATTACACTCTCTTCTCATCTCCATTACACTCTCTTCTCATCTCCATTACACTCTCTTCTCATCTCCATTACACTCTCTTCTCATCTCCATTACACTCTCTTCTCATCTCCATTACACTCTCTTCTCATCTCCATTACACTCTCTTCTCCTCTCCATTACACTCTCTTCTCCTCTCCATTACACACTCTTCTCCTCTTCATTACACACTCTTCTCCTCCTCATTACACACTCTTCTCCTCCTCATTACACACTCTTCTCCTCTTCATTACACACTCTTCTCCTCTTCATTACACTCTCTTCTCATCTCCATTACACTCTCTTCTCATCTCCAGTACACTCTCTTCTCATCTCCAGTACACTCTCTTCTCATCTCCATTACACTCTCTTCTCCTCTCCATTACACTGTCTTCTCCTCTCCATTACACTCTCTTCTCTTCTCCAGTACACTCTCTTTTCATCTTCATCTCCATAACCCGCCCCACTTCTCCATAACCCGCCCCACTTCTCCATAACCCGCCCCACTTCTCCATAACCCGCCCCACTTTTCCAAAACTCGCCCCTCCTCTTCATAATTCTCCCCTCCTCTCCATAATTCTCCCCTCCTCTCCATAATTCTCCATAATTCTACCCTCTCCTCCCCTCCTCTCCATGCCTCTCCCCTCCTCTCCATGCCTCTCCCCTCCTCTCCATGCCTCTCCCCTCCTCTCCATGCCTCTCCCCTCCTCTCCATAACTCTCCCCTCCTCTCCATAACTCTCCCCTCCTCTCCATAACTCTCCCCTCCTCTCCATAACTCTCCCCTCCTCTCCATAACTCTCCCCTCCTCTCCATAATTCTACCCTCCTCTCAATAATTCTACCCTCCTCTCCATAATTCTAACCTCCTCTCCATAATTCTACCCTCCTCTCCATAATTCTACCCTCCTCTCCCCTCATCTCCATAAGCCTCCCCTCCTCTCTATAACTCTCCCTCCTCTCCATGACTCTCCCCTCCTCTCCCCTCCTCTCCATGACTCTCCCCCCCTCTCCATGACTCTCCCCCCTCTCCATGACTCTCCCCCCCTCTCCATGACTCTCCCCCCCTCTCCATGACTCTCCCCCCCTCTCCATGACTCTCCCCCCTCTCCATGACTCTCCCCCCTCTCCATGACTCTCCCCCCCTCCCTGACTCTCCCCCCTCTCCATGACTCTCCCCCCTCTCCATGACTCTCCCCCCTCCCCTCTCCCCCTCTCCATGACTCTCCATGACTCTCCCCCCTCTCCATGACTCTCCCCCCCTCTCCATGACTCTCCATGACTCTTCCCTCCTCTCCATGACTCTCCCCCCTCTCCATGACTCTTCCCTCCTCTCCATGACCCTCCTCTCCATGACCCTTCCCTCCTCTCCATGACCCTCCCTCCTCTCCATGACCCTCCCCTCCTCTCCATGACCCTCCCCTCCTCTCCATGACCCTCCCCTCCTCTCCATGACTCTGCCCTCCTCTCCATGACTCTGCCCTCCTCTCCATGACTCTGCCCTCCTCTCCATGACTCTGCCCTCCTCTCCATGACTCTGCCCTCCTCTCCATGACTCTGCCCTCCTCTCCATGACTCTGCCCTCCTCTCCATGACTCTCCCCTCCTCTCCATGACTCTCCCTCTCCATGACTCTCCCCTCTCCATGACTCTCCCCCCTCTCCATGACTCTCCCCTCCTCTCCATGACTCTCCCCTCCTCTCCATGACTCTCCCTCCATGACTCTCTCCATGACTCTCCCCCTCTCCATCTCATGACTCTCCCCCGTCTCCATGACTCTCCCCCGTCTCCATGACTCTTCCCCCCTCTCCATGACTCTTCCCCCCTCTCCATGACTCTTCCCCCCTCTCCATGACTCTTCCCCCTCTCCATGACCCTCCCCTCCTCTCCATGACCCTCCCCTCCTCTCCATGACCCTGCCCTCCTCTCCATGACCCTGCCCTCCTCTCCATGACTCTGCCCTCCTCTCCATGACTCTTCCCCCTCTCCATGACTCTTCCCCCTCTCCATGACCCTCCCCTCCTCTCCATGACCCTCCCCCTCCTCTCCATGACCCTTCCCTCCTCTCCATGACCCTTCCCTCCTCTCCATGACTCTCCCCTCCATTAACCTCCCCTCCTCTCCATGACCCTCCCCTCCTCTCCATGACCCTCCCCTCCTCTCCATGACCCTCCCCTCCTCTCCATGACCCTCCCCTCCTCTCCATGACCCTCCCCTCCTCTCCATGACCCTGCCCTCCTCTCCATGACCCTGCCCTCCTCTCCATGACCCTGCCCTCCTCTCCATGACCCTGCCCTCCTCTCCATGACCCTGCCCTCCTCTCCATGACTCTGCCCTCCTCTCCATGACTCTGCCCTCCTCTCCATGACCCTCCCCTCCATGACCCTCCCCTCCATGGCCCTCCCCTCCTCTCATGGCCCTCCCCTCCTCTCCATGGCCCTCCCCTCCTCTCCATGGCCCTCCCCTCCTCTCCATGACCCTCCCCTCCCCTCTTCTCCATGACTAAGATTAGCAATGAGTGTAATACATTTTTTTTTGGTAGACATTTTTATTTAAAATGCTTAATAAAAAAATTAAAATAAATACAGCTGTAAAATCTTTTGAATCATGTTGTACTGTGAGGATAGATTCCAGATCTCAGTGTGAAAGTGTAGATTTTGTTATTAAACCCTTTATTTATATTTCAGCATCATATATATTCCTGTTTTTTTTTTTTTTTTTTTTTTTTTCAGATAACGATGAGCCTCTTTTGAGCGGTTCTGGGGATGTGTCCAAAGAATGTGCAGAGAAAATCCTAGAAACGTGGGGAGACCTGTTATCGAAATGGTGAGGAACTCATACCCCCATATTACTGGCAGATTCCATATCTCCAAAACAGGAGAGCTGGTAGTTCATATAAATGTATTACAGCCAGGGCTGCCGTTTAACCACCACCAATATCACAGCACAGATCTCCCTCTCACCCACTGCCGACCGATGGAGAAGGGAGGTGGAGGTAAAGAAAGAGTGAGCAGAGTAGAGATTTAAACCGATGCTCTTGGAATGATGCTGTGCTGGGGCCACCCACAAGACACTTTTTAAAGAGAATTCAAGTGCCATTTGGGCTAAAGTACGTGCTCACAGAAAGTGGAAATCAGGGAATATACATGTCTTGATAGAAAGCAGGCTTAGTATTTAGCATTCAAATTCATTGCCGCTACCTCATCTGCTTAGTGTGGTGTTCTTCGTGTTCTTTTGTCAGTTCTTTCTCCCAAAGCCCTAGCCTCCTTGCCTCCTCACCTTCCAGACTTTACCTTCTCGCCTCCCAAGCCCTTTACCTTCTCGCCTCCCAAGCATTTGTCTTTTTACCTCCCAGACCTTTACTCTGTCGCCTCCCAAGCCCTTGCCCCGTCGCCTCCCGAGCCCTTGCCCCGTCGCCTCCCGAGCCCTTGCCCCGTCGCCTCCCGAGCCCTTGCCCCGTCGCCTCCCGAGCCCTTGCCCCGTCGCCTCCCGAGCCCTTGCCCCGTCGCCTCCCGAGCCCTTGCCTTGTGGCCTCCCGAGCCCTTGCCTTGTGGCCTCCCGAGCCCTTGCCTTGTGGCCTCCCGAGCCCTTGCCTTGTGGCCTCCCGAGCCCTTGCCTTGTGGCCTCCCGAGCCCTTGCCTTGTGGCCTCCCGAGCCCTTGTCTTGTGGCCTCCCGAGCCCTTGTCTTGTGGCCTCCCGAGCCCTTGCCTTGTGGCCTCCCGAGCCCTTTTGCCTCCTCGCCTCCCGAGCCCCTTTGCCTCCTCGCCTCCGGAGCCCTTTTGCCTCCTCGCCTCCGGAGCCCTTTTGCCTCCTCGCCTCCCGAGCTCTTTTGCCTCCTCGCCTCCCGAGCCCTTTTGCCTCCTCGCCTCCCGAGCCCTTTTGCTCCCCGCCTCCCCAGACCCTGGCTCCCCACTTTCCAAGGCCCTGGCTCCCCGCCTATCATAACCTTGGCTCCCCGCCTCCCAAGACCTTGGCTCCCCGCCTCCCAAGACCTTGGCTCCCCGCCTCCCAAGACCCTGGCTCCCCGCCTCCCAAGACCCTGGCTCCCCGCCTCCCAAGACCCTGGCTCCCCGCCTCCCAAGACCCTGGCTCCCCGCCTCCCAAGACCCTGGCTCCCCGCCTCCCAAGACCCTGGCTCCCCGCCTCCCAAGACCCTGGCTCCCCGCCCCCCAAGACCCTGGCTCCCCGCCTCCCAAGACCCTGGCTCCCCGCCTCCCAAGACCCTGGCTCCCCGCCTCCCAAGACCCTGGCTCCCCGCCTCCCAAGACCCTGGCTCCCCGCCTCCCAAGACCCTGGCTCCCCGCCTCCCAAGACCCTGGCTCCCCGCCTCCCAAGACCTTTGCCCCCCGCTCACCATAAAAAAACAAAAAAAACATAAGGTATTACTACAGAACCAAACCGAATAATTAAACATGGTGAGCAGCCAGACTTGAATGAGGATCCAGGAAAGGAAAAATTCAAGCAGATTAAACTTGAGCTTTAAATAAATAGTTATCTTTCGGTGTGAGAGTCGCACTTATTGCACATCCTGATATGAGTTTTCCTTTTTTTTTCAGGCACTTGAACCTGAGTGTGCGTCCCAAGCAGCTCTCGGCGCTGGTGAGAAGTGGAGTCCCAGAGGCACTTCGAGGGGAAGTGTGGCAACTGCTTGCTGGATGTCACAACAATGATTACTTGGTGGAGAAATACAGACTTCTCATCACTAAGGTAATGATCCTTCGATACCTTCAGATACTCTGATCTCATACCATTAATGTCTGTACTGTTGTGGCTAAATTTGCCTTATCTGTACACTGTCAGTTGTTTAACCTCTTCACGCTTCAAGGGTAAAACAAATGTTAATATTTGAACAAGAAAAAAGGGAGAGATGCGCCCATCTAAGTGCAGTAAGCATAAGATTTAATAAGGAATGACATGTAAAAAACAGCCAAGTGACTACTCACAAGCATCACAAATAAAATGGGCATGTAGATAGTAATGGCAGGCCCGATGTCACTTTGGTGATCCGCAGTTCCTAGGTCCCGATCCGCTATCACAGGAGCGTGGGGGCGCTGGATGTACCTGGAGCGTTAGATGTTCCGGAGGTCCAGTATCTCAGAGAGCCTCAACACACCGCGGGGAAGCAGAAAGCCTGGATGCGCCGCTCGAGACGGCGTGCGTGTCAGCGTGGAACGCAGATAGCCGTCGTCGCACCGGAAGTGACGTGGGGAGCCGGGCCGACCAATAGGATGACGTGTTTCACAGCTCCGCTGTTTCATCAGATCCATAGCGTCCATAAGGGACAGATGTACTATATACAAGCAGGGGTGTTGTGATTGGACAGCAGCGCATAACCTTGGATAACACACACAAATAACACTAGAAACAAGCTGACGTCAAGATAGATAAGATGGGCATGGCTTAAAAAAGCCATTTTAAAAAACTGCATTTTTAAAAAATAAAAAAATAGGCAATTATAAGTCTCTCTCTCTCTCTCTCTGTCTCTGTCTCTGTCTCTGTCTCTGTCTCTGTCTCTGTCTCTGTCTCTGTCTCTGTCTCTCTCTCTGTCTCTCTCTCTGTCTCTGTCTCTCTCTCTGTCTCTCTCTGTCTCTCTCTGTCTCTGTCACGATACCACTTTTTTAAAACCGAGTACAAGTACCAATACTTTTTTTTTCAAGTAGTCGCCGATACCGAATACCGATATATTTTTTTTTTTTTTTATAATGTCATGTGACAGGCAGCAGTTTTTTTTTTTTTTTTTTTTTATTTAAGGGGGGCAGGGTGGATGTCAGTATGTCAGCCCTGTTGGGGGTCTTTGGAGAGATGTCAGGGGTCTCTTAACAGACCCCTGACATCTCCCCTTTAAGACAGAGAAAGGAACTAGGGAAAGATTCCCCAGTCCCTTTCTCAGCAGCCTCAGCTGAAATGAATGGAGAAAAGCTCCTCTCCATTCATAAACTGAAGCATCGTAATCACAGGTTACGATGCTCAGTTATATGAATGGATGGAATCCGTGATCACTGACTCCAATCGGAAAAGGTAGGAGCCGGGTTTAGCGGCTCCTACCTCTGCTCTCCCCCCTGACAGATTGAGGGGGGAGAGCAGCATGGAGGGGGGAAGAACGCACTGCAGAGGGAGAGCGGCATGGACGGGCGGAGAGAGCGGCCATCACGGGGGGAGAGAGCGGCCATCACGGGGGGAGAGAGCGGCCATCACGGGGGGAGAGAGCGTACAGCACAGGGGAGGAATGACAATAAGGTACACAGTCCGCTGCCACTCTTTCACCCCTTCTCATCTCCCGTTCACCGCCGCATCTATGCACCTCTTCACCGCTCGTTTAAAAAAAAAAAAAAGTATTCTATTTAAGAATCGGGAGTATTTGCGCGAGTACAAGTACTAGCACAAATACTCGGCATCAGTCCTGATACCGATACTAGTATCGGGACAACCCTAGTAATAAGTAATACAAATAAAATGCAAAAAAATTCGTAATGCAAAAAATAATTGGTAATGCGAATGGTATGCAAAAAATACAGAAATGATGTAGACGTGAAAATAAAAATATAAATAAAAATAATGGGTTAATCAATATAGATATAATTATAATAAAATAATAAATATAAATATTAAAATATATATAAATATATAATATTGGTATTAAATAGGTGAGAGGGAGTAATCCAAAGTATTTGTATTTGCAAATAATTTAGAAATAATTTGGAAATAATTTGAGGTACTTTAAAGATGCCTGGACCACCATAAATAAGAGAAGATACATAAATAAATATCCATGCAAACATAGACACGCAAGAAAGCGTATGCATATATGCATGCGCAGTTACCACCCCCATTGTAACATAGGCGGTCTAAAAAGGAGAAAAGTTTCTCAGGAATTATCAAATGAAATGTACAATGTATACATGTTACGCATGCAAACATATATAAAAGGAACAAAAGTAGGTAGACTGATTAATATAGATACGATATGTATCTTGTATATCTCAAAAAAACGGGGAGGGAGGGAAAAAAAGGAGGAGATCCTGCATCACCGACTCGGGGCGACCTCCATTGACTTCTATACAGAAGTCGTTTGGCAGGTCGCCTCTGAAGTCGTCCTCAGGACGACTTGCAGAGCCGCCCCCGGAGTCGGATCGCCCCAGTGTGAACCGACTCTTACTGTGTCTCTTCTCTCATCTTGGCGGTTTGAGAATACCGCCGAGATGAGCGCTGCATCCCTTCCTCTGCCTATGTTTACATTACACAGGCAAAGGAAGTGACACGGCGGCGGCGCACAGGATTGGCTGCGAGCGATCACGAGGGGGCGGACAGAAACGAACCGCCGCCCCCTCGAATCGGATCGCTCCAGAAGGTAAGCCGCACGCAGCGGAGGGGGTCCCGATCGGACCCCCGACCCGCTAGTAGGCAGTGACGTAAATTTACGTCCATCTGCCTGTCCGTGGCCTTCTGTGGACGTAAATAGGCGTGCGGCGGGCGTTAAGTGGTTAATGATTTCCATTTTTTTGTGTTCAACATGATGCTGGGTGATGAAACGGGTAGTGGGTCCGGAAGTGTTTTTAAGAGACTGAGGTAGACGATCTAGTTCGTACATATTACAAGCTTCTTCCACAAGGTTTAAAGGATAACCTTTGGCAATAAATGTATCCTTTAGGTTGGTGCTTAATGATTGGTAGTCTTCTAGTCGGGTACAGTTGTGTCTGAGACGATGGAATTGGCTTTTAGGGACATTGTTTATCCATCTGGGGTGATGGCAACTAGAATAATGAAGATAGGAATTGACAGCTGTAGGTTTGGTGAAATTTTTAGCACAAATGATGTTGTTATCGTGAAATTGCTCTAGATCAGTGGTTCTCAACCTGGGGTCGGGACCCTATTGGGGGTCAAATGACAATTTGCCAGGGGTCACCAAATCCTGGGCTGTTCCTGAAGCCTGCAGAATTCTCAGCCATCCAGCAGGGCTGTCCCTGGAGCCTGTGGCCGCCAAGCTGGGCTGCTCCTGAAGCCCTTGCCTGCCCATTCAGTTCACAGCATGGCTGTGGGGCAGCGACTAGAGGTCAGCTGACTGGTGAGAAATGTGAAGTGGGAGGGGCTGGAGGAGACCCTATCTCCTAATTTCGGCATAGGTGTCACTGCTACGAGACACCACAGTGCTAGAGACACAGTGAGTAACGCTACCTGTGATTAGAGTTGCCATTTAAAGTCCCCATTACAGTTCTCAGATCAGATCAGCAGATGATCTTGATCAAAAGCATCTAATCTGGCTGATCAGATCCCCGCCAGCATTGCCACCCCCCCCCCCCCCCCAAGGAGTAAGAGAAGGAATAAAAGTAGAGAATACATGGAAGGGAGAGGAAAAGAGGGAGAGGAACAAAAAAAGGCAGAGAAAGAATAAGTGAAAGAACAGGAAAGATGACCAGAGAGAGGGAGGGGGGGGGGGGCAAGGAATTAAGATAGAGAGATAAAAGTGAAAGAAAGGAGAACATAGAGAGAGTGGTACATCCTAAAATGTACCAGAAGGGGTTTTAATACTGTACGAGTGGAAGGGACTGGGGGAGCACTAAATGTCCGTTGGCTAGGGGCACAAATTACTTGTCTGGCCTTGGGTGCTGAAAACCCACGCTACAAAAATTCTAGTTAGGGGTCCCAACAACTTGGGAAATTGTATCAAGGGGTCACGGCACTAGAGAGGTTGAGAACCACTGCTCTAGATCTAAATTAGCATATGGAGTCCGGATCCATAGCCGAGGTGAAACTTGGACCAAGAGGGTTATTATTACAGTAGGCCACAAATTCAATGATGGAATCAATGGACCCATCCCAAATCATAATAATGTCATCTATGTAACGTAGAAGACTACATGTGCCGAATTTTTTGTATTTTGGTCTATGAATCTGGCCTCCCACATACCCATAGTAAGGTTAGCGTAACTAGGTGCAAAGTTGGCACCCATAGCCGTACCCTGCTTTTGTAAATAAAAATCACCATCAAACTGTAAATAATTATGTTCAAGGCAGAAACGGGTAGCCAAGAGAATAAATTCAATCTGCTGTATATTTGGATTCGGGTCCTCTATAAGGAAGTATGATACTGCCTCACAGTGGCGTCACTAGGGTTGGTGTCACCTGGTGCGGTATAACATGGTGTCACCCCCCCCCCCCCCAAAAAAAAAAAAAATCCCCAAATTTGAATAACAAGATCAAACGCAGCCACTGTGTCATCAATTGTCGCCACTGTGCCATGCCAAACCCAGCCACTGTGCCAGATCATTTGTCACCACTGATTTCATCTTTTTGGATCAAAGAACACCCCCCCCCCCCCCTCTGTTCCTATTAGGCCCTGCTGCGGCGGACTGACTCTGTGGGCACAACACAAGTTCACAACCCCCCCCCCCGTTCCTATTATCACTCCAAAGCACCCCCCCCCCCCCCCCCCGCACCTGTTACAAGCCACGGCCAGCGCCAGCCCAAGTCTGGAGACAGAGGACTGGTGTGTGGGCAGCAGCAATCATCACAGCAGGTGCCAGGGAGGGAGGAGGTCACACACGTGCAGCCGTTGTCACTTGTCCGTTGCAGCCACCGCGCCGCCCGCCCGGGCGGAAAAACTGAAAGCACTGTGCCGTGCATGATGTGACTGACGCCACATGATCATCACACAGCGCAGACTGTGACAGGCAGACACAGGCTGAGGATGCTGAGCTCTGCTGAGCTGAGTTCACCTCTCTCTCCTCGCGGCTCGCTGGTGGCTGGACTGGAGCTGGCTCAGCCGCTCAGTCCTAGGGGAGCCCTCAGCCGTTAGGAGCAGACAAAGGATAAAAAGTCCAGTCAGTCGGACTCGGCGCTGGGCAATGGCTGGCCAGGCTGGGCATGTCATCTAAAAAAAAAAAAAAATGAAAAAAAAACGAAAAAAAAAACAAACTCAAATTTGGTGTCACCCGGGTGCGGGCCGCACCCCCCTAGCAACTCCTCTGCTGCCTCAAGTCCCACAGAATGCAGTATGGATGTGTAAAGGGAACATACATCTAAGGATACCCAATGATAAGAGGGTTCCCAGGAGTAAGGTAGCAAAAAATCAATTCGATGGGTACCATCACGGATGTAAGATGGGAGAGCTTGAGCTAGTGGCTGTAGAAAATGATCAATGTAAAGGGAAAAACTGCTGGTGATACTGTCCATAGAGGCAACAATAGGGCGACCTGGTGGGTTATTAATGTCGTCGTGGATTTTTGGCAAATGGTAAAGGTAGGGAACTTGAAAAAATGGTTTTTGAAAAAAAGGCGGCCTCCAACTTACTTAACCACTTAACGCACGCCTATTTACGTTCACAGAATGGCACGTACAGGCAGATGGACGTAAATTTACGTCCCTGCCTACTAGCGGTTTGGGGGTCCAATCGGGACCCCCTCCGCTGCGTGCACCGGGGGGTGGCTTACCTCCGGGAGCGATCCGATTAGAAGGGGCGGCGGTTTGTTTCTGTCCGCCCCCTCGTGATCGCTCCCAGCCAATCCTGTGCGCCGCCGCCGTGTCACTTCCACTGCCTGTAAAATGTAAACACTGGCAGAGGAAGTGATGCAGCGTTCATCTCGGTGGTATTTTCAAACCGCCGAGATGAGAGAAGAGACACAGTGAGTCGCACCAACACTACACTGACACCAGTACACATAGGCACATTAACCCCTTGCGATCACCCCCCCCCCCCCTACCCCCTGTCACACTGTCACTGAATGCAGTGATCATATATGTACTGATCACTGCATTTAGTGTTAGTGTGACAGGCAGTTAGTGTTAGGTTCAGGGTAGCCCCCGTACCCCCCCTAATAAAGTTTTAACCCCTTGATCACCGCCCTAGTTAACCCTCTTCCTATTGCCAGCGTCACTAAGCGATCATTTTTCTGATCGCTGTATTAGTTTCACTGTTACTGCTAGGTAGCTCATTTTTTTTATTGCGATTTTTTTTTTTTTTTTTTTTTTTTTTTTTTTACTAAAGACATGTGGCTGAATAAATTTTGGCCTAAATGTTTGACTAAAATTTAGTTTATTCAATTATTCTTATAACAAAAAGTAAAAAATATAGATTTTTTTTCAAAATTGTCGCTCTATTTTTGTTTATAGCGTAAAAAATAAAAATCGCAGAGGCGATCAAATACCACCGAAAGAAAGCTCTATTTGTGGGAAGAAAAGGACGCAGATTTTGTTTGGGAGCCACGTCGCACGACCGCGCAATTGTCTGTTAAAGCGACGCAGTGCCGAATTGTAAAAACGCCTCTGGGCATTTAGCAGCATATTGGTCCGGGGCTTAAGTGGTTAACGTGCCACCAGCAAGAGCTTGTTTGATATGATGTGATGATTTTTCATAAGTATCTTTGTCAGAAAGCAATCGTATGGCCTCTGTCCTATAATCTGTTTTATCTTGTAGTACTTTCCCCCCTCCCTTGTCTGCTGATCTAATAATAATGTCCGAATTAATAGTGCATGGACATAAAAGAAGTCAATGGGAAAGGGCGGGTACACTGGGCAATCACAGCCAGTGAGCCAATGAAAAGAGAGAGAGAGAGAGAGAGGGGTTGGGGCCGAGGCCTGGCTCTGTGTATTGCAAGGACACACAGATCAGCAGCTCAGGATCGAGCCTGCTTGGGTGCCCCCTGTTGCAATCTGCTTTTCTCTGTGGGCAGGAGGGAGGGCGACCCAAAAATACAAGGATGAGGGATGCTCTGTGCAAAACTTTTATTTTTTATGTTTATTTTTATTTTTTATAGTTGCCTTTTAATATCACTTTAATGTCCTATTTTCTAGTACTGTGGCTTGTTTACTTTGCTAAATTTTAAATGGTTTGACTTGTTATCAGTTACCACCTATGGAATTCTGAATTTTGACGAAACGGACAGTACATGTAAATGTGTTTTTATTAAATATTTTATGTAAATATGTGTTTTATTTTATTTTTTTCACATTTTGTTTTGTGTTTTTTTTTTTTTGTGCTTTTGTATTATTTGCATGTTTTTTTTTCTTGTGATTTATTTTTGTCTTCTGCCGAGTGAAGGAATAAAAAGCAGCGTGATCTAATGCAAGCCCAACGTAACTTTCCAGCCCGCCGCACTGTTTTGTGTCAAGCCGCCATTTCCTATTCATTGTGTTTTGGGAACAATAATAAACTTGATTGGTAGACAGCAGTGAGGAGTTTACAGGAACTTTTGTTGTTACTGAGATTCTTAATGACAATTTGGCAAGCTGCTGCCCTCCCCCCCCCCCCCCCCACCATTAAAACATAATCATTTGGGCATAACAGGAAGAAGTGGTGGGGATACATTATTATGTCATTTGCTAAGAGGGAAGTTTTGCAGAAAGAATAACTTAAAAAAAAAAAAAACAATGGCGGCGGATATTTAGCTTCACAGCATTCACCGTTTTTTGGAGAAGTTGGTTGTTTTCTGCAGTGACTACCCTGTGTGTGATTAGAGGAGCCGTCAGGTCTGTTAAGCGCTTACTTACCGGGGGCTTATACACCTCATAAAATGTTGAAAACGGGTATTTTTTCTTCACTGATGTGCACTGATGAGGTGGTACTGATAGGGAATGTTGGGCACTGATGGGTGGCACTGATGAGCAATGATGAGGTGACATTGGTGGGAACTTATGAGGCTGCACTGATAGGTGGCACCAATGAGCACTGATGGCTGCCACTGATGAGCAATGATGAGGTGACATTGGTGGGAACTTATGAGGCTGCACTAATGGGTGGCACTGATAGGCAGTGCTGGGCACTGATGACCCTGCACTAATGAGCATTGATGAGCAATGATGAGGTGACATTGGTGGGAACTTATGAGGCTGCACTAATGGGTGGCACTGATAGGCAGTGCTGGGCACTGATGACCCTGCACCAATGAGCACTGATGGGCAATGATGAGGTGACATTGGTGGGCACTGATAAGGCTGCACTAATGGGTGGCAATGATAGGCAGTGCTGGGCACTGATGACCCTGCACCAATGAGCACTGATGGGTGGCACCAATGAGCACTGATTGGTGACATTGGTGGGCAGTGATGATGCTGCACTAATGGGTGGCACTGATAGTTGACACCGATGCACGACACAGGTGGCACTGATAGGCACAGACAGCACTGGTGGGCACTGATATGCAGTGCTGGGCACTGATGAGCCTGCACTAATGAGCATTGATGGGTGGCACTGATGAGCACTAATGGATGGCACTGGTGGGCAGCACTGGTGGGCACTGATGGGCAGTACTGATCAGGAGGCACTAATGGGCATGGATTACCAGTACTGATGGGCACTGGTAGATGGCACTGGTGGGCACTGATTTGTAGCACTGGTAATCACTGAGGGGACAGATGTCCCTCTAACAGAAGCTGGTTAAGCTGTCAGCATGAAAAAAGGAAAAAGCTTCTGTTTATTTCCGTGATCAGCTGCCAGTCAATGGTAAAGGGCCCACTATGATTGGACGTACATGGATGCCCTCCCGGCAAAGAAAGCCTGCACACTGTAGCCATCTTTCGCATATAGCACGGGCGCAAAGTGGTTAAGAAATGAAAGCGTCAGTTCCTGCAATAGCCGGGGTAGTATACTCTCTTTTCCGGCAGCCTGAGACTTAGAACTTCCCTCATTCCAGCACTCCTGCCTCTGTCACTCTCTTCAGCATTTGACAATTCCGAGCGTGTCGGATGCCTGTATCCCCTTCTGTGCGCTGTAGTTTTATCCCCTGACTTCCTACCTTACTGCTGAGTGGTGGGAGGATAAGACCACAGCATGCATCAGGGGATACGAGCGTCCCATAGGAAGAGTCCAATGCTGAGGAGGTCGTCTCAGTTTCTGTATGCTATAAATCTTTTTTTGTTAATGTTTACATGCATACAGCGTAGATTTATGGGTGTCCAACCTGCGGCCCTCCATCTGTTTCAGAACTAAAAGTCCCTTGAAGCATTACAAGGCTAAATGTTGTAAGCATGGCTCCCAAAGGCAGAGGCATGATGGGACTTTTATTTTGGCAATAGCTGGAGGGCCGCAGGTTGGATACCCATGGTGTAGATCAGGGATATGCAATTAGCGGACCTCCAGCTGTTGCAGAACTACAAGTCCCATGAGTCATAGCAAGACTCTGACAGCCACAAGCATGACACCCAGAGGCATGATGGAGCTGGAGGTCCGCTAATTGCATATCCCTGGTGTAGATGTACCTTGTTGGCTGAGGCTACTGATCATATATAAACATCAGGAACTTGTAGTTGCCGCTGCTGATTGAGCACTATCAATGTTTACATCTCCTCATTGACAGAACGACCTCGGCTGATTCTGAATGACTGAGGGCTGAGGTCAATCTGCACATGCGCCACCGCCCCATGAATGACTTCTATAGGTAGAGATGTAAACATTGGTGGTGTGTTATCCATGCCTCAGCTGGGTACACTTTTGCCTCGTTTCCACTGAGCGGATCGGTTCAGTTCGGTACGATTCGCTATTTTGGGTGTTTCCATTATGAAAGCGTGCCATAAAAGCGAACCGTACCGCACCCGCAAGGGTCCTGCTTCTCATGTGGGTCCAGAGAAAGTGGAACGGTTCCATTAGGGCGGACCTACAAATACATCTCACTGATTGGTGGACGCGCTAGGATTTTTTTCTAAAACCTGAATGGTCCCTGACGGTCCGATTTGCAGTGGAAACACTCAGGAGAATAGACCGGTCCCATCCTAACCGCTCCAAATTTACTGACCCGAACCGTTCCGTGCAGTGGAAACAAGGCATTTGTTGATCCATACCCGATCCCTAAGCGCCTCTTTGTCTCCTTCTGCTGTCTGTCTAACTATTAGGGTGCCAGCTCTTTTAGTTCAGCAAGATTAGATGAGGGACTGTATAATAAAGAGGGCAAGGTGGCTGTATATCCCTCCCCTTGGAAGACCCATAAATTGGGCTTCAGCCTGGGGTGGAGCTACAGCACAGCACTGTCAGTAATAAAATGTATGTTTTTTTCAAAACCACTGCATGGATCTGAACAGAATAAACTTCTATGTGCGCCGAGTCCCCTGGAGAATTTAACAATGATTTCAAACTTCTGCCAAAATGTTGGCATTAAGGCTGAACTCCTATCATAGAGGAAATACGGTTGCACTCATCATATGACCAACATCAAATTTTTATGTCGATATGACTGTCACCAGGACATAGAAGAGGTGACGCGTTTCACACTAAACTCGTGCTTCTTCTTTCCTCTCCTGTTACTACAGTGGTGAGCCGGGGTTAGCACCCAGTCCATTTGATCCATTGGATTGCCATCACCTGGAGCCGCGTTGTCTCTCTTTGGATCAACTTAAAAATAATCCTTTGCAGTGGGGCTGTACACACTCTGCATGGGATATTTGCTTGTCTATGTCTAGGGGACAAAGGCTCCATTGGTCTGGTGTCATCAAGACAAATTCAGGGTCCATAGCGGATATAAACGGAAGGAATCACCGCTCCAGGTGGATCTTATGGATTGTTAAGGAGCCTCCCAGGAACCAAGGTGCCGGGAATACACTAGGCAATGTAGAACATTTTAGGAAGAGATGGACAGCCGCACTCCAAAAGACTTAGGAAGTCGTCTTTTATTTGTAAAAATATAGGATGTACTTTACAAAACCACAGCAGAGAAAAGGGGAACACCCGACGCGTTTCACACTTAATAGTGCTTAATCATAGCAAATATAGATGACTACAGGAGGAGATTGATGACTGCAGGAGGAGAGTGCATTGATGAATGGAGGAGGCCATTAATGAATGCAGGGCGAGATTGATGACTGCAGGAGGAGATTGAAAAAAATAATGTAGGGCATTAAGGAATGCAGTAGGAGATTGATGAATGAAGGGGGGCATAGATGAATGAAAGAGGAGGGCATAGATGAATGCAGCCGGAGGGCATAGATGAATGCAGCCGGAGGGCATAGATGAATGCAGCCGGAGGGCATAGATGAATGCAGCCGGAGGGCATAGATGAATGCAGCCGGAGGGCATAGATGAATGCAGCCGGAGGGCATAGATGAATGCAGCCGGAGGGCATAGATGAATGCAGCCGGAGGGCATAGATGAATGCAGCCGGAGGGCATAGATGAATGCAGCCGGAGGGCATAGATGAATGCAGCCGGAGGGCATAGATGAATGCAGCCGGAGGGCATAGATGAATGCAGCCGGAGGGCATAGATGAATGCAGCCGGAGGGCATAGATGAATGCAGCCGGAGGGCATAGATGAATGCAGCCGGAGGGCATAGATGAATGCAGCCGGAGGGCATAGATGAATGCAGCAGGAGGGCATAGATGAATGCAGCAGGAGGGCATAGATGAATGCAGCAGGAGGGCATAGATGAATGCAGCAGGAGGGCATAGATGAATGCAGCAGGAGGGCATAGATGGAATGCAGCAGGAGGGCATAGATGAAATGCAGCAGGAGGGCATAGATGAAATGCAGCAGGAGATTGAGTAATGCCCTTCTGATTTCATCAATCTCCTGCTGCATTCATCTATGCCCTCCCGATTTCATTAATCAGGAGGGCATTGGTGAATTCCGGGGGGCGTTGGTGAATTCCGGGGGGCGTTGGTGAATTCGGGGGGGCGTTGGTGAATTCCGAGGGGCGTTGGTGAATGCGGCGGGACGTTGATGAATGCGGGGGGACGTTGGTGAATGCGGGGGGACGTTGGTGAATGCGGGGGGACGTTGGTGAATGCGGGGGGACGTTGATGAATGAAGGAGGGGGCGTTGATGAATGAAGGAGGGGGCGTTGATGAATGAAGGGGGGACGTTGACGAATGAAGAGGGTATTGACGAATTTAGGAGGTGATTGATGAAGGAAACCCTAGCAATGAAGTTTTATCTTAAATTGGTTCTAAAGGCTGAAGGATTTTAACATTGATGCATTATCTGTTAAGGTAAAAAAACTCTAAGGCCTCGTACACACGAGTAAATCTGTCTGCTGGAAACGGTCTGCTAGACCGTTTCAGCAGACAGATTCGATCGTGTGTACGGGCAAACAGACGGATTTGGCCACCCGACAGATTTCAAAGCATGCTTTGAAATCTGTCGGCTGGGAACTCGTCCGCCCGACATGTCTGCTGGTTAGTATGCTAACCAGCAGACATGTCTTCTCGCACACGCGCCGAATGATTTTGACGCATGCGCGGAAGTGTTTTACTTCCTGGTGCGGTGACGTGGCGGCGTCAACGTCACCGCCACGTCACGACACGTCAGCACGCTGTCTGCTGGCGGGGATTTTGGTTTGCTCGTGTGTACACGCGAGCAAACCAAAATCCAAGCAGACAGATCTGTTCAAATCGGTCGGACCGACCGATTTGAACAGATAGATTGCCTCGTGTGTACGAGGCCTAAGTGTAGGCCCCGTGCCCAATTTCGCCCCTCGCCCCCCCTCCCCCTCCTCACACACACACACCTTAGCCCGATCCAGCATTGGCTCAGAGACCGCTGTCAATCACAGCCAGTGAGGAGAGAGTAGGGGGCGGGGCCAAGACACTCGCTTTGTGTCAATGGACTCGGAAGCGAGTCCACAGGAACCCCCCCATAGCAAGTGGCTTGCTATAATGGACACTCGGCAGGGGGGAGGAGCCAGCTGGACTGGAGGATCGAGGCTGCTCTGTGCAAATCCTTAGATAGCTGCCACAGGGGCAAGTGTCCCCAATAGGTGATTCCCCTTTATTCCTATTCCAGTGACAATTTTCGATTTTTTTTTTCTCACTCTCAATGATCACCAGGACAAGAGAGGAGGGTTCATCATCTTAGGGGGGGCAGAGGCATTAATGAAAACCAAACTAGGGTTCTAGGCCTTCGCCGCTGCTCTAGAATTGAACCTTAGACTGATTTGTGAACAGAGTTGCAGTTTCAGGTGTCGGCGATCACCTCGCTGCCCTTTCCATTCAGCAGATTCTGGTTTTCTATAATTACACATCTACCTGCATAGGTGCCCTCACCATCATATAATAAGCAATGGGTACCCACATGATTATAGATCTGCTGCCAGCGGTGGACGTATGATTATCAGCCTGCTAGTACCGCTTCACATATATATTATTATTTGTCACATGTAGCCAGTGAAATCTGCAAAAATAAATATCATTTAATGCAAATAAAGGGGTTCGAGCCAATCGGAGGCTCAGACAGGGGCTTATAGAGTTGGCTGCAATTAGCAAAGACTACAAGCTGGTGTACATCAAATAACTGTGCCAAGCAGAACGGTGAATTAGCTATTTGCATGGCAGGCCTTTAACCCCTTCCTGCCCGCCCCCACGTTCCTTTAACCACTTTTATACCAGACACTTTTACCCCATTTCCTGCTCAGGCCAGTTTGCAGCTTTCAGCACTCTCACACTAATGCCACATACACACAATCGTAATTTACGACAAGAAATGTTCCATGTGAGCTTTTTTTGCCTGTTGACCGGGGGGTCCATTTTCAGGAAAGGCCTGACCAAGTACTTTGAGGAATGGCTTTTTCAGGCCTCTAAAGAGCAGCACTGACTTCTTCAAATCCCTAAGGAGCAGGACTGACTTCATCAGATCGCTGAGGAGCAGGGCTGACTTCTTCAGATCACTGAGGAGCAGCACTGACTTCTTCAGATCGCTGAGGAGCAGGACTGACTTCTTCAGATCGCTGAGGAGCAGGGCTGACTTCTTCAGATCACTGAGGAGCAGGACTGACTTCTTCAGATCGCTGAGGAGCAGGGCTGACTTCTTCAGATCGCTGAGGAGCAGGTCTGACTTCTTCAGATCGCTGAGGAGCAGGTCTGACTTCTTCAGATCGCTGAGGAGCAGGTCTGACTTCTTCAGATCGCTGAGGAGCAGGTCTGACTTCTTCAGATCGCTGAGGAGCAGGTCTGACTTCTTCAGATCCCTGAGGAGCAGGTCTGACTTCTTCAGATCGCTGAGGAGCAGGTCTGACTTCTTCAGATCCCTGAGGAGCAGGTCTGACTTCTTCAGATCCCTGAGGAGCAGGTCTGACTTCTTCAGATCCCTGAGGAGCAGGTCTGACTTCTTCAGATCCCTGAGGAGCAGGGCTGACTTCTTCAGATCCCTGAGGAGCAGGGCGACGGGCTTCTTCAGATCCCTGAGGAGCAGGGCGACGGGCTTCTTCAGGTCCCGGAAGGAGGAGGGACGGGCTTCTTCAGGTCCCGGAAGGAGGAGGGACGGGCTTCTTCAGGTCCCGGAAGGAGGAGGGACGGGCTTCTTCAGGTCCCGGAAGGAGGAGGGACGGGCTTCTTCAGGTCCCGGAAGGAGGAGGGACGGGCTTCTTCGGGTCCCTAGGGAATGGATTCCCTTCTGTTTGTTTTTTGCTAGATCAGATCAGAAGTAGCTAGGTGTAAATGGACACAAGAGAAAAGTGGACTGGGAGATCAGTCCCCACCCAGTCACCCAAAAAGGAAAATTTTTAGAAGGACTACCTCAGTACTGACTTATACAGCGTATACTCAAAATTTTGTAAACAAATTAGGTTTTTAACCTCCGGGAGGTTATGCTAGTGATAATGCAGCAAACTAGGCACTTTAACCAGTGGAATGAAGATCCTTTTAGGCAGGATAAAGATTGGTTTGGTGGAGCAGTGTAGAGATGCGTCTGTTCATATTACGCGCCAAACCATGCCTCCCTGGGAGGGAAGTAATGCCGAAAGGTTTTGCTAGTGCAGCAACCTGGGCAGGTTAACCAGTAAAACGGAGATCTGATTAGATCCCAAAATAGAGTTGGGTTTGGCAGAGCAATGTAGAGATGCATCTGTTCATATTATGCGCCACGCCTCCCTGGGAGGGGAGTAATGCCTTAAGGGCTTGCTAGGGATAGTGCAGCAACCTGGGCAGGTAAACCAGTAAAACGAACATCTGATTAGATCCCAAGATAAAGTTGGGTTTGGCAGAGCAGTGTAGAGATGCATCTGTTGATGTTGCGCACCAGGTCATGCCCCTCGGGAAGGTGGCAGTGCCGGAAGTAACGTGAAGATCCTATTGGGCAGGATAAAGTTGGGTTAGGTGGAGCAGTGTAGAGAGATGCGTCTGTTCATATTACTCGCCAAGCCATGCCTCCCTGGGAGGGAAGTAATGCCTTAAGGGCTTGCTAGTGATAGTGCAGCAACCTGGGCAGGTAAACCAGTAAAACGAACATCTGATTAGATCCCAAGATAAAGTTGGGTTTGGCAGAGCAGTGTAGAGATGCATCTGTTGATGTTGCGCACCAGGTCATGCCCCTCGGGAAGGTGGCAGTGCCGGAAGTAACGTGAAGATCCTATTGGGCAGGATAAAGTTGGGTTAGGTGGAGCAGTGTAGAGAGATGCGTCTGTTCATATTACTCGCCAAGCCATGCCTCCCTGGGAGGGAAGTAATGCCTTAAGGGCTTGCTAGTGATAGTGCAGCAACCTGGGCAGGTAAACCAGTAAAACGAACATCTGATTAGATCCCAAGATTAGAGTTGGGTTTGGCAGAGTAGTGTGGAGTTACATACGTTGGTTCATATTACACGCCAGGCCATGGCGCTTGGAAAGGGAATAATGCCAGAAGGGTCTGCTTGTGAAGTGCCCAGGTTGCTGCACTATCACTGAGTAACATGAAGATCCTATTAGGCAGTATAGAGTTGGGTTTGGTGGAGCAGCGTAGAGATGCGTTTGTTCATATTACTCGCCAAGCTATTCCTCCCTAAGAGGGGATTAATGCCGGAAGGGTTTGCTGGTAATAGTGCAGCAACCCGGGCAAGTTAACCAGTAAAATTAAGATCTCATTAGATCCCAAGATAGCGTTGGGCCATGCTCCCCTGGAAGGTAGCAGTGCCGGAAGTAACGTGAAGATCCAATTGTGCAGGATAGAGTTGGGTTTGGGGGAGCAGCGTAGAGATGCGTTTGTTCATATTACTCGCCAAGCTGTTCCTCCCTAAGAGGGGATTAATGCCGGAAGGGTTTGCTGGTAATAGTGCAGCAACCCGGGCAAGTTAACCAGTAAAATTAAGATCTCATTAGATCCCAAGATAGCGTTGGGCCATGCCCCCCTGGAAGGTAGCAGTGCCGGAAGTAACGTGAAGATCCAATTGTGCAGGATAGAGTTGGGTTTGGGGGAGCAGCTTAGAGATGCGTCTGTTGAGATTACTCACCAAGCCATGCCTCCCTGTGAGGGGAGTAATGCCGGAAGGGTTTGCTGGTAATAGTGCAGCAACCCGGGCAGGTTATCCAGTAAAAAGAAGATCTGATTAGATCCCAAGATAGAGTTGGGTTTGGCAGCATAGTGTAGAGATGCATCTGTTGACATTACGCACCAGGCCATGCCCCTTGGGAAGGTAGCAGTGCCGGAAGTAACGTGAAGATTCTATTGGGCTGGATAGAGTTGGGTTTGGGGGAGCAGCGTAGAGATGCGTCTGTTCATATTACTCACCAAGCCATGCCTCCCTGTGAGGGGCGTAATGCCGGAAGGGTTTGCTGGTAATAGTGCAGCAACCCGGGCAGGTTAACCTGTAAAGCGAAGATCTGGTTAGATCCCAAGATAGTTGGGCCATGCCCCCCGGGAAGGTATCAATGCCGGACGTAACGTGAAGATCCTATTAGGCAGGATAGAGTTGGGTTTGGTGGAGCAGCGTAGAAATGCATCTGTTCATATTACGCGCCATGCCATGCCTCCCTGGTAGGGGAGTAATGCCGGAAGGGTTTTCTGGTAATGGTGCAGCAACCAGGGCAGGTTATCCAGTATAATGAAGATCTGATTAGATCCCAAAATAGATTTGGGTTTGGCAGAGTAGTGTAGAGATGCATATGTTTGTTCATATTACGCGCCAGGCCGCATACGTTTGTTCATTTTACGCGCCAGGCCATGCCCCTCAGGAAGGTAGCAATGCCAGAAGGGTTTGCTAGTGATCGTGCAGCAACCTGGGCAGGTTAACTAGTAAAGTAAAAATTCAGTTAAGTAAGATAGAGTTGGGTTTCGGCAAAACATTGTACAGATGCGTCCATTAACATTACGTGCCATGCCATGCTCCTCTAACTTGTAGGACAACTAAATATAACGATTTTCTGAGAAGGCATTAAGGATTTCTATGTAATCACTTTTTTGACCTCTACTGTTCGTTCCGGAATTTAGGAGCGAGTCATTTGTCGTCGTCCTGCATGGTAATCCATTATTTTTGTGTTCACATAACAGTAACTTTGATGCTATTTTTTTTTCTTGGAAAAAAATTAGTTCTACAAAATTAAACTGAACCCGGGACGGCCACAAGAGCTGGAGTTTATCATTTTTGGCTTCTTCCGAAAGCCATTTCTTTTTATGTGAAGAATTTGTCTTTTTTTTTTTTCTGTTTGATGTCCGAAGACAAAGTTAAAAGCGTCCTCAGATAGCGATTCACACATCTATCATGTTTATTTTGGCTCTGGCAGCCATTATTTTTTGTTTTCGAAGAATGACCTTTTTAAGAGCTGACAATATTTTTTTGAGCTAAGCTTGTCTTGTCAGATGGATGATTATACGTCGGAAGAGGTTTTTTTTTTTTTTTTTTTTTTCTTTTAGCATCTGTGGTCGCAGTGCTGAAGTTATCTGAGAAGCACTCGGTGCTTAGCCCGAGCCTTTTCTGATCTCGGTGTCTGGGTACTGTAGCGCAGTCTGGGATCCTGGCTGATCTTGGCAGTGCATGAGAAGGGAGGAGGAGAGGAGGGTTTGCAGAGGACCACACTCTTCTCACAAAGGCATTTTCTCCATTCTGCAGCAAAGTGAGCTGCAGTCCTCCTCCTGCAGGACTCCTCCAGACCTTGTGACTCAAGTCAGGTAAATCATCTCTCAAGGCAATTTTACATTTTTTTTTTTATTTCTTTTTATTTTCTTTTGCAGTGTTATCATTAGAAACCCTAGAAATGTGCTTATTAAATATTTAAAGGCTGGTTTTGATTAATTGCAATCATTTCAAATCTAAATGCATGTAGAGAAGACAGATTTTTATTTTTTTAGAGGGGGGCTGCTTTGCTTTTGAGTTAAATTGGGCTGCTAGAATGTAGGCTCAGGTGTCCTTTATTATGCGTCCTAGAAGCACGCTGCAGATATATAATGCAGAGATGACTCTGAAAGAATGCAGACGGCATCTTTACAATTAACTACATTTATATGCAAGGAAAGAAATATGTAGCTGTGCTTGTAGAGATGATTTATGCCAGACTGCAGCTCTATCTATTATTCAGAACCGTAGGCTTTGTAAGGGCTTCGCCAGGGTATTTTAAGCTAATTTTGGTAGCAAGGGCAAGCTTTAATCTTAAAGTGAAAGTTGACTGGCTTCATCTGACTTTGCAGGAACGATAAGATAAGGACCCTTGTGAGACAGCAACTGTGAGAACGCAAGGATGCAATTATCGGCTGGAATACTGTACAAACGTTGTCACATTCTTTCCTCTCAGCTGCTCTGATTTCTAGTGTGGAAGTGGTAATGATGGAGTGGGATTGCCTCGGCTAGAGGAACGGGAGGACCCACATGACCCAGGCTTTCCTGATGACTGCACCTTTTTGTCCTACGTTCCCTTACAGAGCTTCGCCCTCGATCTTTCGAACATGGCAGGAGATTGGTTCGGCACTGCTCTGTAGAAAAGTTAAAGGGGACAGGTCCAGCCCGACCGGAGTTCTGACAAGACCGGCCACGGGATCCTCTGCAGTATCGCGACGGAGACGCAGGCATGGTTCTGATATCCTTGGCCATCTAAAGATGAACTCTTCCTCAGAGGGAAATTATAGCGGTTTATTCTGTTTATTGGGAGTAGGAGCTCATGAATCCATTCCAGTTTGCCTTCTCGAAGTAGGAATCATCATCTTTTTGACTGTGCTAATCATCTCGGGCAATTTGATTGTTATCTTTGTTTTCCATTGTGCCCCTCTGCTCAACCACCACACCACCAGTTATTTCATTCAGACGATGGCCTATGCTGACCTTCTAGTCGGAGTCAGCTGCTTGGTACCTTCTTTCTCTTTGCTGCACCATAGTGCCCTTCTACCAGAGCAAATAGTGTGCAAAATGTTTGGTTATGTAGTGTCCGTGCTCAAAAGTGTCTCCATGATGTCTTTGGCCTGTATCAGCATCGACCGATACATAGCTATAACCAAACCACTGACCTACAACACTTTAGTGACGGCGTGCCGCCTTCGCTTTTGCATTTTGTTGCTCTGGGTGTACTCTTGTGCCATATTCTTGCCTGCCTTTCTAGGCTGGGGAAAACCTGGATATCACGGAGACGTCTTCCAGTGGTGTGCCGTGTTCTGGCCCACCGACCCGTACTTCACTTTATTCATCGTGGTTATGCTTTACGCCCCGGCAGCTACTACTGTTTGTTTCACGTACTTCAACATTTTCCGCATTTGCCAGCAACACACAAAGGAGATCAATGAAAGGCGCGTACGATTCAGCACCACCGAGACGGACTCGGCCCAAGGCCAACCTAGCCCAGAGAAACGGTATGCGACCGTCCTTTTTCGTATCACCAGTGTTTTCTATATACTGTGGTTACCCTACATCATCTATTTCCTCCTAGAGAGTTCCAAAGTCTACTCCAACCAGACTGCTTCCTTTCTCACCACCTGGTTGGCCATTAGTAACAGTTTTTGTAATTGTGTGATCTACAGCATGTCCAACACTGTTTTCCAGAAAGGCCTGAAGCGTCTTTCTGGAGTTGTTTGTGCCTCTTGTTCCAGACGAGGGGAAACGCATGACGCAACGGGTGCTTCAAGTAAAAGGCCAACGGATACCAGACAATGGCAAACTCATGAAGTACCTATTACTTCCAGTAAAAGGCCGATGGATACCAGAAAAGGGGAAATGTGTGAAGGACCTGGTGCTTCCAGTAAGAGACCAATGGATACCAGAAAAGGGGAAAAGTGTGAAGGACCTGGTGCTTCCAGTAAGAGACCAATGGATACCAGAAAAGGGGAAAAGTGTGAAGGACCTGGTGCTTCCAGTAAGAGACCAACGAATACCAGACAAGGGGAAATGCTTGAAGGACCTGGTGCTTTCAGTAAGAGACCAACGAATACCAGACAAGGGGAAATGCTTGAAGGACCTGGTGCTTCCAGTAAGAGACTAATGGATACCAAACAAGGGGAAATGCTTGAAGGACCTGGTGCTTCCAGTAAGAGACTAATGGATACCAAACAAGGGGAAATGCTTGAAGGACCTGGTGCTTCCAGTAAGAGACTAATGGATACCAAACAAGGGGAAATGCTTGAAGGACATGGTACTTCCAATAAAAGACCAATGGATACCAGACAGTGCGAAACATGTGAAGTACCAGGTACTTCCACTAAAAGGCTGATGGATACCAGACAGTGCGAAACACGTGAAGTACCAGGTACTTCCACCAAAAGGCTGATGGATACCAGAAAAGGGGAAACATGTGAAGGGCCTGGTGCTTCCAATAAAAGGCCAATGGATATCATACAAGGGGAAATGTTTGAAGGCCCTTGTGCTTCCAATAAAAAACCAACAGATACCAGACAATGGGAAACGCGTGTAGTAGTACCTAGTACTTCCAGTAAAAGGCTGATGGACACCAGACAAGGGGAAACATGTGAAGGATCTAGTACTTCCAGTAAAAGACCAACAGATACTAGACAATGGGAAACATGTGTAGTTTCTAGTAAAAGCTTGATGGACACCAGACTATTGGAAACAATTGAAGGACCTAGTACTTCCAGTAAAAGACCAACGGATACCAAACAAGGGGAAACACGTGAAGTACCAGGTCCTTCCAAAAAAAGACCAACGGATACCTGCAGCCCATAAGTATCACAGGCCATGTGTTCATTTGGGTGTTCCATAGACCGAATAAAATTTACACCACTGTGTACTCATCCAAGGGGAGCAATAAAAGAACCTTTCTAATCCAAGGTTACATCTAGTGCTTTAGTCCCATGGTGGACCTCTTATTTGGCTCTCTTGTGTTTTTTTTTTTTTTCTAGGTACATTTTTGGAGCTTGTGGTAGGTTCTCTTTATTTGATTTGCCTGCACTGTTCTAGACCTTTTTGGGGATTCTGAAATTTTTTCTTATTCTGCCAACTCTGTAACTCATTTAAGCTCCAAAAGTTGCAAGTGAGATGTATTTCTGAAAATGGTATCTTCTCATGTGGTCTCTCCAGCGTCTCACTTCAGGAGCCGTTTTTTTTTCTTTTGGGTTTTTCACTCGAGATGGATCGATTTGTTGGTGTGATGGATTATACTCCTTGTGACCCGACATCTGACACCGCCTTGTGTGTGTGTGTGTGTGTGCGCTCCTCCTCCATAGACGGCAGAAGCCCGACAACCCTTCCTTTTAGGAGTCGATTGCAATAGAAGCAGCTTGTTTTGTTTGTAATATATGGGCGTCTTTATTTTGTTACACAGTTTTCGTTCAATTTGGTTTCAACCAAATTTAATGCAATATTTTTCTAAGTGAAAATAATAATTAATATATATATTAATGATATTTAAAAAAAAAATGCTGACCACTGGAATCTTTTTAGCATAATGTAAATCTATTTTACGTAATGTCTTTATACCGGGTTGTGTGTTTGGGGGTCATAGTACCTACCAAATGTTTTATTGGATAGGGCAGGCTTATCGAACTTCTTCTGTAAACCATTTTCTGCCCATTGACTTCTTCCCCAAACTGCCGTATAGCTAATAGAGCTGCACGATTAATCGTCAAGAATCTTTATTCGCGATTTTTGATTTTGCGATCTTGACAATGGGTTTCCCGATCTGTGGTATGCAGAGAATTTACTCTCGGCCGTCAAAAGTCAAAGTTTGGGCAGTCTGCCGAGTTTTAGAACATTCTTTATCAGTGGAATGTTAAATCTAAACATTGTATCAATTTGTCTTTTACATCAAAGTAGGGTTGTCCCGATACCACTTTTTTTCATGTACTCGCCGATACCGATTACCGATACTTTTTTTTTATGTGTCCCCATATGCAGCCGCGTGTCCCCATATGCAGCCGCGTGTCCCCATATGCAGCCGCGTGTCCCCATATGCAGCCGCGTGTCCCCATATGCAGCCGCGTGTCCCCATATGCAGCCGCGTGTCCCCATATGCAGCCGCGTGTCCCCATATGCAGCCGCGTGTCCCCATATGCAGCCGCGTGTCACCATATGCGAGAAAGTCAACCCACCCCCGCCGCCACCCCTGCCGTCGCCGTCTAGTTGATCAGCACCAGGAACATTACAGCTTTCATTTGAATAGCCTGTGTTCCCCGCCGCGCCTTGTCATATATAGCCCCTCCCCCTTGTCTGGGCACTTTGATTGACAGATCCCCCATACAATCCTGGGCAAATGCTCAGTATCGGTCCCGCTACCGATACTAGTATTGGTTTCGGGACAACCCTACATCAAAGGGATAGACTTCTGTATGTAAATTTAGGAACGTTTAAACCACTTAAACCGGGGATGCCCAACTTTTTGAAGAGCGAGGGCCACATGAGCGACTTGGTAACTGGTCGCGGGCCAGAATAAGTGGAGCGGACGGAAGGCAGAATCCGTGTCTGCTCTGTATATGCAGAGCGGACACCGACACAGCCCACTTTACTCTGTTGGCCCTCCAATCCAACCAGATGGATTTATTTTTATTGGATTGGAGGTAGGTGGGTGCAAATGGACCCAAGTCGTTTACATCTGCCTCTATATAGAGATGAATGGAGGGTCTGTGTGGGTTGAACCGATCGTGTGAAATGGGCCTAAGG
This sequence comes from Rana kukunoris, assembly GCA_029574335.1. Taxonomy (NCBI): domain Eukaryota; kingdom Metazoa; phylum Chordata; class Amphibia; order Anura; family Ranidae; genus Rana; species Rana kukunoris. The sequence continues at coordinate 4,808,772 of CM056057.1, read as the reverse complement.
CTGCTTTCATACGGGGTCGGCAACCTGCAATCCGGGCTTGTGAACCTGCTATCCCAAAGCAGGAGGCCGCGGGCCACATCAGAGGGCCCCGCGGGCAACGTGTGGCCCCCCCCCCCGGGCCGCTGGTTGGGCACCCCTGACTTAAATGCTCAGAGCCCCGGTTCACACGAGCGACTCGACAAGGCGATCTGCCCACGACTTCAGAGGCGACTTGCAAAATGTCTTCTGTTTTGAAGTCAATGCAAATCGCCCTGAAGTCGTCCCAAAGTAGTACAGGGACCTTTCTCTAAGTCGGTTCCATCGTACAGAGCGGAGCACGACTTGTCAGGAGGCTAAGTCGCCTGACGAGTCGCCCCTGTGTGAACTGGCTCTAAACCTTTTTTGAAAAGTTGTTTTCAAGTTAAAATCATTTTTTATTTTTTTTTGCTAGAAAATTACTTGAAACCCTCAAACATTCTACAGTGGAAACTCAGATTACGAGCATAATCCGTTCCGGGAGAATGCTCGTAATCCAAATTGCTTGCATATCAAAGCTAGTTTCCCCATTGAAGTCAATGGGAATGAAAATAATTAGTTCCACATGGACTTCAATGGCATGTAATACCTCATTCGGCCAGAGGCTGTGGGGGGCGCCGGAGAGCCTCGGAAAAGAACCGGAAAGGCCCAAGGACAGTTTGGCTGACCTCGGCAAACCTCAGATTTCGGTCACGAGCCTTTGCAAGGTTTGCCAAGGTCAGCCGAACTGTCCACGGTGACGATCAGCGCTGTTCAGCTCCGGCGCCCACCTCAGGCCAAAAGTGGTACTGCACACTTTTTTGGCCTGAATCCTTCTCGTTTCGCGAGACAACACTTGCAAACCGAGTAAGGATTTTTAGGAATACACAGCGCTCGTTAACCACGTTACTCGCAATCCGAGGTTCCACTGTATATATTTTTATTAGTAGAGACCCTAGAGAATAAAATGGTGGTTGTTGCATTAATTTATGTCGCACTGTATTTGCGCAGTGGTCTTTCATATGCAGTTTTTTGGGGAAAAAATTACTTTAATGAATTCAAAAACTAACCAGTAAAGTTAGCCCAAATTTATTTTTTCTATAATGTGAAATATTTTACGCCGTGAGAATCGTGATCTTTATTCTAAGCAAAAAAAAAAAATTGCGATTCTAATTTTGGCCGAAATCGCGCCGCTCTCCCAAAATGTAGATCTTCCAAAAAGAATTAGTCCACTTTTATAGATCCTGGCTGGTTGAACCGCTTGCCACCCGTATAACGTATACGCAGCAACGTAGTACTGCTGCACCGGATGACATGCGTAGCACGGGTTCGTGGGCGCGCACGTGCGCACCACCAGCGACCCAATCACACCTCGATTGTACACAGTGGGAGCTGATCTGCGGGTGCCACAGACTCGATGTCCGCTGGCACTCGCTGATCAGCATAGAGGCTGAACAGCGATCTGCCTATGTAAACAAGGCAGATCGCCGTCCTCTCAGTAAGAGAGGCATGGATCTTGTGTTTTTGCTAGGTTGTGATCTGACATTTCTGGGTCCCGGGGGGGGGGGGGGGGGGGGGAGTCGCGCCGCCGGCGTCCTGTTCACACCTTTATTGTACACAGTGGGAGCTGATCTGCGGGTGCCATAGACTCGATGTCCGCTGGCACTCGCTGATCATTTAGCATAGAGGCTGAACAACTATCTGCCTATGTAAACGAGGCAGACCGCCGTTCTGTCAGTAAGAGAGGCATGGATCCTGTGTTCTTGCTAGTACATGATCTGACATTTCCGGGTCCGTGGGGCGCGCACGTGACCCGCTCACACCTTAATTGTACCCAACGGGAGCTAATCTGCAGCAATCATGGACTTGGTGTCAGCCGACACCTGCCAGTCATTTAACATAGAGGCTGAACAGCGATCTGCGTATGTGAACAAGGCAGATCGCCGTTCTGTCAGTAAGGGAGGGGTGGATCCTGTGTTTTTGCAAAGCAGGGATATGGCTCCATGCCTCCCCCCTAGTAAAAGCACCTCTTGCAGTACACAGTTAACCCTTTGATTGCCCCTGTCCCTGTCATTAGTACAGTGACAGTGCATATTTTTGGCCACAGCAGAAGCTGATCAGCGTGTTCCGACCAATTGATGCACGTTTTTTACCGCCGGCGACCTATTATTTTACATTTTAATTTTTTTTATTGCATATGTGGGTTTTTTATTTTATTTATTTTTTATTATTTTACATTTTAATTTTTTCCAAAGGAGAGGGTGGCTGGAACCCGTTTTGTATTGCCATTTGTGTCCCTGTAGCAGATTTCCTGTCTGGGAACACAGTTGCCATTGGGGGGCATGAGGCCGGCCATAGACGGAGAGATTTTCTTGAATCGAGGGATTTTCTTTCCTGCAACTTGAGGTCTATGAGCCTGAACTCGCATCCGAGTCGCACCAAAGTAGTGCAGGGACTTGCCTTGAAGACGGCGTGACTTGAAGTCTTACCAAGATGAATGGTCGTCTTTAGAAATCACGGGGAGCGACTTGTCATGCGACTTTGCAGTCCCATGTCGTATAAAGTGTGAAAGGGGCCTTTTGACAATGAAACCTTGAAGCTGATTGGTTTTTATGCAGAGCTGCAGCATCAGATTTTTGCACCATGAAGTTTTAGTAAATTACCCCCCCAGTGACGCCATCACTGGGTCTCTGTGCTCCTTTATACCAGTAGCCATTGATACCAATGATGGGGCACTATTCCTCCCACTGACACCAATTATGGGACACTATTCCTCCCACTGACACCAATGATGGGACACTATTCCTCCCACTGACACCAATGATGGGACACTATTCCCCCCACTGACACCAATGATGGGGCACTATTCCCCCCCACTGACACCAATGATGGGGCACTATTCCTCCCACTGACACCAATGATGGGGCACTATTCCTCCCACTGACACCAATGATGGGGCACTATTCCTCCCACTGACACCAATGATGGGACACTATTCCTCCCACTGACACCAATGATGGGACACTATTCCTCCCACTGACACCAATGATGGGACACTATTCCTCCCACTGACACCAATGATGGGACACTATTCCTCCCACTGACACCAATGATGGGACACTATTCCTCCCACTGATACCAATGATGGGACACTATTCCTCACACTGACACCAATGATGGGACACTATTCCTCACACTGACACCAATGATGGGACACTATTCCTCACACTGACACCAATGATGGGACACTATTCCTCCCACTGATACCAATGATGGGGCACTATTCCCCCCCACTGACACCAATGATGGGACACTATTCCCCCCACTGACACCAATGATGGGGCACTATTCCCCCCCACTGACACCAATGATGGGGCAATATTCCTCCCACTGACACCAATGATGGGACACTATTCCTCCCACTGACACCAATGATGGGACACTATTCCTCCCACTGACACCAATGATGGGACACTATTCCTCCCACTGATACCAATGATGGGACACTATTCCTCACACTGACACCAATGATGGGACACTATTCCTCACACTGACACCAATGATGGGACACTATTCCTCCCACTGATACCAATGATGGGGCACTATTCCCCCCCACTGACACCAATGATGGGACACTATTCCCCCCACTGACACCAATGATGGGGCACTATTCCCCCCCACTGACACCAATGATGGGGCAATATTCCTCCCACTGACACCAATGATGGGACACTATTCCTCCCACTGACACCAATGATGGGACACTATTCCTCCCACTGACACCAATGATGGGACACTATTCCTCCCACTGACACCAATGATGGGACACTATTCCTCCCACTGACACCAATGATGGGACACTATTCCTCCCACTGACACCAATGATGGGACACTATTCCTCCCACTGACACCAATGATGGGACACTATTCCTCCCACTGACACCAATGATGGGACACTATTCCCCCCACTGATACCAATGATGGGACACTATTCCTCCCACTGACACCAACGATGGGACACTATTCCTCCCACTGACACCAACGATGGGACACTATTCCTCCCACTGACACCAATGATGGGACACTATTCCTCCCACTGATACCAATGATGGGACACTATTCCTCCCACTGACACCAATGATGGGACACTATTCCTCCCACTGACACCAATGATGGGACACTATTCCTCCCTCTGACACCAATGATGGGGGACACTATTCCTCCCACTGATACCAATGATGGGACACTATTCCTCCCACTGATACCAACAATGGGACACTATTCCTCCCACTGACACCAATGATTCCAGAAAGGTGAATGTGGCTTCTCTATCCCCTGAAGAAGACATGCAGTCAGTGTCAGTGTCAGTGTCTGTCGGTCGGCCTCACACTGACATATAGAGTGAACACGCTCTGTAATCACAAGTCTGCGCCTCCTTCATTCCCTATTTAGTGAGCAGCGAGTTTCCCTGAATCTATGAAGGTGATGTGAGGCGTATTTGATACTTTGTGACATCATTAATTCCTGGGTGGGAAGGAAGGAGCGCCCGACGTCAAGAAAAAAATCCTACTGTCGCACTTTGTATGACAATTGCGCGGTCATGTGACATTTTTACCATTTTTTTCACACAAATAGAGATTTATTTTGGTGTTTTATTCATTACTAGGTTTTTATTTTTTGCTAAACAAACTAAAAAAGAAAATTAAAAAAAAAAAGTTTTTTTTTCAAAGTTTGTTATACAATTTTGCAAACGTTTACATTTTGTCATTCACTGATAGTTGGCACTGATGAGGCGACACTGATGGACTACGATAGGTGGCACTGATGGACTCTAGTGGGTGGCACTAATGGGCACAGATTGGTGACACTGATGAGTCTGCACTGATAGGCAGCACTGATGGGTGGCTCTGATGAGGCAGCGCTGATGGACTATGATAGGTGGCACTGATGAGGCAGGACTGATGGACACTAGTGGGTGGCACTAATGGACATCGATTGGTGACACCGAGTTTGCACTGATGGACGGCACTGATGGGCAGAACAGATGGGCACTGATAGGCAGAACAGATGGGCACTGATAGGCAGAACAGATGGGCACTGATGGGCAGAACCGATGGGCACTGATGGGCAGAACCGATGGGCACTGATGGGCAGAACCGATGAGCACTGATGGGCAGAACCGATGGGCACTGATGGGCAGAACCGATGAGCACTGATGGGCAGAACCGATGGGCACTGATGGGCAGAACCGATAGGCACTGATGGGCAGAACCGATAGGCAGTGATGGGCAGAACCGATGAGCACTGATGGGCAGAACCTATGAGCACTGATGGGCAGAACCGATTGGCACTGATGGGCAGAACCGATTGGCACTGATGGGCAGAACCGATGGGCACTGATGGGCAGAACTGATGGGCAGTGATGGGCAGAAACGATGGGCGGCACTAGTCTTAACTTTTTCACGGCAATTTAGGGAATTAACCCCTGCATGCCTGCGCCTCTTGGCCCTTGGATGACAGGAGGCTGGGCGGAGTTTCTGGTCACGTGACCAGCCGTGATTGGCTAGCTCGGCGGTCATATGATCGGAATGCTCCCGATTGCAGATAGAGATTAGGAGCTTTCCATTAGCCACCGGTAAGGATGCCTTTATGTACTCGTATATGTGGCCTCTTGAGATTAAGGCCCACCCACCGAGAGGCCACATATATGTGTACAGCCAGAGGGAAGGAGTTAACGGTCTATGGTCTGAGGGTGGAGCAATGTGTAACTGCTGCATATTGCAGTGTTCTTATGCTGTGAATCTTGACCTTGACATCTTTGTAATAAGTGAAGGCACACTACGAGTTACGTCCAAGGAGCAGCATGACATCCCCTGTACTTATCCCTATTATTTATATCTGGCAGATTTATTGCTCTGCCACAGACACACTCCGGAGATATGAGAGAAGAGAAACGCACAGAGCAGCTATGCCTGCCCCTCTCGTCTGCTGCCCATTCACAGAAGCCTTTGTATTTTGTAATAGTGTTCACATATTACAAAGGCGTCTGTGAATGTTTATATCTGACGGGTTTATTGCTCTGTCAGAGAAACACTCTGGGGATATGAGAGGAGAGAAATACACAGAGCAGCTATGCCTGCCCCTCTCGTCTGCTGCTTATTTACAGAAGCCTTTGTATTTTGTAAATGTTTTCACATAGTACAAAGGCTTCTGTGAATGACTGAAGGCGGGCGATTTAGCTCCAGGGGGCGGAGTGAAATGCGTATGTGGCGTGGCCTGGTCATCTCAACAAAACACTTAGATCTGCGGCTTCCAGGGGCTATCCTTCTATCATAAAGAAGGTGAGGCTTTCATATACCCAGAGTGTCTCTCTGACAGAGTAATAAACCTGTCAGATTTCTGACATGGATGGGATGTCATGCTGCTTCTCGGAGGGGCGTGTCCTTGGATGGAGGGGATGTCATGCAGCTCCTTGGAGGGACGTGTCCTTGGAAGAGGGGGGCTCCTTGTAGGGAGGGAATGTCATGCTGCTCCTCGGAGGAGTGTGTCCTTGGAGGAAGGGGATGTCATGCAGCTCCTTGGAGGGGCGTGTCCTTGCAGGGGAGATGTCATGCAGCTCCTTGGAGGGATGTGTCCTTGGAAGAGGGGGGCTCCTTGTAGGGAGGAAATGTCATGCTGCTCCTCGGAGTGGTGTGTCCTTGGAGGAAGGGGATGTCATGCAGCTCCTTGGAGGGGCGTGTCCTTGCAGGGGGGATGTCATGCAGCTCCTTGGAGGGACGTGTCCTTGGAAGAGGGGGGCTCCTTGTAGGGAGGGAATGTCATGCTGCACCTCGGAGGGGTGTGTCCTTGGAGGAAGGGGATGTCATGCTGCTCCTTGGAGGGGCGTGTCCTTGGAAGGAGGGGATGACATGCAGATTCTTGGAGGGGTGTGTCCATGGGACGAAGGGATGACATGCAGCTCCTTGGAGGAGTGTGTCCTTGCAGGGGGGATGTCATGCAGCTCTTTGGAGGGACGTGTCCTTCGAGGGAGGGGATGTCATGCAGCTCCTTGGAGGGACATTTCCTTGGAAGGAGGGGATGACATACAGCTCCTTGGAGCGGTGTGTCCTTGGAGGGAGGGGATGACATGCAGCTCCTAGGAGGGACGTGTCCTTGGAGGGAGGGGATGTCATGCAGCTCTTTGGAGGGGCGTGTCCTTGGAGGGAGGGGATGTCATGCAGCTCTTTGGAGGGACGTGTCCTTGGAAAAGGGGGGCTCCTTGTAGGGAGGGAATGTCATGCTGCTCCTCGGAGGGGTGTGTCCTTGGAGGAAGGGGATGTCATGCAGCTCCTTAGAGGGGCGTGTCCTTGGAAGGAGGGGATGACATGCAGATTCTTGGAGGGGTGTGTCCATGGGACGAAGGGATGACATGCAGCTCCTTGGAGGAGTGTGTCCTTGCAGGGGGGATGTCATGCAGCTCTTTGGAGGGACGTGTCCTTCGAGGGAGGGGATGTCATGCAGCTCCTTGGAGGGACATTTCCTTGGAAGGAGGGGATGACATACAGCTCCTTGGAGCGGTGTGTCCTTGGAGGGAGGGGATGTCATGCAGCTCCTTGGAGGGGTGTGTCCTAGGAGGGAGGGGATGTCATGCAGCTCCTTGGAGGGACATTTCCTTGGAAGGAGAGGATGACATACAGCTCCTTGGAGGGGTGTGCCCTTGGAAGGAGGGGGTGACATGCAGCTCCTTGGAGGGGTGTGCCCTTGGAAGGAGGGGATGACATGCAGCTCCTTGGAGGGGTGTGTCCATGGAAGGAGGGGATGATATGCAGCTCCTTGGAGGGGCGTGTCCTTGGAAAGAGGGGATGACATGCAGCTCCCTGGAGGGGTGTGTCCTTGGAAGGAGGGGATGACATGCAGCTCCTTTGAGGGTTGTGCCCTTGGAAGGAGGGGATGACATGCAGCTCCTTGGAGGGGTGTGTCCATGGAAGGAAAGGATGATATGCAGCTCTTTGGAGGGGTGTGTCCTTGGAAGGAGGGGATGACATGCAGCTCCTTGGAGGGACGTGTCCTTGTAGGGAGGGGATGTCATGCAGCTCCTTGGAGGGGTGTGTCCTTGTAAGGAGGGGATGACATGCAGCTCCTTGGAGGAACGTGTCCTTGGAGGGAGGGGATGTCATGCAGCTCTTTGGAGAGGCGTGTCCTTGTAGGGAGGGGATGTCATGCAGCTCTTTGGAGGGGCGTGTCCTTGGAGGGAGGGGATGTCATGCAGCTCTTTGGAGGGGCGTGTCCTTGGAGGGAGGGGATGTCATGCAGCTCTTTGGAGGGGCGTGTCCTTGGAGGGAGGGGATGTCATGCAGCTCCTTGGAGGGACGTGTCCTTGGAAGAAGGGGAGCTCCTTGTAGGGAGGGGATATCATGCAGCTCCTTGGAGGGGCGTGTCCTTGGAAGGAGGGGATGTCAACTATGGTAGCCGACTTCCAGGAGTACGATAAATTTGTCATATATAAATAGTTAAGCTAAGCCTAGGAGGTGTCATGCACCTTGCTGGACTTAACTCAAAGTGTGCCTTTATTTTATTTGTTAACAAAGAAGCTGAATTCAGCTTTAAAACTATTCATAAAATGTCTTTTAATCTATGAGATTGTAACTCTTCCATATGGGTATGTGTACACTACAGCTTGGACCAAACTTTTTAAAGGGTCATTAAACATGGAGTCAGACTTCAACCACTTGCCTACCGGGCACTTTCACCCCCTGCCTGGCCAATTTTCAGCTTTAGCGCTGTCGCACTTTGAATGACAATTACACGGTCATGCTACGCTGTACCCAAATGACGTTTTGTGAGACAGACAGAACTTTATTTTGGTGGTATTTAATCACCACTGGGTTTTATTTATTTGCTACACAAACGATAAAAAGTTCAAAAACTTTGAAAATAAAATAAAAAATTCTCTGTTTCTGTTATAAAATTTTGCAAGCAACTCATTTTTCTACTTTGCTAAGGCTGCACTGGTGGGCACTGATGGGCTGCACTAATAGAATGCATTGATGAGGCTGCACTGATGGGCAATGATAGGCTGCACTGATGGGAACTAATAGGATGCATTGATGAGGCTGTACTGATGGGCACTGATAATGTGGGAACTCATGAGGCAGCACTGATGAGAAAACATTGATGCGCTTTGATGAGGTGACACTGATGTGCTTTCTTGAGGAGGCACTGATGAGGCTGCATTGATGGGCTTTGATGAGGTGACACTGATAGGCTTTGATGAGGGGGCACTGATAAGGCGGCACTGATAGGCATTATCAGGTATCACTGATGAAGCTTCACTGATGGGCTTTGATGAAGCTTCACTGATGGGCTTTGATGAAGCTTCACTGATGGGCTTTGAGGAAGCTTCATTGATGGGCTTTGATGAAGCTTCACTGATGGGCTTTGAGGAAGCTTCACTGATGGGCTTTGAGGAAGCTTCACTGATGGGCTTTGATGAAGCTTCACTGATGGCACTGATTGGCACTGGTGGGGCTTCACCGATAATCGGTGTAAATGTCCTCTGCCACAGGATAGACGGTTATCCACTTTCCTTTCCTCACACAGTGACAGCGCTGAGGAAAGGAATTGCCGATAACCGCCATTTGTTTACATGCGATGAGCTGTGATCGGCCCATTACCTCACTCTTTTAGTGGCTGTGTCCGAATAGACACAACGATCACAGAATGTGCCCGATTCGCTCCCCGAGGGCACGCAGGGTTTTTTGGGTGGACTACAGTAGACGCCCTCCCAGGACTGGGTGACCACGCTGTTGTCGTCTTTCATTTGTAGCGTGGTCGTCAAGTGGCTAAGCTACCCATACACATTGTTCATTTCAGCCAGTTCCTGATGAACCAGATGAAATTTAAGCCATGGAAGGCCCTACTGGCACCACTCCGTCCAACGTCCTTCCATCTGAACATCGAAGGAGCAGGGCTGAAAATTGTCAGCCTGACAAAGGGTCGGCAGCCATTGTTTGGTTGTACCGGGAATAGCCAAACCGTTTAGTGTGAATGGATGGATGAGTCAATCGATGGATCTCTCTCCTTCGACCATTGGGCGGAATGAGAGAAATCTAAGAGTCTATGGCCAGCCTTGGACTTAGATACATAGTCCATCCACTTCAACCATCTATGGCCGGCCTTGGACTGTATTTAAAATGGGATGGACTATGTATCTGTCTATGACCAGCCTTGGACTTGGTTGAAGTGGATGGACTATGTATCTGTCTATGACCAGCCTTGGACTTGGTTGAAGTGGATGGACTATGTATCCATCTATGGCCAGCCTTGGACTTGGTTGAAGTGGATGGACTATGTATCTATCTATGACCAGCCTTGGACTTGGTTGAAGTGGATGGACTATGTATCCATCTATGGCCAGCCTTGGACTTGGTTGAAGTGGATGGACTATGTATCTATCTATGACCAGCCTTGGACTTGGTTGAAGTGGATGGACTATGTATCCATCTATGGCCAGCCTTGGACTTGGTTGAAGTGGATGGACTATGTATCCATCTATGGCCATCCTTGGACTTGGTTGAAGTGGATGGACTATGTATCTATCTATGACCAGCCTTGGACTTGGTTGAAGTGGATGGACTATGTATCCATCTATGGCCATCCTTGGACTTGGTTGAAGTGGATGGACTATGTATCTATCTATGACCAGCCTTGAACTTGGTTGAAGTGGATGGACTATGTATCTGTCTATGACCAGCCTTGGACTTGGTTGAAGTGAATGGACTATGTATCTGTCTATGACCAGCCTTGGACTTGGTTGAAGTGGATGGACTATGTATCCATCTATGGCCAGCCTTGGACTTGGTTGAAGTGGATGGACTATGTATCCATCTATGGCCATCCTTGGACTTGGTTGAAGTGGATGGACTATGTATCCATCTATGGCCAGCCTTGGACTTGGTTGAAGTGGATGGACTATGTATCCATCTATGGCCATCCTTGGACTTGGTTGAAGTGGATGGACTATGTATCTATCTATGGCCAGCCTTGGACTTGGTTGAAGTGGATGGACTATGTATCTATCTATGGCCATCCTTGGACTTGGTTGAAGTGGATGGACTATGTATCTATCTATGGCCAGCCTTGGACTTGGTTGAAGTGGATGGACTATGTATCTATCTATAGCCAGCCTTGGACTTGGTTGAAGTGGATGGACTATGTATCTATCTATGGCCAACCTTGGACTTGGTTGAAGTGGATGGACTATGTATCTATCTATGACCAGCCTTGGACTTGGTTGAAGTGGATGGACTATGTATCCATCTATGGCCAGCCTTGGTTGAAGTGGATGGACTATGTATCCATCTATGGCCAGCCTTGGACTTGGTTGAAGTGGATGGACTTCTAAAAACGTTGTCCATGAATGTACGGTAGATTCCGGTTTTACCCATAGAAATCTCCGTCAGTGGTGATCTATAGGCATTCTGTACTCATTGGCCAATAAATGGGACCACACGTAGACTACATGCGCTGAGACTTATGGATCCAAGCCCAAGAGTTGGCCAAGGCAGCTGGAGACCGCCCACTGTACATATACTTCGGCACTTTAAAAATGGATATCTCGGTAACGGCAGCAGCTGCTGACACAACCGAGGTATCCATCTTTTTCAGCGGACGGTCCTGTTTACGATAATGGTGGTCTCTTCGGCGGATTCGCCGCGAGATCTCCGTTATCGACAGCAGGAGAGGGCTCCCACCGCTCTCCCGTGCCCTCTGCCGCTTACTGGAGCCGTCGGTAGCGGCGGAGGCAATCAGGTCCTTCCTGGGTATGTATACGAGTGAGGGGAAGATGGCCCCCACCCGTCTCTATACCATAGCAGGGTCGCAGCGATTTTTTTTTTATCGTGACTGCGACATTATGGCGGACACATCGGACACTTTTGACGCCATTTTGGGACCATTCACATTTATACAGCGATCAGTGCTATACAAATGCACTGATTACTGTGAAAATGACACTGGCAGTGAAGGGGTTAACCTGTAGGGGGTGCATAAGGAGTTAGGTGTTCCCTAATGTGTGTTTCTTACTGTGGGGGGTGTGGCTGGGCGTGTGACATCACTGATCCTCATTCCCTATGACAGGGAACAGACGATCAGTGACAGGTTTACTAGGAAGTGCAGGGAGAGGTTTGTTTACACTCACCTCTCCCCGTTCTTTTGCTCTGTGACCCGACCGAGGGACACCAGCGGCGATCAGGTCCCACGGGCGTGGTCATGGACCACAGGACCGGGTCGGCGGTGCGCTCGCGACCCACGGCTGGGCTTCTTAAAGGGGACATACCTGTAACGTCCATGTTCCCAGCCGTGCCATTCTGCTAACGTATTTAGTCGTGCGGCAGTTAAAGCCCCCGTCCCGACGAGGTCACGCGCAGAAGCGAACTCATACGTGAGTAGCGCCCGCATATGAAAACGGTGTCCAAACCGCACATGTGAGGTATCGCCGCGATCGTTGGAGTGAGAGCAATAATTCTAGCCCTAGACCTCCTCTGTAGCTCAAAACATAAAAACCTGTAGAATTTTTTAATCCTCACCTATGGAGATTTTTAAGGGTAAAAGTTTGACACCATTCCACGAGCGGGCGCAATTCTGAAGTGTGACATGTTGGGTATCAATATACTCGGCGTAACATTATCTTTCACAATATATAAAAAAATTGGGCTAACTTTACTGTTGTCTTATTTAAGAAGGTGTTTTTTCCCCCCCAAAAAAAAGTGCGCTTGTAAGACCGCTGTGCAAATACGGTGTGACAGAAAGTATTGCAACGACCGCCATTTTGTTCTCCAGGGCGTTGAAAAAAAGTATAATGTTTTAGGGGTTCCAAGTAATTTTCTAGCAAAAAAAAAACGTTATTTTTAACTTGTAAGCACCGAGTCTGAAAAAGAGGCTCGGTCTTTAAGTGGTTAATTGCAGATTCGTAGGATCCGTCCAGGACCCTCGGGGGCGGGCAGTCACCGGCTATCGGAGCCGGCAAACAAAACTTCTAATAAACTCTCCAAACTTCTGGTTTGAAAAACTGTTAACTTTGTGATGTCATGTCTGAAATACTTGTACTGTTTAGACTCAATTCTGTACAACTTGTCAAGCAAAAAAAGAAATAGACCTTTTCATTCTCTGACTCTGTTTTTGTATTTCCTTCTCCACATCTGCCGTTTTTACAGTACGATCACAGCGGCTGTAAACCTCAGACGTAAAATATACTATATTACCAAAAGTATTGGGACGCCTGCCTTTACACGCACATGAACTTTAATGGCATCCCAGTCTTAGTCCGGAGGGTTCAATATTGAGTTGGCCCCGCCCCTTTGCAGCTATAACACCTTCACCTCTTCTGGGAAGGCCGTCCACAAGGTTTAGGAGGGTGTCTATGGGAATGTTTGACCGTTCCTCCAGAAGAGCATTTGTGAGGTCAGGCACTGATGTTGGACGAAAAGGTCTGGCTCGCAGTCTGCGGTCTAATTCATCCCAAAGGTGTTCTATCAGGTTGAGGTCAGGACTTCACGCAGGCCAGTCACGTTCCTCCACCCCCAAACTCGTTCATCCATGGTGGTCATGGCACAGAGGTGGTGTTCTACTGGGTGGACCGGACCAGGGTAAGAGTGGCATGATCATAGAGGTTGGTGTTGGAAGAAGAAGGCCTGGCTCGCAGTCTCCATTCTAATTCATCCCAAAGGTGTACTATTGGGTTTAGGTCAGGACTCTGTGCAGGCCAGTCAAGTTCCTCCACCCCAAACCCGCTTATCAATGTCTGTATAGTTTCCTTTTATATTCCTTTTTTTTTTACCTTTTTTTTTAAATAATTGAAGCGGTTGTAAAGGTACAATTTTTTCCCTAAATAGCTTCCTTTACCTCAGTGCAGTCCTCCTTCACTTACCTCATCCTCCCATTTTGCTTTTAAATGTCCTTATTTCTTCTGAGAAATCCTCACTTCCTGTTCTTCTGTCTGTAACTCCACACCGTAATGCAAGGCTTTCTCCCTGGTGTGGAGTGTCGTGCTCGCCCCCCTCCCTTGGACTACGGGAGAGTCAGGACGCTCTGTAACTCCACACAGTAATGCAAGGCTTTCTCCCTGGTGTGGAGTGTCGTGCTCGCCCCCCTCCCTTGGACTACAGGAGAGTCAGGACGCTCTGTAACTCCACACAGTAATGCAAGGCTTTCTCCCTGGTGTGGAGTGTCGTGCTCGCCCCCCTCCCTTGGACTACAGGAGAGTCAGGACGCTCTGTAACTCCACACAGTAATGCGAGGCTTTCTCCCTGGTGTGGAGTGTCGTGCTCGCCCCCCTCCCTTGGACTACAGGAGAGTCAGGACGCTCTGTAACTCCACACAGTAATGCAAGGCTTTCTCCCTGGTGTGGAGTGTCATGCTCGCCCCCTCCCTTGGACTACAGGAGTGTAAGAAATTACTTGTAACCCCTAAACATTATATATATAAAAAATTGAATATATAGAGAGAGAGAGTTTAATAAATGTATATTCCAATAAATGTATAATTTAATAAATGTAATATATATATATATATATATATATATATATATATATATATATATATATATATATATATATATATATATAGATGGATGGATAGATATAGAGAGTTTAATATATATATTTCAATAAATGTATAATAAAAATGTATTTTATTTATATATATATTATTATTATTCAATTTTCATAATATATATATACACACATATCTCTCTCTCTCTCTCTCTCTCTCTCTCAAAAAATATTTGAAAATTGAATAATAAAAAAAAAATACATATACCGTATTTATCGGCGTATACCGCGCACTTTTTTGCCCTGAAAATGAGGGCAAAATCGTGGGTGCGTGGTATACGCCGATACCCGCTTTCCCGCGCCGATTTTGAATACTGCGCCGGCATATACCGAGCGCAGTATAGTCGGGCAGGCTCGGCTCCTCTCGCGCTCACGTCCAGGACGTGAGCGCGAGAGGAGCCGAGCCTGCCTGACTATACGCGAGTGTACTGCGCTCGGTCTATGCCGGCGCAGTATTTAAAATCGGCGCGTGAAAGCGAGGATCAAGCGGGGAGGACGCTGCAGAATGACGCCGGACCCGACGAATAGACGCCGCGCAAGACACCAAAACTGTAAGTATAAAAAGCTTTTTTTCCACAGGAATGGGGGCCAAATTAGGGGTGTGCGCTATACGCGGGAGCGCGCTATACCCCAATTAAATACGGTATATAAAAATAAAATACATTTAATCATACATTTATTGAAATATCTCTCTCTCTCTCTCTCTCTCTCTCTCTCATATATATATATATATATATATATATTTGTATTCAATTTATATATATATAATGTTTAGGGGTTATTTTATAGCAAAAAAAATACAAATTTAAACCTGTAAACAAAAAGTGTCCGGAAAAACCAGCAAGTGGGTTAATTGGTAAAATAAGGAAAATGCCACATATACTGGCAGGATTAAACATGTAAAACAATTATGTTTGGGGGAGGGGAGGGGGGGGTTTGAACAGACAAATGAAAACTGTTGACATTATTGACAGTCTGCGTTATATATGCATTTTTTTTTTTTCCTTTTTATATAGGTCATGAGTT
The DNA here is from genome assembly GCA_029574335.1 of Rana kukunoris. Classification (NCBI taxonomy): domain Eukaryota; kingdom Metazoa; phylum Chordata; class Amphibia; order Anura; family Ranidae; genus Rana; species Rana kukunoris. The sequence goes on along the minus strand of CM056057.1, from coordinate 4,793,164 downwards.
AAATTTGCTCAATGAAAGTCTTGCCTTACCTAATACATTATTCAGAAGTTCTAATGTGCTTATTATGTTTACTGAATTGTTAATCCTCACAGTGATGCATCGTGAATGCCGGTGATCGGGCAGCGGGCATTGCCTACTCCCCGCAATACTGTTTTATTTTTTATTTTTTTGTGTGTTTTTTATTTTTAATTTAATTAAACTAAATTAAATGAACATTCCACAATGAAATACAGCCGTTGACCACACTGCTTTTTTTATTCACATTTTTTTATTAATATTATTTTTTGCCAAGGAACACTCAAGACATTTGCCTGTGGGGCAACATCGACCTTAAAAGGGAAGAAAATTTCAGAGGAAGCCGATTTCACTGGGGACTTTTTATATTTAGAAGCAAAATATAACACTCTATGGATAAGAAAAAAATAAAAAGTGCTCTATAGACGAGCCGGGGGCCCGGGGGGCTCGGGGACACTGACCATTTTAAAAATCAAACCTGTGTTTAGAAAAAGTCATTTCTATAGAAGTTTCTAACAATCGTCCTGTTGGGCTGATTGTTGAGGATGGAGATAACGAGGCGGATACATAGAAATGTACGGGGGACAAAGCCTGGAAGTGTCACTATTCTCTACAAGGTTCTAAATCAACGTCTTGGACGTTTTTATGTTTATTTTGTGCCAGACGGAGGGGGGTGGGGCTTCTCAAATATTTGTTTCTGCATTTATCTGGGTGGGTGTGGCTTTTATGGTGTATGGGGGTCCAAATGTACGTTTTCCTCTACAGGGATGGGTTTAAGTGGAGCGATTGTATGAGAGAGAGACGGGGAGAGAGAGAGACGGAGCTTCCAGCTTTGAGCGGCTCTCTCTCTCTCCCCAGCTTTGAGCGTCTCTCTCTCTCTCTCCCCAGCTTTGAGCGTCTCTCTCTCTCTCCCCAGCTTTGAGCGTCTCTCTCTCTCTCTCCCCAGCTTTGAGCGGCTCTCTCTCTCTCCCCAGCTTTGAGCGGCTCTCTCTCTCTCCCTAGCTTTGAGCGGCTCTCTCTCTCTCCCCAGCTTTGAGCGGCTCTCTCTCTCTCCCCAGCTTTGAGCGTCTCTCTCTCTCTCCCCAGCTTTGAGCGTCTCTCTCTCTCTCCCCAGCTTTGAGCGTCTCTCTCTCTCTCCCCAGCTTTGAGCATCTCTCTCTCTCTCTCCCCAGCTTTGAGCGGCTCTCTCTCTCTCCCCAGCCTCGAGTGTCTCTCTCTCTCCCCAGCCTCGAGTGTCTCTCTCTCTCCCCAGCCTCGAGTGTCTCTCTCTCTCTCCCCAGCCTCGAGTGTCTCTCTCTCTCTCCCCAGCCTCGAGTGTCTCTCTCTCTCTCCCCAGCCTCGAGTGTCTCTCTCTCTCTCCCCAGCCTCGAGTGTCTCTCTCTCTCCCCAGCCTCGAGTGTCTCTCTCTCTCCCCAGCCTCGAGTGTCTCTCTCTCTCCCCAGCCTCGAGTGTCTCTCTCTCTCCCCAGCCTCGAGTGTCTCTCTCTCTCCCCAGCCTCGAGTGTCTCTCTCTCTCCCCAGCCTCGAGTGTCTCTCTCTCTCCCCACCTCGAGTGTCTCTCTCTCTCCCCAGCCTCGAGTGTCTCTCTCTCTCCCCAGCCTCGAGTGTCTCTCTCTCTCCCCAGCCTCGAGTGTCTCTCTCTCTCCCCAGCCTCGAGTGTCTCTCTCTCTCCCCAGCCTCGAGTGTCTCTCTCTCTCCCCAGCCTCGAGTGTCTCTCTCTCTCCCCAGCCTCGAGTGTCTCTCTCTCTCCCCAGCCTCGAGTGTCTCTCTCTCTCCCCAGCCTCGAGTGTCTCTCTCTCTCCCCAGCCTCGAGTGTCTCTCTCTCTCCCCAGCCTCGAGTGTCTCTCTCTCTCCCCAGCCTCGAGTGTCTCTCTCTCTCCCCAGCCTCGAGTGTCTCTCTCTCTCCCCAGCCTCGAGTGTCTCTCTCTCTCCCCAGCCTCGAGTGTCTCTCTCTCTCCCCAGCCTCGAGTGTCTCTCTCTCTCCCCAGCCTCGAGTGTCTCTCTCTCTCCCCAGCCTCGAGTGTCTCTCTCTCTCCCCAGCCTCGAGTGTCTCTCTCTCTCCCCAGCCTCGAGTGTCTCTCTCTCTCCCCAGCCTCGAGTGTCTCTCTCTCTCCCCAGCCTCGAGTGTCTCTCTCTCTCCCCAGCCTCGAGTGTCTCTCTCTCTCCCCAGCCTCGAGTGTCTCTCTCCCCAGCTTTGAGCGGCTCTCTCTCTCTCCCCAGCTTTGAGCGGCTCTCTCTCTCTCCCCAGCTTTGAGCGGCTCTCTCTCTCTCCCCAGCTTTGAGCGGCTCTCTCTCTCCCCAGCTTTGAGCGTCTCTCTCTCTCCCCAGCTTTGAGCGTCTCTCTCTCTCCCCAGCTTTGAGCGTCTCTCTCTCTCCCCAGCTTTGAGCGTCTCTCTCTCTCTCCCCAGCTTTGAGCGTCTCTCTCTCTCTCCCCAGCTTTGAGCGTCTCTCTCTCTCTCTCTCTCTCTCCCCAGCTTTGAGCGGCTCTCTCTCTCTCCCCAGCTTTGAGCGTCTCTCTCTCTCCCCAGCTTTGAGCGTCTCTCTCTCTCTCTCTCTCCCCAGCTTTGAGCGTCTCTCTCTCTCCCCCGCTTTGAGCGTCTCTCTCTCTCCCCAGCTTTGAGCGTCTCTCTCTCTCTCTCTCTCCCCAGCTTTAAGCGTCTCTCTCTCTCTCTCCCCAGCTTTGAGCGTCTCTCTCTCCCCAGCTTTGAGAATCTCTCTCTCTCTCTCTCTCCCCCCAGCTTTGAGCGTCTCTCTCTCTCTCTCTCTCCCCAGCTTTGAGCGTCTCTCTCACTCCCTCTCTCTCCCCAGCCTCGAGCGTCTCTCTCTCTCCCCAGCCTCGAGCGTCTCTCTTTCTCTCTCTCTCTCTCTCTCCCCAGCCACGAGCGTCTCTCTCTCTCTCCCCAGCCTCGAGCGTCTCTCTCTCTCTCCCCAGCCTCGAGCGTCTCTCTCTCTCCCCAGCCTCGAGCGTCTCTCTCTCTCCCCAGCCTCGAGCGTCTCTCTCTCTCCCCAGCCTCGAGCGGCTCTCTCTCTCCCCAGCCTCGAGCGGCTCTCTCTCTCCCCAGCCTCGAGCGGCTCTCTCTCTCCCCAGCCTCGAGCGGCTCTCTCTCTCCCCAGCCTCGAGCGGCTCTCTCTCTCCCCAGCCTCGAGCGGCTCTCTCTCTCCCCAGCCTCGAGCGGCTCTCTCTCTCCCCAGCCTCGAGCGGCTCTCTCTCTCCCCAGCCTCGAGCGGCTCTCTCCCCAGCCTCGAGCGGCTCTCTCCCCAGCCTCGAGCGGCTCTCTCTCCCTCTCTCTCCCCAGCCTCGAGCGGCTCTCTCTCTCCAGCCTCGAGCGGCTCTCTCTCTCTCCCCAGCCTCGAGCGTCTCTCTCTCTCTCCCCAGCCTCGAGCGGCTCTCTCTCTCTCCCCAGCCTCGAGCGGCTCTCTCTCTCTCCCCAGCCTCGAGCGGCTCTCTCTCTCTCCCCCAGCCTCGAGCGGCTCTCTCCCCCCCAGCCTCGAGCGGGTCTCTCTCCCCAGCCTCGAGCGGCTCTCTCTCCCCAGCCTCGAGCGGCTCTCTCTCCCCAGCCTTGAGCGGCTCTCTCTCCCCAGCCTCGAGCGGCTCTCTCTCTCTCCCCAGCCTCGAGCGGCTCTCTCTCTCTCCCCAGCCTCGAGCGGCTCTCTCTCTCTCCCCAGCCTCGAGCGGCTCTCTCCCCAGCCTCGAGCGGCTCTCTCCCCAGCCTCGAGCGGCTCTCTCCCCAGCCTCGAGCGGCTCTCTCCCCAGCCTCGAGCGGCTCTCTCTCTCTCTCTCTCTCTCTCCCCAGCCTCGAGCGGCTCTCTCTCTCTCTCCCCGGCCTCGAGCGGCTCTCTCTCTCTCTCCCCGGCCTCGAGCGGCTCTCTCTCTCTCTCTCCCGGCCTCGAGCGGCTCTCTCTCTCTTTCCCCGGCCTCGAGCGGCTCTCTCTCTCTCCCCGGCCTCGAGCGGCTCTCTCTCTCTCTCCCCGGCCTCGAGCGGCTCTCTCTCTCTCTCTCTCTCCCCGGCCTCGAGCGGCTCTCTCTCTCTCTCTCTCTCTCCCCGGCCTCGAGCGTCTCTCTCTCTCTCTCTCCCCAGCCTGCAGCGGCTCTCTCTCTCTCCAGCCTGCAGCGGCTCTCTTCCCTCCCCCCCCAGCCTGCAGTGGCTCTCTTCCCTCCCCCCCAGCGGCGCTCTCTCCCCCCAGGTGCTTTCTTCTCCCCTCCCCCAGCCTGCAGCAGCTCTCTCTTCCCCCCCACCCTCCAGTGGCTCTCTTTCCCTTCAGCCTCCAGAGGCTCCTCCCCCCAGTCTCCAGAGGCTCTCTCTCCCCTTCAGCCTCCAGAGGCTCTCCCCCCTTCAGCCTCCATTGGCTCTCCCCCTTCAGCCTCCATCGCCCCCCCCCCCCCCCCAGCCTCCATCAGCTCTCTCCCATCAGCCTCCAGCAGCTCTCTCCTCTGAGCCTCCTTTCTTTCCAGCCTCCAGCAGCCCTCCTCCCATCCTCCAGTGCTTCTCTTCCCTCAGCCTTCAGCGGATCCCCCCAGCGGTTTAAGCCACCTCTAGTGCTGACAGTGCGGACTGCAGGGATTCTAATTGGTCAGCACTGTCACATGGACAGAACCTGTCCTCTCTCATCTATAGGCACACACAGGTTCTGTCCTCTAACTGTAAGCAAAGTGACAGATCTTGGCGCTCCGCCCTATGCGTTATGCCATCAGCTACTTCAAGGGATCCCTGAAGAAGTTAATGACGTAATGTGTAGGGTTTCATGAATTCTATTTGTTTTTAGGTTTCACCAGTGATTGGCAATCACAGTGGTCACATGATCAGGAGACCATTCTGCTGGCTCTGCGACAGCTCAGTCACTATACAGGTAGCAGACACTGAGCATGCTCCCAGCACAGAAACCTTCCCCCTGTCGCATACCTGGTGGAGATCGAGCTGTAGAGGGGGCTTCTCTGTCCGAAACCACTGGAAGTGATGACTGGAGGTGTGAGGACACAGAGTGGCACGAGGGCCGGTGTAACAGGCAACGCCAGCTGAGGTTTGCAGGAAACGGATGACTGTGGATCACCAGGCAGGAACTGGAACATGGTGAAGCTTGAGGAGCATAGCCAGGACAAAAGCTCTTGGTTCCTATATGCACTGAGCTTCTCTCCCCCCCCCCCCCATGGATGCATATGTGTAGTGTGTCCCTGCTACTGCACGTACGCAGTAAATGGCGGTGCCTCATAACGGTGGGTGATCCCGCCCGCCGTCATTTTACTAGGCGGGAGGTGGTTTATTCTTCGATCTACCTATCCTCTTTTCTGTATTTGCAAACCTTGTTCACAGTAAAAGGGGAGCTTATTTCATTGCGGGTGGGCTGCAAGTTTGTAAACACTACTAGATATTAGTTCAAAGCTATCACAAGGTACAGAGCCACTCTGATTGGCTCTCTACAATTCTGGCTCTGTACATTGTGACTGTGATCTGAGCTGTTCAATGACATCTCAGATCACAGCCATTTATGATTGTGTTCTCTTGAGTGCCTTTGGTCCCCTTTTTATAGTTGGCAACCTAGAAATACACATCCAAACTAGATATTAGTTCACCGCTATCACAAGGTACAGAGCCACTCTGATTTGCTATGTACAGTTCTGTACACTCTGATTGGCTCTGTACACTCTAATTGGCTCTGTACATTGTGACTGTGATCTAAACTGTTTAATGACGTCTCAGATCACAGCCAATTTGTGTGTTCTATTGAGTGCCTTTTATCCCCCCTTTATAGTTGGCAACCTAGAAATACACATCCAAACTAGATATTAGTTCACAGCTATCACAAGGTACAGAGCCACTCTCATTGGCTCTGTACACTCTTGATTGGCTCTGCACATTGTGATTGTGATCTAAACTGTTCAATTAAATCTCAGATCACAGCCATTTATGATTGTTTTCTCTTGAGTGCCTTTGGTCCCCTTTTTATAGTTGGCAATCTAGAAATACACATCCAAACTAGATATTAGTTCACAACTATCACAAGGTACAGAGCCACTTTGATTGGCTCTGTACAATTCTGTACACTCTGATTGGCTCTGTACATTGTGACTGTGATCTAAACTGTTTAATGACATCTCAGATCACAGACAATTTTTGTGTTCTATTGAGTGCCTTTTATCCCCCCTTTATAGTTGGCAATCTAGAAATAAACATCCAAACTAGATATTAGTTCACAGCTATCACAAGGTACAGAGCCACTCTGATTGGCTCTGTACATTGTGACTGTGATCTGAGCTGTTTGACATCTCAGATCACAGTCATTTATGGTTGTGTTTACTTGGGTGCCTTTTATCCTCCTTTTATAGTTGGCAATCTAGAAATACACATCCAAGCTAGATATTAGTTCACAGCTATCACAAGGTACAGAGCTATTCTGATTGGCTCTGTACATTGTGACTGTGATCTAAACTGTTCAATGACATCTCAGATCACAGCCATTTATGATTGTGTTCTCTTGAGTGCCTTTTATCCCCCCCTTTTTTATAGTTGGCAATCTAGAAATACACATCCAAACTAGATATTAGTTCACAGCTATCACAAGGTGTAGAGCCACTCTGATTGGCTCTGTACACTCTTAATTGGCTTTGCACATTGTGACTGTGATCTGAGCTGTTTGACATCTCAGATCAGTCATTTATGGTTGTGTTCTCTTGGGTGCCTTTTATCCTCCTTTTATAGTTGGCGATCTAGAAATACACATCAAAACTAGATATTAGTTCACAGCTATCACAAGGTACAGAGCCACTCTGATTGGCTCTGTACACTCTAAATTGGCTCTGCCCATTGTGACTGTGATCTGAGCTGTCCAATGACATCTCAGATCACAGCCATTTATGGTTGTGTTCTATGGGGTGCCTTTTATCCTCCTTTTATAGTTGGCAATCTAGAATTACCCATCCAACTCCCCGCAGTTGAATACAACACAACGGCACGGAGGTGGTTAAGTTTGAAACAAATCTCTACCAATGCCAAGGGCTTATTTTAATTTCTTGGTAGGCAGTTAAATTACAAGGGTATTTAATGATTAAACGACATAAATAGCTTTAAGACGTTCATGACCATGACACGGGGGGCTTTCCGTAATTTAAATAATGGCCTATTTTCTTTTATTTTAGGCTAATCTGCATTATAGACGGTCTATTATAAAGCTTTGATCTAATTCCGTTGTTTTTTTCTCAGGACAGCGGCGTGTTATTTCCAGCCAGTGTTTGTTTTGTGGATTCAAAACCCCAAATCACTTGATTTGATATAATTCTGACTGGCAATGAAGTGCTCGCTAAACGGCGTCCACATACCGAGTGGAGAAAATACACGAGTAGCACCATAAATCGCGGGTTTTCTTTAAGGATTCATTATTTTTTTACTTTCATATATATTATTTTTTTAGACACAAACAGGTAATGAAGATTTTCCTTATTTTTTTAATAAAACAGACAATATTTGTTTTTTTAATTCTAAAGTTTAATGCACCGAGAGTAAAAAAAACGCAGGGGTCTGGGGGTTGTGCGTCTTCGTCACCCTTTGAAAAATAAAATAAAGACTCCAATAAAAAAATTGTGTGTCACAGTAGTAGCCCACTTCAAATCACGACAGATGGGCATCTGCGCCCCCCCTCCCCAACACACACACATGGTAGTGCCTTCTGCTCCCCCCCCCCCACACACACACACACACACACATGGTAGTGCCTTCTGCTTCCCCCCCCCCCCTCCGTGCCCTCTGCCCACCATAGCCGTGTCCTCTGTCATTTCTACTCCCCCCACCCACAGTAGTGTCCTCAGCACGCACCCCCAGTAGTGTTCTCCCCCCCCCCCCCATAGCAATGCGCTTTGAAACCCCCCCCCCCACACACACACACACACAGTAGTGTCCTCTGTCCCCCATAGCAGTATCCATTGCCACTCCCCGTGCCCTCTGCCACCCATAGCACTGTCCACTGCCATTTTCACTTCCCCACCCACAGTAGTGCGCTCTGAACTCACACACACAGTATTGTCCTCTGCCTCCCCCGAACTGTAGTGTCCTCTGCCCCCCCATAGCTGTGTGCTCTGAACCCCACACACAGTGGTGTCCTCTGCCCCCATAGCAGTGACCACTGCCACCCCCCGTGCCCTCTACCCCCTGTAGCAGTGTCCTCTGCCATTCCCACTCCCCCACCCACAGTAGTGTCCTCTGCCCCCCCCCCCCATAGCTGTGTGCTCTGAACCCCACACACAGTAGTGTCCTCTGCCCCCATAGCAGTGTCCACTGCCACCCCCCGTGCCCTCTACCCCATGTAGCAGTGTCCTCTGATATTCCCACTCCCTCACCCACAGTAGTGTCCTCTGCCCCCCCATAGCTGTGTGCTCTGAACCCCACACACAGTAGTGTCCTCTGCACCCCCTCCCCTAACAGTAGCGTCCTCTACTACCCCCCCCCCCCCCCCCCCCCCCACACACACACACAGTAGCGTCCTCTGCCACCCATAGCAGTGTCTTCTGCCATTTTCACTCCCCCACCCACAGTGGTGCGCTCTGAACTCATACACACATACCCAGTAGTGTCCTCTGCACACATCCCCAGTAGTGTCCTCTGCCCCCCCCCCCCCATAGCTGTGCACTCTGAACTCCACACACAGTAGTGCCCTCTGCCCTCCATAGCAGTGTCCTCTGCCATTCCCTCCCCCATAGCAGTGCGCTCTGAACACCCCCCCCCCCCCCACACACACACACACACACACAGTAGTGTCCTCTGCCCCCCATAGCAGTGTCTACTGCTACCACTCCATGCCCTCTGCCCCCCATAGCAGTGTCCACTGCCCTCCCATAGCAGTGTTCTCTGCCATTCCCCCACCTCCACAGTAGTGGGGGCTCTCTCCTACCTTACAGCGGCTATACATCAGAGAAGTGAGAAGCAGCACAGTGCTGGATGGAAGGGGGGACCGAGAGCTAACTAAAGAGGCTGCCATGCTCCTGCCCTCCATCCAGCCCTGTTTTGCCCATCACTTCGCTGTGCTATTGAAAGGAGAGCAGTGCCGGGGGAGACTGGGGGAAGTATCGGCACAGCTCTAATTATGACTGTCGTCGGGTAGATCGCGATCGACAGGTTGCAGGCCTCGACCTAGAACTTGTCACAGCCACATGAGAAGCCACTGAGCACGAGGGGCCTTGTGGTTATAGAGCGTGTGTTGAAGCTTTACAGAGGTGCCAGTGGGATATCTAGGAGTTGGCACAGCCACATGAGAGACAGCTGAGCATGTTGGGCCTTGTAGTTGTAGTGAGTGTGTTGAGGCCTTACAGAGACTGAATAGGTCTCAGTGGGACTTTCTGGAACATCACCATAGCCACCAGAGAGATCAGTATACATAATGGGCCTTGTAGTTGTACAGAGGGTTGGACTTTACAGAGACTACAGTATATTGGTGCCAGTGGGACATCCTAGAACTTCAGCACAGCCACCAGAGAGACCAGTGAACATGATGGGCCTTGTAGTTGTACCTAGTGTGAGACGTTAGACACTGTATAGGTGCCGGTGGGACATTCTAGAACTTCACCTTCAGCACAGCCACCAGAGAGACCAGTGAACATGATGGGCCTTGTAGTTGTACATAGTGTGAGACGTTAGACACTGTATAGGTGCCGGTGGGACATTCTAGAACTTCACCTTCAGCACAGCCACCAGAGAGACCACTGAGCACACGATGCCCCTTGTGGTGGTACGGAGTGTAAAGGAAAGCATTGGGACGTGCTTGGTTTTACGTATGGGAGAAAACCAGATTGGTCATATTGTGATTTGTTCTACAGAAATAAGACACCAGTATGGCATGTTATTGTTGTAGTTTAACCACTTCCATACCGGGCACTTGCGCACCTTCCTGCCCAGGCCAATTTTCAGTTTTCAGCGCTGTCGCAATTTGAATGACAATTGCGTCGTGCTACACTGTACCCAAATTACATTTTTATCATTTTGTTCCCACAAATAGAGCTTTCTTTTGGTGGTATTTGATATTTGCGATTTTTATTTTTTGCGAAACAACTAAAAAAAGACCGAAATGTTTGAAAAAAAGAAAGTTTTTATTTTTTTTCTGTTATATTTTTTTTGTAAATAAGTACGTTTTCTTCTTCAATTATGGGCACTGATATGGCGGCACTGATGGGCACCGATAGGCGGCACTGGTATGCGGCACGGATGGGCACTCATAGGCGGCACGGATGGGCACTCATAGGCGGCACAGATGGGCACTCATAGGCGGCACGGATGGGTACTTATGGGTGGCATAGATGGGCACTGATAGGTGGGCATAGATGGGCACTAAGTGGAGGCACTGATGGACACTGAGGGGTGGCACTGATGGCATTGCTGGGCATCATTTCAGTCAGTGCCCATGTTGCCAGTTAGTGCCCATTTGTGGGCACCAATTGGCATTGATTGTGTTCAATGGTTTTTTTTGCCCATTTTTGCTCTATTGAGCACCGGGGCACTCCCTGGTGGTCCAGTGTTGGCATCCGAGGGGGGGGGCTGTGCTGATAAACAATCAGCGCGAACCCCCCTGTCAGAAGAGCCGCCGATCGGCTCTCCTCTACTCATGTCTGTCAGACGCGAGTGAGGAAGTGCCGATCAACGGCTCTTCCTGTTTACATCGTGACCAGCCGTGATTGGACACGGCTCATCACGTGGTAAAGAGCCTCCGCCGGAGGCTCTTTACCGAGATCGGAGATGCAGGGTGTCAGACTGACAACCCGCATCACCGATCGCCGCGCTGCGTGCCGGCATGTAGTCCTGCAGGACGTCAATAGACATCCAGTCAGGATTACAGGACCACTTCCCGGACGTCAATTGACTATTGACCTGGCGGGAAGTGATTAATAAACCTGGAAACGTGTAGATTGCATACACTGGCACTCTGAGAACTTTGTCACACTGAAGTGACACTAATGGGGCGTACTAAGAATGGTTCTGAAGAAGCTGTGGGGATCTACTGGGTCTTGAAGATCTTCAAAGACTGGGGATAACTCCAATGACTCAGGGACATTCCTTCCCCAGAAAGCCATATGAAGCTTGGGTGCCAAAAGAGGCTTAAAAAAAAGTTGGGATCACTAGTTACATCTCTTATTCGTACCTCCGTGTCAGTATTTTGGCCCCAGAGCCTCACAAAGGAAACCCATCATGGAAGGCACGGCCACTGATAACCTTTATTTGCGTTGAGGACACCATTGATCCTGACCAGATCTCAAACTATACTTACAGAAATGCATCCTAAACTGTCAGGGAACCTTCACCATGCTTCACAGTTGCCCGCAGACACTTATTATTGTACCGCTGTCCAGCCCTTCAGCGAACAAACTGCCTCCCACTACAGCCAAATATTTTACATTGTGACTCATCACTTCAGCGCACCTGCTGCCATTCCCCCCCCCCCCCCCCCCCCCAGTTCTTATGTTTTCCTGCATAGGGCGTGGAATCGAGGCTAAGCGTCTCAACTATGCAGGAAAACATAGGACCTGGGATGGAGCAAAATGGCAGCAAGTGCTCTGGGCTGATGAAGTTGTTGCAACCTACCTGCCGAGTTCCATCAAAAACTGTGTGCACATGTACTGTGTGTACCTAGAAGAACTGATGCCGTTCTGAAGGTAAAGGGCGGTCACACCAAATATGGGTTTGATTTGGATTTCTCTTCTGTTCATTTACATTCCATTTTGTTGTTTGATAAAAAAAATAAACTATAAACTTTTCTATTTCTGAACGCATTCTTAATTCACAGCATTTTTTCACACCTTTCACACCTGCCTAAACCTTTTTATAGAGCCTTGGGGAGATACGGCAGGTACAGATTGGTGACTAGAGCCTTGGGGGATGCTGCAAGCACACATTGGACACTAGAGCCCTGAGGAGATACTGCAGATACACATTGGTCACTAGAACCCTGGGGAGATATTTTAGGTACCCGTTGGTCAGTAGAGCCTTGGAGAGATACTGAAGGTACACATTAATCACTAGAGCCTTGGGGATAGAGATTCTGCAGGTAAGCAGTGGTCACTAGAGCCTTGGGAAGATACTGCAAGTACAAATTGACCGCTAGGGCCTTGGGGAGATAGTACAGGTACACATTGGTCACTAGAGCCTTATTGCAGGTACCCATTGGTCACCAGAATCTTGGGGAGATAGTACAGGTACACATTGGTCACTAGAGCCTTATTGCAGGTACCCATTGGTCACCAGAATCTTGGGGAGATAGTACAGGTACACATTTGCCACTAGAGCCCTGAGGAGATGCTGCAGATACACAAATACTCACTAGAGCCTTGGGGAGATACTGCAGGTACACATTGGTCATTAGAGCCTTGGGGAAACACTGCAGGTACACATTGGCCACTGGAGCCTTGGGGAGATACTGCAGACACATTTTGGTCACTAGAGCCTTTGGGACATACTGCAAGTACACATTCAAAAAAAAAATAGCAGCATAAAGAGGGTGCCTGGGTCAGTGTGATAGTAAAAGCAAGTAACACTTTATTCAGATACACTTACATAAAAGTATCTTGCAAGCTGCACACAGGGTGGATGGGGATCACCAATCAAGCATTCAGCCGTCACAAGTGATGAGAAGACCACTGTGGGCTTGGGGAGATACTGCAAATTCACATTGGCCACTAGAGCCTTGGGGCGATACTGCAGGTGCCTATTGGCTGCTAGAGCCTTGGGGAGATACCACAGGTACACATTGGCCGCTAGAGCCTATGGGAGATACTGCAGGTACACATTGCCTGCTAGAGCCTTGGGGACATACTGCAGGTACACATTGCCTGCTAGAGCCTTGGGGACATACTGCAGGTTCACATTGGCCACTAGAGCCTTGGGGAGATGCTGCAGGTTCACATTGGCCACTAGAGCCTTGGGGAGATGCTGCAGGTACACATTGCCTGCTAGAGCCTTAGGGAGATGCTGCAGGTTCACATTGGCCACTAGAGTCTTGGGGAGATACTGCAGGTTTACATTGGCCACTAGAGTCTTGGGGAGATGCTGCAGGTTCACATTGGCCACTAGAGCCTTGGGGAGATGCTGCAGGTACACATTGCCTGCTAGAGCCTTGGGGACATACTGCAGGTTCACATTGGCCACTAGAGCCTTGGGGAGATACTGCAGGTTCACATTGGCCACTAGAGCCTTGGGGAGATGCTGCAGGTTCACATTGTCCACTAGAGCCTTGGGGAGATACTGCGGGTACACATGGGCCACTAGAGCCTTGGGGACATGCTGCAGGTACACATTGGCCATTAGAGCCTTGGAGAGATAATGCAGATACATGTTGGCCACTAGAGCTTTGGGGGAGATACTGCAGGTTCACATTGGCCACTAGAGCCTTGGGGAGATACTGCAGGTTCACATTGGCCACTAGAGCCTTGTGGAAATTCTGCACGTACCCAGTGGTTTAGTGTGCAGGCAGCAGCCGTTTTGGACTGCAGTTCCATGTTGCAGGGGGTGGTGGGGATGCCTTCATATCACTGCACTTGCTGTACGGTGACATGCAGGGCCACCCAGAGGGGTACAATATCATGTAAAGGCATTGCATAATACCGCACATCTCTGGAGCGCATGGAAATACCGCGTTCTGGTGTAAACGTGGCGCACAGAACGCGTTTTGTTTTCGGTGTGTCATCGCAGTTCCCGGCCAGGCACTGCACACACGGAATTGTCACTTAAACAAAATGATTTTCTTTTTTTCTGGGGTTCTGGGAAGTGAAACATGAAGTCAGGGATTTTATTTCTCATGATCTGTTTATTACTCGGCCCCGATCTTCCTGTCATTCTAAGGGCTGCGTTTACAAAGGGTGTGTCCTCCTAAAGGGTTTCCTACAGTTCCCACTACCCTTCAAGCTTGAGAAATTGCCCACGGAGCCAGTTCTCACAGAAAGGGTATAAAAATAGGAGGAGGTTATCCCATGCCCATGGCACGGCCCGCAGCCGGGGGGGGGGGGGGGGGGGGGCAAGCTTAAGAAAACACCGGCTTTGTTTAAATCATTTCTGCCTTGTTATCGCTTCCTCAAGATGGGATCAGATTGGAAAGGAGCACATGGAAGACTTCTGGCAGAGCTTCCCTTATTCTTCTGGGTTGTGCACGTGCACGTGAGGCGATAAAACAATCACTTCTTCACGTGCACACATTTCACCACGCCGTTCCCATCCAGCACAGCTGCTGCTTCATCCTGTTGCATGTTTTTTAATAACGAAGGACCCCGGGATGATGTCATTCCTTCCTTGTGTGCGTTTCACAGTCTTTTCTGTGTTTCTCCAAATGCAAAATAATAATTTCTTGTTTATTTACATACTCTGGTCGAAAGAAGTCCGTCCGGTTAACCGCTTCCCGACCGCCGCACGCACTTTTACGTCGACGGAATGGCACGGCTGCGCAAATGGGCGTATATATACTAGAGGTCGACCGATATGGGTTTTTCTCTGGCCGATGCCGATATTTAGTAATCGGGGCGGCCGATATATGTTGCGATATACATTGCTGATTTTTGCGCCCGATATTTTAGACCGATTTCTTTTTTTTTTTCCCATCATCTCAGAAAATCTAGGGTGCAAAGGGGGGAAGAAGGTTATGGTTTAGGGTGGAGAGGTGGGGTGCAGCCTATCAGTGTCCCTTCATTGCCACCTCATTAGTGCCCACCAGTGCAGCCTATAAGTATCCATTAGTGCCCACCATTGCAGCCTGTCAATGCAACCTCATCAGATTCAGTGCCCATCAGTGCCACCTCATTAGTGCCCACCAGTGCAACCTATCGGTGTCCATTCGTGCCTTTCAGTGCAACCTAATCAGTACCAACCAGTGCAGCCCACCAATGCCACCTCTTTGGTGCCCGCCAGTGCCACCTCTGGTGTGCCCGCCAGTGCCACCTCTGGTGTGCCCGCCAGTGCCACCTCTGGTGTGCCCGCCAGTGCCACCTCATTGCAGCCCGCCAGTGCCACCTCATTGCAGCCCACCAGTGCCAAGCCCATCAGTGCCAAACTATCATTCACTGCCACCTCACCAGTGCCAAGCTCATCAATGCCAAGCTTTGCAAACAGCACACCCCTGCCTCAGATCACAATCGGCCTTTTTTAGATAATATGCCGATTTCTTCAAAAAGGCTAAATATCGGCAGATATATCGGTCGACCTCTAATCGACCTTTAATTTGCCAGCCACGTGGTCGCATTCCAGCGCTCCGTGACCATGCCCACGGAACCTGCACATCAATGTCCGCCGGGGGCCCGCGATCCGGTCACAGAGTTGAAGAACGGGGGAGATGTCAGTGTAAAGGCATCTCCCTGTCCTTCCCCTGACATGTCACTGATCGTCTGCTCCCTGTCTTCGGGAACAGCGATCAGTGACATGTCACGGCAAACCACACCCCCTAACAGTTAGAAGCACTCCCAAGTCACACTTGACCCCCTTTAGCGCCCCCTACAGGTTAATCCGCCGGTGTCTCGCGATCAGGTCACAGAGCTGAAGAACAGGGGAGATGTCACTGTAAACGCAACATCTCCTCGTTCTTCCTAGTGACAGGTCACTGATCGAATGCTCCCTCTCATCGGGAGCAGCGATCAGTGATGTGTCACGGCAAGCCACGCCCCCTAAGAGTTAGAATGAATCTCCAGGTCACACTTAACCCCCTTCAGCGCCCCCTACAGGTTAACCCCTTCACTGCCAGTGTAATTTTTACAGTAATCAGTGCATCTTTATAGCACTGATTGCTGTACAAATGACAGTGGTCCCAAAATGGTGTCATATGTGTCCGCCATGATGTCGTGTTCACAATAAAAATCGCTGATCGCTGCCATTACAGTAAAACCTTGGTTTGCAAGCATAATTTGTTCCAGAAACATGCTTGTAATTCAAAGGACGTATATCAAAGCATTTTATTTTTTTACAGGATATAAAAGAGAAAAGTGTAGCAATAAGTTGCTAAATGTTGTCCCTTCATTAAATGTAACCCATATTGCTACACTTAGAGGCTCCTCTCTTCTTTTTTTTTATACTCGGTTGAGACATGACGCTACTCTTATTTCAAGACATCGCTTGTATATCAAGGCAAAATTTATTAAAACATTTTGCTTGTCTTACAAAACGCTCTCAAACCAAGTTTCTCTCAAACCAAGGTTTTACTGTACTAGTAAAAAAATAATAAAAATGCCATAAAACTATCCCCTATTTTGTAGACGCTATGTAGACGTATCTACAGATACGCCGCGTAAGTACAAATGTGCGCCGTCGTATCTATGCACCGGACCCACAAACTAAGTTACGTCGAAAAATAGGCTTCTTCCGACCGACGTAACTTTCCTACACCGGCGTATCGTGGGCGCATATTTACGCTGGATGCATATGGAAGTTTCGATTCAGATATGCAAATGAGGGAGATACGCCGATTCACAAACGTAGGTGCGCCCGGCGCATGTTTTAAGCAATTTGCGTAAGGGGGGGTTACGTCCGGCGTAAAGTTATTCCTCGTAAAGGAAGCGCAACCAATGCAAAGGTATGGACCAAGGAACGGACGCCGTCAAATTTTACGTCGTGTACGCCGTTTACGTAGTACGTTACGTTCACGTCGTACACGTAGGTTACGTTCACATCGTAGGCAGTGATTTGACGTATCTTAGGCAGTTATTTCAACGTGACTTTGAGCATGCGCACTGGGATACGACGCATGCGCCGTTCGTTTTTTGAAGCTCAGCCCATCATTTGCATGGGTTCAATTTTAATATATCATGCCCACTTCCAGCTCACTTCTACCTACTTTGACTTGCGTCGGCTTACTCCGACAACTATACACTACGCCGGCGCAACGTTGGGCGCATTTTCTTTGTGAATTTCATACTTGCCTCTGAAGGTTGCGCCGGGGTAGCGTAAATAAGATACGCTACGCCGGCATAAAGATGCGCCGAGATACGTAAATCTAGCCCTATAAGTTTTGCGCTAACTGATCAACAAATTCTTGTTGCGATTTTTTTTTTGTGGCTGATGGCTAATGGCACAGTGGCGACGATTGATGGCACAGTGGTGACGATTGATGGCACAGTGGCGACGATTGATGGGCACAGTGGCGACGATTGATGGGCACAGTGGCGACGATTGATGGGCACAGTGGCGACGATTGATGGGCACAGTGGCGACAATTGATGGGCACAGTGGTGACAATTGATGGGCACAGTGGCAGTGTTTGGGCACAGTGAGGCTGCAATAGTTTTTTTTTTTTTTTGCGCCCCCCAAAAATGTTGTGCTCCAGCTGCCACTGAGTTTGACTCTGGAGTTCAGAATGGTCTCAATGCCCACCATAATGCTGATGCGGCTCACCATGAAAAAACCACGAAGCTCTGAATGGTGTCCATGCCCAGCAGCCAACCTTGTGTCTTCAGAATGCAGCAGGCCAGCTGCGTGGCACAAGACCCAGACACAAGTGGCGACCACCAGAATAGCCGTGTCTACTACAGGGATTTCCAGCTTCCAAGGACATTGTAAATGTAGTAACAATCATCATTTGTATCCTTACGTTACTCAACACGGATGGGAATTGGCGCAGGACCTCGTCTTTTTGGACTTTATCATCTGTAGACGATGAGTCAGACACAACTCTTTATTTGTCAACATCACAAACCCGATCTCTTAGTAACAGACATGCCGTGTAGTCACAGGACTGCCAGCGTACAGCTTATTAGTGATGACGCACGGCGCCGCGCTTCAGGATTCTGGTCTTTGTTTTTACCATGATCTGCTGGACGCCCACCATTCACTTCCATGGTGAAAGCAGGACATCATTCACCCTCCGCAAGCGTCAGCATTGTGGTACACTTCAACCAACACAAGGAGTCTCTGTCCACTGAAATCTGAAAATAAATGGTTATAAAATAATTTGATTATATTGATCCATAACAAAACTCATTCTTATTTCTAAGGCCTCATGTACACTGGATGGTGTGGACACTGCTGTTGGGAGCATTTGTGTCCCCCCCCCCCCCCACACAACCAAAAAACGTAAATGTATTTTATTGGGATTTTATGTGAGAGACACAACACAAAGTGGCACATAATTGTGGAAGGAAAATAATACAAATAAATATGTGAAAAGTGTGGGGGGAGGGACATTTGTACGGCGCCCCCCAGAGTCAGTTCTTTGTAGAACCCTCTTTCTCTACAAGTCTTTTTGGGGGGGTCTTTACCAGCTTTGGACATTTCTGCCCATTCTTCTTTGTAAAATATCCCAAGTTCTGTCAGATTGGATGGAGAGCGTCTGTGATCAGCAATTTTCCAGTCTTGCTCACAGATTCTCAATGTGATTTAGGTCTGGACTGTGACTGGGCCAATCTAACACATGAAAAGGCTTTGATCTAAACCATTCCATTGTAGCTCTGGCTGTACTTTAGGGTCGTTGTCCTGCTGGAAGGTGAACCTCCCCCCCGGTCTCAAGTCTTTTGCAGACTCTAACAGGTTTTCTTCTAAGATTGTCCTGTATTTGTCTCCATCCATCTTCCCATCAACTCTGACCAGCTTCCCTGTCCCTGCTGAAGAAAAGCATCCCCACCACATGATGGTGTGTTCAGGGTGATGCGCAGTGTTGGTTTTCCCCACACATTGCGTTTGTGACCAGAGCACCTTCTTCCACATGGTTGCTGTGTCCCCTCCCCCACATGACTTCTCACAAACTACAAACAGGACTTCTTGTGTCTTTCTTTCTCCAATGTCTTTCTTCTCGTCACTCTTCCATAAAGGTTTTACTTACCTGACCCGTCGAAAGTCCCACGCTCGGTCCCGAGATCCTCTTCGCTGATCAGCCTGGCCGTTAATTGGCTAGAGCGGATGGATTGAGAGCAGCGCAGCCATTGGCTGACGCTGCTCTCAATCACATCCAGTGACGCGGCGCGCCGAAGGGCGGGGCCGAGTGATGCAGTGAGCGGCTATGGCCGCTCGCTGTATCACGGGAGCACGCCCGCAATTACTGACCACTCTGCAAGCTCTCGTATGAATGTGGTGAGTTCTTGCGGGGAGGACCAGAGACAGCCGCCGAGGGACCCCAGAAGACGTGGATCGGGGCCACTCTGTGCGAACGAACTGCACAGTGGAGGTAAGTATAACATGTTTGTTATTTTAAATGAAATTTTTTTTTCCCTTTACAACCGCTTTTACTACACTGCACAGTGCCTGAGCATCATGGGAAATGTAGTTCCAAAACACCTGGCATGCCAAGGTTCGCCATCACTGGTCTATCACATAAAATCCCAATAAAATAAGTTTACGTTTTTGGTTGTAACATGAGAAAATGTGGAAAATGTCATGGGGTATGAATACTTTTTCAAGGCACTGTACACACATAGGCATTTAGAGGCAGAAAACCCCAAGGGCTCGGTGTCTTCTCCCCTGAGAACGCAAGTACCACCCGGTAAAGCCTTCAGCCCCGTCCAGCTGCATCCCACCATAGACTTTGACATTCTCCCTGCAAAGCGTGTCTGGAACCTTCACCCTTCTATCCCGGGTGCACTAAAACACTGTGAGGCAGTGGCGGAGCGTCCATAGAGGGTGCCGGAGCGCTGCCCCCTCTGGCTCTCGCACCGCCACTGATTGCAATACATAGGTTCATGCATTGCATGGATCTATGTATTGTTGCCGCTGCCGTCGACTATTCAGATGGCCGGCCGGATGGTGAGTGCCGGCCATCTATATAACGGCAGCTGGTTGGCTGTGGAAGTGCCTATCGGAGAAGCGTCATCGAGGGTGGGAGAAGACATCGAGGGTGGGAGGAGGATGGCCGACCCCAGAAAGGTAAGTCCCGGGCGGGGAGGGGCATTTTACAGGGCACAGTGGCGACAATTGGCACAGTGGCAGTGGCATTAATTGGCACAGTGGTGACAATTAAATGGCACAGTGGCATTAATTGGCACAGTGGTGACAATTAAAGGGCACAGTGGCGACGATTGATGGGCACAGTGGCTGCGTTTGATGGCATGGCACATTGGTGACAATTGATGGGCACAGTGGCTGTGTTTGATGGCATGGCACAGTGGTGACAATTGATGGCACAGTGGCTGCGTTTGATGGCATTGCACAGTGATTGCATTTGATGGCATGGCACAGTGGTGACAATGAGCACAGTGGCTGCGTTTGATGGCATGGCACAGTGGTGACGATGGCACAGTGGCTGCGTTTGGCATGGCACAGTGGTGACAATTGATGGGCAGAGTGGCTGCGTTTGATGGCATGGCACAGTGGTGACAATTGATGGCACAGTGGCTGCGTTTGATGGCATTGCACAGTGATTGCATTTGATGGCATGGCACAGTGGTGACAATTGATGGGCACAGTGGCTGCGTTTGATGGCATGGCACAGTGGTGACAATTGATGGGCAGAGTGGCTGCGTTTGATGGCATGGCACAGTGGTGACAATTGATGGCACAGTGGCTGCGTTTGATGGCATTGCACAGTGATTGCGTTTGATGGCATGGCACAGTGATTGCATTTGATGGCATGGCACAGTGGTGACAATTGATGGGCACAGTGGCTGCGTTTGATGGCATCGCACAGTGATTGCGTTTGATGGCATGGCACAGTGATTGCATTTGATGGCATGGCACAGTGGTGACAATTGATGGGCACAGTGGCTGCGTTTGATGGCATGGCACAGTCAGGGCCATTTGAAGGAATTTGGGGGCCCCAAGCAAAATGGGGGCCCCCCCAAGCACGCAAAGCCTATGTTAGCGCTACACTAATTAATTTACTCCTCCCCCCTCCCTAGTCCCTATGTTTTTCTATTTTCACCTCCCCTTCTTCCCTGTAGGCTGCCGCTGTAGCGTGGCCAAGCTACTCTTCCTTCTCTTAGTCCGGTGTTCTATCATTATGGGTCCCCAGTCCCCTATCAGATAGTACCCAGGCCGGGTACCGCGCGTGCTACAGGAGATTCAGATTCCTGTGTTCACGGCCGGACTGAAAGGAAGTGAGCATTCAGTGTGCACTTCCTGTCAGTCCGTCCGGGAACAGGAAACAATCTCCTGGCCGGACTGACAGGACTCCAGGAGGAAGGAAGAGGAGCTCGGCCACACTACAGACTGGGAAGGGAAGGTTGGGGGCCCCAGGCCAGCTTGGGGCCCCAAGCAATTGTTTGTTTTGCTTGTCCTGTAGCAACAGGCCTGGGCACAGTGGTGACAATTGATGGGCACAGTGGCTGCGTTTTTTTTTTTCATTTGTGCCCCCCCCCCCCAAAAAAAAAAATTTGAGCACCAGCTGCCACTGCTGGGAGGGACACACTGCACCCGGACAGCTCCATGTAAAAGGGGGGAATGGGGGTTGCCTATCAGAAAATGTACAAGGCATGGAATTCTTTCTGTCTCGTAGAATCCTTTCAGTCTTTTTTTTTAAGGCTCTACATTCCGTTCAGCAGTTCTAGATATTAAAGCCAATAACATGGTCTCTAAATAGAGACTTCTGGTTCTAATTTTCACAACAACAATAACTTCTTATGGGTGATGATGACTCCGAGGGTAGAGGGCGTGTGAAATGATGTCCTCGTTTAATCTTCCCATCATAGAACCAGATGATTGGATGGTTCCTAACTTCTCTTCACACACAAACTGCTACGCTCGCTCCGGCACCAATAATTCTTCACATTTTTTTAGCAACAACTGGAACGTTCAACCTAAGGGCCCACTCAGATGGGGGGGACGGGGGGGGGGGGGGACAAATAGGGCGTCTCCTATGCAGGGCCATCTTTTACCGGCACAAGGATGCACAGCTGGGGGGGGGGGGGGATATCCCTGTGCCGGTGTTCCATTCCTTTGTGTGGGGACTCTGTGACCTAAAATACCTCTGCCTGCCCTCACCTCACGTTTGCTGGTCTTTCAGGAAGAAAGAATAAAACTCCTCATGGTGTAGTATCATGAACCACTTAAGACCCGGACCATTGTGCAGGTTAAGGACCTTGCCCCTTTTTGCGATTTGGCACTGCGTCGCTTTAACTGACAATTGCGCGGTCGCGCGACGTGGCTCCCAAACAAATTTGGCGTTGTTTTTTAAAACTGCAACGTCTGGTCGGCTAAAGGTGTAAATAAACAAAGCAAGCAAAGAAAAAAAAAATTGTAATTAAAAGTAAGTGAACAAAAAAAATCGTCGGGGAACAAAAAAAATTATTAGAGGAGAATAAGGAGTTGATTAAGGCTGATTAAAGGGGTTAAACAGTTAATAAAAAATAAAAATAAAATGTACTTGACAGGTTGCTTAACCACTTGCTTACTAGGCACATATACCCCCTTCCTGCCCAGGCGAAATTTCAGCACTGCGTCGCTTTAACTGACAATTTTGCGGTCATGCGATGTGGCAACCACACAAAATTGGCGCCCTTTTTTCCCCACAAATAGAGATTTCTTTTGGTGGTATTTGATCACCTCTGCGTTTTTATTTTTTTTGCGCTATAAACAAGAATAGAGCGACAATTTTGAAAAAGATAATAATATTTTTTTACTTTTTGCTCTAAAAAATATCCCCCCAAAAAACAATAAAAAAATATTTTTTTCCTCAGCTTAGGCCGATACGTATTCTTCTACCTATTTTTCATAAATAAAATCGCAATGAGCGTTTATTGATTGGTTTGCGCAAAAATTATAGTGTCTACAAAATAGGGGATAGTTTTTTGGCACTTTTATTAATATTTTTTTTTTTTTTTACTAGTAATGGCGGCAATCAGCGATTTTTATTGGTACTGCGACCTTATGGCGGACACTTTTGACACATTTTTGGGACCATTGTCATTTTTATAGCGATCAGTGCTATAAAAATGCACTGATTACTGTGAAAATTACAATTGCAGTTTAGGAGTTAACCACTATGGGGTGCTGTAGGGGTTAAGTGTGACCTCATGTGTGTTTCTAACTGTAGGGGGCGGGGCTGGACGTGTGACGTCGGTGATATCTTTCCTTATATCAGGGAACAGGCGATCAATGACACTGCCACCACGAAGAACAGGGGAGGTGTGTTTACACTCGCCTCTCCCCCGTTCTTCAGCTCCGGTGACCGATCGTGGGGTCCCACGGGCACGGTCACGGAGCTTCGGACTGGGTCGAGAGCAACCTGCAGGCGGCACACTCGCGGCCCCACAGCTGGACTTAAAGAGATGCGTACAAGTACTTGCCTGTGCCCAGCCGTGACATTCTGCCGACGTATATCCTTGTGAAGGGGTCCTTAAGTGGTTAAAAACAAATTTATGTTGAAACTACAAGACAGAAGATAAGATTGTGCTAATAAAAAAAAAATCAGGGACGCCGTCTGCATTCCAAACAATGGCAGATGTGACGTGGCAGATATCACGGGCTCCGACGTGTTTCGTCAGCAGCACCTGACTTTAGAGATCATGATCCCTGATGATGTCAGACGCTGCTGACGAAACGCGTGAGCTGAGCTGCTGCTATCTGTAGAGTATCCGTTCTCTGTACAACTAGGGACTGTAGAGACTGCTGTACATATAATAAATGTGAAATTATTATACAATATTGAAAGTCCAATAACCACCACCAAAAAAAAATTGTTCCCACAAAGTGCTAATTTAGTCTGCCGATCATCAAACAAATCTGATTGCGATATCTTTAAATATGCAAATCCCTCCACTGACCTTTAGGTAAGTATCCTACTCACCAAACGGGATTGAAACCCAATACAGGTAGTCAACACCAGCAAACGGATACTGTGCAGATGGCAGCAGTTCACGCGTTTCGTCAGCAGCATCTGACGTCATTAGGGATCACGATCCCCGATAACGTCAGACGCTGACGAAACGCTTAGGATCCCATTATACGTGCCAGATGATTTTTTTATAACCTAACCCTGCTTTATACTTCTCCACAACTTTTATCCCTGGCTTGTCTGCTGTGTTCCTTGGCCTTCATAATGCTGTTTGTTTACTAAGGTTCTCTAACAAACCTCGGAGGGCTTCACAGAACAGCCATATTCATACTGAGATTAAATGACACACAGGTGGACTCTATTTACTAATTAGGTGACTTCTGAAGGCAATTGGTTCCACTAGATTTTAGTTGGGGGTATCAGAGTAAAGGGGGGCTGAATACAAATGTATGCCAGCTGTACATATAGTAAATGTGAAATTATTATACAATATTAAAAGTCCAATAACCACCAACCTAAAAGTCAGTAGAAGGATTTGCACATTTGAAGATATCACAATCAAATTTGTTTGATGATCTAGCACTTTGTGGGAACAATTTTTTATTTTATTTTTTGGTGGTGGTTATTGGACTTTCAATATCGTACTATAATTTCACATTTACTATATGTATGTGTTGGCGGGGTATGGAATCACTATTTACAAAGTTGAGGCTTTGAGCTTTACTACCAGCTGCTATAATATAGAAATGTATTTAATTTCACGTTATATATTTGTGTGCACGGTATGAAGATTGCTTGTACCGGACTGTAGAAGAGACATTAGATGTTCATTTTTATTGGACAGACACTGATGACGATGTTCTGTGTTCTTTGTGAATCATGTCTGACTGTATAAGTAAATTAATATCAATTGAATGTTTTCTTATTTGATCAGGAGTCTCCTCAGGACAGCGCCATCACTCGTGACATCAACAGAACGTTTCCAGCGCACGACTACTTTAAAGACACCGGCGGAGACGGACAGGACTCTCTCTACAAGATCTGCAAGGTACTTCACTGGGGACGCCACGAGATTGGGGAGAGTGACGCCCAATCATCATAGTGTGTGATAGTGTTTGCACAACAGATTGTTCAAAGTATGCTCAGATAAAGGAGTTAACAACAAAAAAAATGATATATATATATATATATAGTGGTAGTGAGTGTTTTCAGTAAGTAAACTGGGGTCAAAGCGAATCTTCAGCCTCTAGAGTTGCGTTTCCTTTCCTCCCTCTCCCCTTCCCTTCCCTCCCCTTCCCTCCCCTCCCCTTCCCTCCCCTTCCCTTCCCTCCCCTCCCCTCCCCTTCCCTTCCCTCCCCTTCCCTCAGCTTTTCTTCCCACCCCTCCTTTCTCTTTCCCACCCCTCTCCTCCCTTTCCCTCCCCCCACATCTTCCCTTCCCCCCCCCCTTCCCTTCCCCCCCACCCCTTCCCTTCCCCCCCACATCTTCCCTTCCCTCTCCCCTCTCCTTCCCTCCCCTCCCCTCCCTTCCCCCCTCACCTTTCCTTCCCTTCCTCCCCCTTCTCTCCCCTGCCCTCTTCCTCCCTCCCCTGCCCTCTTCCTCCCTCCCCTGCCCTCTTCCCTCCTTTTCCCTTCTCTTCACTCCTCTCCCTTCCCCTGCCCTTCTCTCTCCCCTCTTTTCCCCTCCCTTCCCCTCCCCTCCCCTCTGCTTCCCCTCCCCTCTGCTTCCCTTCTCTCTGCTTCCCTTCTCTCTGCTTCCCTTCCCTCTGCTTCCCTTCCCTCTGCTTCCCTTCCCTCTGCTTCCCTTCCCTCTGCTTCCCTCCCCTCTCCTTCCCTCCCCTCTCCTCTCCTCTCCCCCCCACCTTTTCCTTCCTCCCCCTTACCTCCCCTGACTATTTCCTCCCTCCCCTCCCCTCCTCTTCCCTCCCTTTCCCTTCTCTTCACTCCTCTCCCCTCCCTTCCCCTGCCCTTCTCTCTCCCCTCCCTTGCCCTTCTCTTTCTCCTCCCCTCTCTGCCCTTCTCTCTCCCCTCCCCTACCCTTCTCTCTCTCCTCCCCTCTTTTTCCCTCCCTTCCCCTTCTCTCCACTTCCCTTCCCCTTCTCTCCACTTCCCTTCCCCTTCTCTCCACTTCCCTTCCCCTTCTCTCCACTTCCCTTCCCCTTCTCTATACTTCACTTCCCCTTCTCTCCACTTTCCTTCTTTCCCCTTCTCTTTTCATCCCTCCAGTTTTCCTCTCTTCTCTAAGACCTGGGGACCTGCACCCTTCAGGGTTTCCAGTAAGACCCGGACACACACACACACCCTTCGGGTCTCCTGTGACACCGGGACACACACACACACCCCCTTCGGGTCTCCTGTGACACCGGGACACACACACACACCCTTCGGGTCTCCTGTGACACTGGGACACACACACACACCCTTCGGGTCTCCTGTGACACCGGGACACACACACACACCCTTCGGGTCTCCTGTGACACCGGGACACTCACACACACACCCTTCGGGTCTCCTGTGACACCGGGACACTCACACACACACCCTTCGGGTCTCCTGTGACACCGGGACACTCACACACACACCCTTCGGGTCTCCTGTGACACCGGGACACTCACACACACACCCTTCGGGTCTCCTGTGACACCGGGACACACACACACACCCTTCGGGTCTCCTGTGACACCGGGACACACACACACCCTTCGGGTCTCCTGTGACACCGGGACACACACACACACACCCTTCGGGTCTCCTGTGACACCGGGACACACACACACACACCCTTCGGGTCTCCTGTGACACCGGGACACACACACCCTTCAGGTCTCCTGTGACACCGGGACACACACACACACCCTTCGGGTCTCCTGTGACACCGGGACACACACACACACCCTTCGGGTCTCCTGTGACACCGGGACACACACACACCCTTCAGGTCTCCTGTGACACCGGGACACACACACACACCCTTCAGGTCTCCAGTAAGACCCGGACACACACACACACCCTTCAGGTCTCCAGTAAGACCCGGACACACGCACCCTTCAGGTCTCCAGTAAGACCTGGATATACACCCTGGGGAGTCACCAGTAAGACCCGGACACAGGATTGAATGCTTCATCCCACCCAAGACTCCTTGAAGCCTTCAAGCTCCAGGGCCAGAGTTCAGCTTTAAAATGATAAATAGAGTAGACTTCTGGATAATGTGACTCGTGTTACTTGCCAGTTGTTGGGAGATTTGTGTTTTAGGAAGTGATTGATCGCCTGTCTTGTCTTCTCCTAGGCCTATTCTGTCTATGATGAAGAGATCGGCTATTGCCAAGGACAGTCCTTCCTGGCCGCTGTTCTGCTGTTACATGTAAGTCTTATTCCTTCCTTGTGACGAGTCGGAGTCGCATGAATAGCGGTGTGTATCTCTGCAGATGTGTAACGATTGTAAGTCATTGTGATGGACCCGGTGTGACCTCCGGGGGGGGGATGGGGGGTTTTGTTTATGGGGGATGTTTGATAAAAGCACGTGTCTGGGAAGAGGCCGTGTTTATAGAGGAAAGATCCGGAAAAAAGTCTGACACAGGAAGCTTGTCTCTCGTCTCTCATCCCACAGATGCCTGAAGAACAAGCGTTCAGCGTCCTGGTCAAGATCATGTTCGATTATGGACTCAGGGAACTTTTCAAACAGAACTTTGAAGATCTGCACTGCAAGTTTTACCAGCTGGAGCGCCTAATGCAGGTTAGAGCAACAAGACGTGGACACACGGGGGAAGGGTAACACGTTTTATGTTGATGGTGAAAAAAGTGTTAATAAATAGTGTCCCATTATTGGTGTCAGTGGGAGGAATAGTGTCCCATCATTGGTGTCAGTGGGAGGAATAGTGTCCCATCATTGGTGTCGGTGGGAGGAATAGTGTCCCATCATTGGTGTCGGTGGGAGGAATAGTGTCCCATCATTGGTGTCGGTGGGAGGAATAGTGTCTCATCATTGGTATCAGTGGGAGGAATAGTGTCCCATCATTGGTGTCGGTGGGAGGAATAGTGTCTCATCATTGGTATCAGTGGGAGGAATAGTGTACCATCATTGGTATCAGTGGGAGGAATAGTGTCCCATCATTGGTGTCAGTGGGGGGAATAGTGTCCCATCATTGGTATCGGTGGGAGGAATAGTGCCCCATCATTGGTATCAGTGGGAGGAATAGTGTCCCATCATTGGTATCAGTGGGAGGATTAGTGTCCCATCATTGGAATAAGTGGAAAGAATAATACCCTATTGGTGTCAGTGGGAGGAATAGTGTCCCATCATTGGTATCAGTGGGAGGAATAGTGTCCCATCATTGGTATCAGTGGGAGGAATAGTGTCCCATCATTGGTATCAGTGGGAGGAATAGTGTCCCATCATTGGTATCAGTGGGAGGAATAGTGTCCCATCATTGATATCAGTGGGAGGAATAGTGTCCCACCATTGGTATCAGTGGGAGGGATAGTGTCCCATCATTGGTATCAGTGGGAGGAATAGTGTCCCATCATTGGTATCAGTGGGAGGAATAGTGTCCTATCAGGGCTGCTCTGTGCAAAACCATTACACAGAGCAGGTAAAAAATAAAAATAACGTTTTTTTATATGATCACTTTAACTTTAAGCCTAGCATTCTAAGCAGACCTAACATACCCCCTTCCACCATTGTCAGCCTCCTAACAAGGAGAGGAAAGCAAATTCCGGCGTAATTTATTATAAAGTGCCCATTGTTTCCTTTGTGGACTCTAAAAATAGCGGAGAAATGGGAACGTCTGGGGTGAGGGCACACACTGATAAGCACACACGGAAGCCGGAGCCGGCCTGCAGTTGCACCAGCTGGGCCTGATTTGGACACATAATAGACGATAAGTTCAGCGGGGTCAGCTTCCATTTACAGCAGGTATATAGAAATCAGAGGAACCGACGGGCAATAGACACATCCAATATAATAGTGAGGGCACCAAATATAAATCAAAAAATTACCTGAAAGAATCACAAAAAAAATAAACTGTCCATCAGATTTAAATTGATGCACATAAAAGTTTGAAAACAATTATAATTAGGGATGCACCCATACCACCTTTTTTATTTTTAACCACTTCATTACTGGGCACTTAAACCCCCTTCGTACCCAGACCAATTTTCAGCTTTCAGCGCTGACGCATTTTGAATGACAATTGCGCGGTCATACAACACTGTACCCAAATTATGTTCTTATCATTTTTTCCCCACAAATAGAGATTTCTTTTGGTGGTATTTGATCATATCTGCGATTTTTATTTTTTGCGCTATAAACAGAAAAAGACAGAAAATTTTGAAAAAAAATACAATATTTTTTACTTTTTTGTTATAATAATATCCCATTTAAAAAAAAATATATATATTTTTCCCTCAGTTTAGGCCGATACGTATTCTTCTACCTATTTTTGTTAAAAAAAATCGCAATAAGCATTTATTGATTGGTTTGCGCAAAAGTTATAGCGCCTACAAAATAGGGGATAGATTTATGATTTATTTTTTACTAGTAATGGTGGAGATCTGCGATTTTTTTATTTATTTTTTGTCAGGCCTTGCGATATTGCGATGGACACATCGGACACTTTTGACACAATTTTGGGACCATTCACATTTATACAGCGAACAGTGCTATAAAAATGCACTAATTACTGTATAAATGTGACTGGCAGGGAAGGGGTTAACACTAGGAGGTGAGGAAGGGGTTAAATGTATTCCCTGGGTGTGTTCTAACTGTGTGGGGGGAGGGGGGGGTGACTGGGGGTGGTGACCGATGCTGTGTCCCTATGTACAAGGGACACAGATTGGTCTTCTCTCTCCCTGACAGCACGTGGAGCTCTGTGTTTACACACACAGATCCACGTCCCTGCTGTGACCTGCTGGGACTGCCGATCGCGTGTACCCGCGGACATCGCGGCCGCCAGGCACACGCATCGGCTTCCCAGCGATGCGACGGCACAGTGTTTACCCGCTGCGCGCCACCCAGCGGCGCGCGCGGGTAATGCAAACGAAAGACGTCCACCTGGCACCTCAGGGCGGCGCTGTAGACGTCTTTTGATGATAGTGCCGGCCTGAAGTGGTTAATATTCGCTAATACCAATTACCGATACCTCCTGCAACTGTTTTGTGTGCACTTCAGCTGTCAGCAATGTTGCAAAGCATTGAAAAGTTATTTACAAATTAAATACATCATTTTTAAAAATTTACATTTTGCACTTTTTTCAACGTTAAACGTGTAAAAATATATTAAAGGTGTAAAAAAAAATTACGAAACAAAGCAAACAAAAAAAAGTTGTAATTATTAATAGTTCATTTTTTTTTATAAACTATTAATACTTACAACTTTTTTTTTTGTTTGCTTTGTTCGTTAAAAAAATTACATTTAAGTGGTTAAATAACTCCTTATTCTCCTCCATTTATTTATTAATTTATCGCCGTTTTCTTTTTGTTAATTTTTATTTCATAAACAAAAAGAAAACGGCGATAATTAATAAATAAATGAAGGAGAATAAGGAGTTATTTAACCACTTAAATGTAATTTTTTTAATGAACAAAGAAAGCAAAAAAAAAAGTTGTAATTATTAATAGTTTATAAAATAGAAGTGAAAAAAAATGTAAATGGAGGAGAATTGGGAGTTAAGGCTGATTAGAGTAAATTAGGGGTTAATAAGGAGTTAAACACATAATAATAAAAAACACAAAAAAAAATGTATTTATTTTTACTTGACAGGTTGCTTTCAACTGAATTCATCTGCAGATTGAAGTTCATTCCTTTGATCTGTAGATGAAGAAATAGAAAGATACAAAAAGAAACAATGTTTCTTTTTTATCTTTCTGTTTTAGAGGCGATTCAGTTCGCATGTGCTGTGCTATATACGTTTTTCATTCATTCATTCAGTGGCTGAGCATTGTTGTTGATAAACATTGCCCGGCTGCTTTTTTTTTTTTTTTTTTTTTACAGCTCCAATTGCTAGACTTTAACACTTCAGTTGTCAACAGGGTAAACCCCCCCCCCCCCCCCCCCCGCGACAGCTGAATGAGTTGGATGTTAAGAACGCCCTGTTTTTTAATCACTTCAATACCAGGCATTTTTCAGCTTTCAGCACTGTCACGCTTTGACTGACAATTACGCGGTCGTGCGACTCTGTACCCAAACAAAATTTGCATCTTTTTTCGTGGTATTTGATCACCTCTGTGGTTTTTTATTTTTTGCACACTAAACAAAAGCAGACAATTTGGAAAAAAAACACAATATCTTTTACTTTTTGCTATAATAAATATTCCAATTTTTATTTTATTTTTAATATTTTGTTTCTCCATTTAGGTCGATACGTATTCTTCTACATATTTTTGGTAAAGAAACAAAATCGGAATAAGCGTTTATTGATTGGTTTGCGCATAAGTTATAGCGTCTACAAAATAGGGGACAGAATTGTGGCATTTTTATTATTATACATCTTTTTTACTAGTAATGGCGGCGATCTGCGATTTTTATCGGGGCTGCGACATGGCGGACACTTCTGACAAATTTTTAGAACCAGTGACACTTTTACAGCGATCAGTGCTATAAAAATGCGCTGGTTACTGTAAAAAAAAATGCCACTGTCAGGAAAGGGGTCAACACTAGAGGGTGATCAAGAGGTTAAGTGTGTTCCTTATGTGTGTTCTAACTGAAGGGGGGTTGGGACTGACTGGGGGAATAGAGAGATCGTTGTTCATACTTTGTATGAACATACGATCAGTCATTTCTCCTCTGAAAGAACCAAGATCTGTGTGTTTACACACACAGATCCCGGTTCTCGCTGTGTCACGAGCGCTTCGCTGGTGCCCGGCGGTCATCGCGCCCGCCGGGCACTCGCATCGGCTCCCGGGGGGGGGGGGGGGGGGCGATCAGCACGCTCGTGTCTCAGGCGATGTGCGCCCCCTAGTGGTCACAGGGTGAAGCGACATAACGTTTCGCGCAGCCGTGCCATGCTGCCGCAGTAATACTGCAACGGCTGGTCGTCAAGTGGCTAAAGGTGTATAAAATTTAAAGAACAAAGCAAGCAAAAAAAGTAAAACGTTTTAATTTATCAATAGTTTGCCAAATATGGCGATTTCTGTACAGGGGTAAATGTGCAGATATTGCAGAGAGACGTGGTGAATATTTCTTTATTCGAAGAATTCACTTTGGGACCTTTTCATCTCTTTTTCTGTCTCTTTAGGAATATATCGCTGACTTATACACTCACTTCCTGGAGATCAGCCTGGAGGCCCACATGTATGCGTCTCAATGGTTTCTAACGTTATTTACTGCCAAATTCCCCCTCTATATGGTCTTCCACATCATCGACCTTCTCCTGTGTGAGGTAGGTACAAACAGCCAATTGTCAGCCTTCTGGACACTTTTCTATAGTCACTGTGAAGGCAGAATATTCGAATAGTAAACTCGTATATGAAATATGCACATTATTATTATTATTATTATTATTATCTTTATATCTACTGTATATTATTATTGTGTATGGTTTATACAGCATCAGCAGTTTGCGCAGCACTTTACCGTATAAAGGAAGAAGTACAATACAAATCAATACAAGGGGGTTAGGAGGGTCCTGCCCCTGAGAGCTAACAATCTAATATAGGGGTCTCCAAACTTTTTAGTTATGTGGGTCACGGTGTATATTTTACAAATATTTGTGGGTCAAAAAAAAAAATCTGATTTAAAAATCAATGAATAATAAATGAATGAAAACATAAAAATCCCCCCCCCCCCCTTTACATCAGGGTCCCCATTACAGCGCCACTTATATCAGAATCCCCATCGGAGTCCCCCTAACATTAGGATCTCTATTGAACCCCCTCCCCCCTTATATCAGGATCCCATCGGAGCTCCTCTTTACATCAGAGCTTCTCTTTACATCAGGATCCCCATTGAACCCCCCCCCCCCCCCCCCTTTACATCAGGATCCCATAGGAGCTCCTTTTTACATCAGGGTCCTCATCAGAGCCCCTCTTTACATCAGGGTCCCCATCGGAGCCCCTGTTTACATCAGGGTGCCCATCAGAGCCCCTCTTTACATCAGGGTCCCCATCAGAGCCCCTCTTTACATCAGGGTCCCCATAAGAGCCCCTCTTTACATCAGGGTCCCCATAAGAGCCCCTCTTTACATCAGGGTCCCCATAAGAGCCCCTCTTTACATCAGGGTCCCCATCGGAGCCCCTCTTTACATCAGGGTCCCCATCGGAGCCCCTCTTTACATCAGGGTCCCCATCGGAGCCCCTCTTTACATCAGGGTCCCCATCGGAGCCCCTCTTTACATCAGGGTCCCCATCGGAGCCCCTCTTTACATCAGGGTCCCCATCGGAGCCCCTCTTTACATCAGGGTCCCCATCGGAGCCCCTCTTTACATCAGGGTCCCCATCGGAACCCCTCTTTACATCAGGGTCCCCATCGGAACCCCTCTTTACATCAGGGTCCCCATCGGAACCCCTCTTTACATCAGGGTCCCCATCGGATCCCCTCTTTACATCAGGGTCCCCATCAGAACCCCTCTTTACATCAAGGTCCCTATCGAAGCCCCTCTTTACATCAGGTTCCCCATCAGAGCCCCTCTTTACATCAGGGTCCCCATTAGAGCCCCTCTTTACATCAGGGTCCCCATCAGAGCCCCTCTTTACATCAGGGTCCCCATCAGAGCCTCTCTTCACATGGTCCCCATCGGAGCTCCTCTTTACATCAGGGTCCCCATTAGAACCCCTCTTTACATCAGGGTCCCCATTAGAGCCCCTCTTTACATCAGGGTCCCCATCGGAACCCCTCTTTACATCAGGGTCCCCATCGGATCCCCTCTTTACATCAGGGTCCCCATCGGAGCCCCTCTTTACATCAGGGTCCCCATCAGAGCCTCTCTTCACATGGTCCCCATCGGAGCTCCTCTTTACATCAGGGTCCCCATCAGAGCCCCTCTTCACATGGTCCCCATCGGAGCCCCTCTTTACATCAGGGTCCCCATTAGAGCCCCTCTTTACATCAGGGTCCCCATTAGAGCCCCTCTTTACATCAGGGTCCCCATCGGAACCCCTCTTTACATCAGGGTCCCCATCGGAACCCCTCTTTACATCAGGGTCCCCATCGGAACCCCTCTTTACATCAGGGTCCCCATCGGAACCCCTCTTTACATCAGGATCCCCATCGGATCCCCTCTTTACATCAGGGTCCCCATCGGAACCCCTCTTTACATCAAGGTCCCTATCGAAGCCCCTCTTTTTATCAGGGTGCCCATCAGAGCTCCTCTTCACATCGTGGGTCACTTCGGCGCTCCTTTACATCAGGGTCCCCATCTGAGCCCCTCTTTACATCAGGGTACCCATCAGAGCTCCTCTTCACATGGTCCCCATCGGAGCTCCTCTTTACATCAGGGTGCCCATCGGAGCTCCTCTTTACATCAGGGTCCCCATCGGAGCCCCTCTTTACATCAGGGTCCCCATCGGAGCCCCTCTTTACATCAGGGTCCCCATCGGAGCCCCTCATATATCATAGTTGAGTGGGAGAAGTGTAGACCATTGTAGTTGAATGAATCCTCGGTCTCCGCACAGCACCTGCGAGCCAGGTGTGGCCCCTGGGCTGTAGTTTGGATCCCCCGGATCTGATAGGTACTTTGCATTCCTATGATATACATAGAATGTGATCTGTGTGCAGTTCTACATTCCACACTGCTGCTTTTAACTGGAGCTTCTGGGGGGTGGGGGGCGTAGTTTTAAGTATGACGCCGTCTGCCGGACCCCACAACTCGGGGGAATGAACTGGAAAAGGTGAAGTGAGGTCTGATACAACGATAGAGATAACGTACTGTCCTGCACTGACCCCTGCTGGTCAAACAAGATATCACAGCTAAAGGACAATTCAATTTATACATTTTCTGTTCCTGTATTGAGAATTTTTATGAACACCACAAGGAAACACGGGATAAGTTCAGTGATATAAAGGTGTGACATCACTGTGCAGTATATTTCATTTAATTAGCCAATACAGGAAAATATCATAATTTTCATCATTATTATTATTTTTTTATTATTATTATTTATTTTATTTATTTTTTCCTTTTTTTGTAAGGGCTTAAAGGGGTTGTAAACCTTTGTTTAAAAAAAATAAACAACAAACATGTCATACTTGCCTCCACTGTGTGCAGTTCGTTTTGCATAGAGTGGCCCCGATCCACATCTTCTGGGGGCCCCTGACGGCGCTGATGGCTCCTCCCTGCATCGAGTATCCAGGTTGGAGAAGCGCTCTCCTAAGGTGGCGCGCCCCCGAGTACATTCACACAGAACGCAGGACTCGCCCCCCCCAGGCGCCCGTGTCATTGGATTTGATTGGGGTAAATCCGATTGCCTTTCGGGGGATCAGGAAGGAATTTTTTCCCCTCCGGTAGCAAATTGGATCATCGCTCTGCTGGGGTTTTTTGCCTTCCTCTGGATCAACTGTGGGTATGGAGTTGGGTGTATGGGAGGATGTACTGTGTTTTACTTTGTTTTATTTTTATTTATTTTTATGGTTGAACTGGATGGACTTGTGTCTTTTTTCAACCTGACTAACTATGTAACTATGATTGACAGCAGCAGGAGCCAATGGCTGCGCTGCTATCAATCTATCCAATTAAGAGCTGAGACAACGGGCAGAGAGGTAGAGTGCGTCTCTGCTGAGGGAACGGACGGGGTCAGGTGAGTAAAGCTGGGGGGCCGGCCAGTGAGAGGCAAAGAACTCTCTGAGGATCTGAAAAAAAAAAAAAGAATTGTGTCTCTACATAAAGATGGCCTAGGCCAGTGATGGCGAACCTCGGCACCCCAGATGTTTTGGAACTACATTTCCCATGATGCTCATGCACTCTTTATTGTAGCTGAGCATCATAGGAAACTTAGTTCCAAAACATCTGGGGTGCCAAGGTTCGCCATCACTGGCCTAGGCTATAAGAAGACGACCCTGAAACTGAGGTGGCCAAGACCACCCAGCGGTATAACAGGACGGGTTCCCCTCCCCCCGCCTCACCATGGTCCACCAAAGAAGTTGAGGTCACGCGCTCAGCGTCATATGCAGGAGTTGTCTTTGGGAAATAGACGTATGAGTGCTGCCAGCATTGCTGCAAAGGGTCAGCCTGTCAGTGCTCAGACCATACGCCGCACACTGCATCAAATTGGTCTGCATGGCTGTCGTCCCAGAAGGAAGCCTCTTCTTAAGATAATGCTCAAGAAAGACCACAAACAGTTTGCTGAAGACAAGCAGACTAAGGACATGGATTACTGGAACCGTGTCCTGTGGTCTGATGAGACCAAGATAAAGGTATTTGGTGTCAGATGGTGTCAGGCGTGTGGGGGGGGGGGGGGACCAGGTGAGGAGGACAAAGACAAGTGTGTCTTGTCTACAGTCAGGCATGGTGATGGGAGGGTCATGGGCTGGGGCTGCATGAGTGCTGCTGGTTCTGGGGAGCTACAGATCATTGGGGGGACCATGAATGCCAACATGTACTGTGACATACTGAAGCAGAGCATGGTCCCCTCCCTTCAGAGACTGGGCCGCAGGGTAGTATTCCAACATGATAACCACCCCAAACACACCTCCAAGACCACCACTGCCTTGCTAAAGAAGCTGAGGGTAAAGGTGATGGACTGGCCAAGCATGTCTCCAGACCTAAACCCTATTGATCATCTGTGGGGTATCCTCAAACGGAAGGTAGAGGAGCGCAAGGTCTCCAACACCCACCAGCTCTGTGATGTCATCATGGAGGAGGGGAAGAGAACTCCGGTGGCAACCTGTGAAGCTCTGGTGACCTCT
This sequence comes from Rana kukunoris, assembly GCA_029574335.1. Taxonomy (NCBI): domain Eukaryota; kingdom Metazoa; phylum Chordata; class Amphibia; order Anura; family Ranidae; genus Rana; species Rana kukunoris. The sequence goes on along the minus strand of CM056057.1, from coordinate 4,756,679 downwards.
ATGCCCAAAAGGGTTGAAAAATAATGGCGGCCACACAAAATATCGACACTTTTAGGCCCAATTTGGACATTTTCACTTAGGGGTGTCCTCACTTTTGTTGCCAGCGGTTTAGACATTAATGGCTGTGTGTTGAGTTATTTTGAGGGGATGGCAAATGTACACCGTTATACAAGCTGTACACTCACTACACAACATTGTAGATACAAAGTGTCATTTCTTCAGTGTTGTCACATGAAAAGATAAAAGAAAATATTTACATCAATGTGAGATGCTGTAGATATACAGTAGATGTAACATACATAGCAATAATTTATTATTTATTTGTTTATTTGTATTGTTAAAAAAAAACAAATAAAAGGAACAACATAACAAATGTAATATAAATACAAATAGTAATATAAAAAATAAAGATAATATTATTAATAATAACCATATATTAAATATAATAATAATAATAAATAATAATATTATTAATACTAATAAACTTATAATAATAATAAATTAATTATTAATAATAATAATAATAATATTAATAAATGATATTATAACAACATTTATATTTTTGTTATTATAAATGTACACTGTTATACAAGCTGTACACTCACTACATTACATTGTAGATACAAAGTGTCGTTTTTTCAGAATTGTCACCTGAAAAGATATAAGGAAAAATTTTCAAAAATGTGAGGGGTGTACTTTTGTGAGATACGGTAAATGCATTGAGTTGGGGCCATGTTATTGGCTGATTAGCAATTTATGTTACCAATCAAGTGAACAGGTGTACCTAATAATGTGGCCAGTGAGTGATATGGTATATATGTGTGTGTGTATGTGTATATATATATTATTATTATTAACCACTTGCCACCTGCCATTGACAAATTGATGGCGGCAAAGTGGTTGCTAAATCCTGACTGGACGTCATATGACGTCCTCAGGATTGTGAGCTGCTGCGTGCCCCCGGCGATCGTTGATCGTGCATCGCGGCGATCGTTGTTGCAGGGTGTCAGTCTGACACCCTGCAACACCGATCGAGGTAAAGTGTCTCTCACCGAAGACATTTTACCACGTGATCAGCCGTGTCCAATCACGGCTGATCGCAATGTAAACAGGAAGAGCCGCTGACCGGCTCTTCCTCACTCGTGTCTGATAGATGCAAGTAGAGGAGAGCAGATTAGCGGCTCTCCTGACGGGGGGGGTTCGCGCTGATTGTTTATTAGCGCAGCCCCCCCTCGGATCCACACACTGGACCACCAGGGAGTGCGACCATTGACCATTGATGGGCACTGACTGGCATAATAGGCACTGACTTAGCAATGCCATCAGTGCCACCCAGTATCCACCAGTGCCACCCAGTGTCCATCAGTGCCACCTCTAGTGCCCATCTATGCCCAGTGCCCACCTATCAGTGCCGCCCATGAGTGCCCATCAGTGCCGCCCATGAGTGCCCAGTGCGCCTATGAGTGCCCATCAGTGCCGCCTATGAGTGCCCATCAGTGCCGCATACCAGTGCTGCCTATCAGTGCCCACCAGTGCTGCCTATCGGTGCCCACCGATGCCGCCATATCGGTGCCCATAATTGAAGAAGAAAACTTTCTTATTCACAAAAAAATGAACAGAAAAACAAATCGTAATTTTTTTTAAAAATTTTGCTCTTTTTTTAGTTGTTGCGCAAAAAAAAAAAAATCGCAGAGGTGATCAAATACCACCAAAAAAAACTCTATTTGTGGGGAAAAAACGACGCCAATTTTGTTTGGGTACAGTGTAGCATGACCGCGCAATTGTCATTCAAATTGCGACAGTGCTGAAAGCTGAAAATTGGCTTGGGCGGGAAGGTGTGTAAGTGCCCGGTATGGAAGTGGTTAAGGTCCTTTATATATATATATATATATATACACACACTAGATAGATAGCTATATATATATATAGCCATGTATATATATATTTATATCTTATCTACAATCTACACTGTATATATACTATTTAGTTTTTTATACATATATATATAAATATATATAAAATACATTTGTAAATTAGTTTTATTTTTGTATGTTATATTAAATTGTTGTTTATCTTTGTGACAGGGAATAAGTGTCATCTTTAATGTCGCCTTGGGCCTGCTAAAAGTAAGTGAACCCTCTCTGCTTCCTTCCATATAAGCCATTCTAATATCTCGGGGCGCCAGCTGTGCTGAAACTACCAATCCCATCATCCCTCTGCCTCCGGGAGCCATACCTGCGGCTGCCAGAGTCTTGCATTGCCTCATGGGATTTGTAGTTTCACCAAAGCTGAAGTACCAGGGTTGCCTACCTCTGTTCTGTCTAATCTAAGGTGGATGGATTGTTGTTTACTTTTTTGGCTATTATGTTATATTTTTCTTGTATCCTTTTTGCATCTGAAATCCTTTCTGCATTTGGGGTATAATCCTATTTTCTGCCACAATTCTCTTTTTTTTTTTTCATCGTTATGCACATTTAGCAGCTGTTACTTTTGAATGAACTTCTCTGGGTGTAAAATGATTAGCATATTTTTATGTGGTTTTATAACCTGGTGTTGCATAATTTACTTATTAACTAAAGCTGCGCTTTAAGAACTTCTATAGAAGGGGCAGGGATTGAGCATGTGGTGCACCACCCCCCCCCCCCCCCCCCCAAAAGGCAAGCAGAAGGCAAAGGACCAATCGCCAGTTTTACAAGTGGTCTCTCTGCCACTGATCTTTTACTGTTCCTGACTTAAGGTTTCTTGTTTTCGTGTGGAGATGGCCAGTTTGGTAGAGTCAGGGCTTTGCTTCAGAGCTGCTCGCAATCGTATGAATGGTGGCTGAATATTTGAGAAGCTGCAGGAGGTGAAGGCAGCATAAATTCACAGAATGAGTAAAGCAGATGCAGGGAGATCCTTGCACTGCAGATCCTCAGGTATGGCTTCCTTTCCAACCAGAAGAACAGTGATCTGCACAGTAGTGACATCACTAAATCTCCAGAGACTACCAGGTTTGAAAGCAGGGAGATCCTTGCACTGCAGATCCTCAGGTACAGGTTTCTCTCCAGCAAGAACAGTGATCAGCACAGTAGTGACACCACATAATCTTCAGAGACTACCAGGTTTGGAAGCAGGGAGATTCTTGAACTGCAGGTTCTCAGGTACAGCTTCCTCTTCCAGAAAGGAGAACGGTGATCAGCACAATAGGCATCACCCGATCTCCACAGACTACCAGGTTTGGAAGTAGGGAGATCCTTTCACTGCAGGTCCTTAGGCACAACTTCCTCTCCAGCAAGGAGAACAGTGAGCAGCACAGTATTGGCATCACCAAATCTCCAAAAACTATCAGGTTTGGAAGTCCGGAGATCCTTGCACTGCTGGTCCTCAGGTACAGCTTTCTCTCCAGCAAGGAGAATAGTGAGCAGCACAGTAGTGACATCACCAAATCTCCAGAGACTATCGGGTTTGGTAGTAGGGAGATCCTTGCACTGCTGGTCCTCAGGTACAGCTTCCTCTCCAGCAGGGAGAACAGTGAGCAGCACAGTAGTGACATCACCAAATGTCCAGGTTTGGAAGTAGGGAGATCCTTGTACTGCTGGTCCTCAGGCACAACTTCCTCTCCAGCAAGGAGAACAGTGATCAGCACAGTAGTGACATCACCAAATCTCCAGAGACTATCGGGTTTGGTAGTAGGGAGATCCTTGCACTGCTGGTCCTCAGGTACAGCTTCCTCTCCAGCAGGGAGAACAGTGAGCAGCACAGTAGTGACATCACCAAATCTCCAGGTTTGGTAGTAGAGAGATCCTTGCCCTGCTGGTCCTCAGGCACAACTTCCTCTCCAGCAAGGAGAACAGTGAGCAGCACAGTAGGGGCATCAGGTTTGGAAGTAGGAAGATCCTTGCACTGCTGGTCCTCAGGCACAACTTCCTCTCCAGCAAGGAGAACAGTGAGCAGCACAGTAGGGGCATCACCAAATGTCCAGGTTTGGAAGTAGGGAGATCCTTGTACTGCTGGTCCTCAGGCACAACTTCTCCTTGCTGGAGAGGAACAGTGATCAGCACAGTAGTGACATCACCAAATCTCCAAGAGACTACCAGGTTTGGAAGTAGGGAGATCCTTGCACTGCTTGTCCTCAGGTACAGCTTCCTCTCCAGCAGGGAGAACAGTGAGCAGCACAGTAGTGACATCACCAAATCTCCAGGTTTGGTAGTAGAGAGATCCTTGCACTGCTGGTCCTCAGGCACAACTTCCTCTCCAGCAAGGAGAACAGTGAGCAGCACAGTAGGGGCATCACCCCTTCTCACACAAAACCTCCTGAGACTAGCAGTCAGAGGCAGCAGTGACTGAGATCAGGGGTCTCCAACTACGGCCCTCCGGTTGTTTAGAAACTATCATTCCCATCTTGGCTAGTCGTGTCTGCGAATGTCAGTTTTACAATGCCTCCCGGGACGTGTAGTTCCGCAACAGCCGGAGGGCCGTAGTTTGGAGATCCCTGCCTTGGATGATCTGGCACTGCAGATGTTCAGATATGAGGCTACAGAACAGGGGTTCTTAGGCACAGCTTCATTCAGTGAATGAAGTGGAAGCAGGGAGATCTTGGCACCTCGGGTATGGCTTCCTCTCCAGCAAGGAGAACGGAGAGCAGCACAGAATTGGCTTCACCAGATCTCACTCCAAACCTCCTGAGACTATATAAGTCAGATCCTGCACTGCAGATATTCAGCTATGAGTCTAAAGAACAGGGATGCCTAGGCACAGATCCACAAAGTAAATTAAGCAGAATCAGGGAGATTCTTGCACTGGAGGTCCTCATGTAAAGCTTCCTCTCCAGCAAGAACAGACAGCGCAGTAGTGGTATCACCAAACCTCAAACCTCCTGAGGCTAGCAGTGCCTTAGATGTCCTTGTACTGCAGAAATTCAGCATTGAGGCACAGATCCATAAAGTGAATGAAGTGGAAGCAGAGAGGTCCTTGCATTTTTTAGGTCCTCAGGTACAGATTCCTCTCCAGCAAGGAGAACAGTGAGCAGCACAGTAGTATGACTTTGCCACCAGTATTGGCTGTGGTCCTGTTATTGACCTACAATGCCTTGTTTCTGTGTGGAGACGCCCAATTTTGCACAGGCAAGGCTTTGCTTCAGAGCTGCTGGTAATCTGATGAATGTTGACAGAATATTCAAGAAGCAGCAGGAGAGGTGGAGGAAGCACAGATCCACAGAATGAGTAAAGCAGACGCAGCGAGATCCTTGAAAGGTAGGTTCCCAGGTGCACCTTTCTCTCCACAAACCGAGCACAGCACAGTAGAGGCATCACTAAATCTCACTCCAAATCTCCTGAGACTAGCAGTCGGAGGCAGTGCATTAGATGATCTTGCAGTGAAGATATTCAGCTATGAGGCTACAGAACAGGGGTGCCATATAGTGAATACGGCGGAAGCAGGAAGATCCCTTGCTCTGCAGGTCTTCAGGTACACACCTTATTTTCCAGCAAGGAGATCAGTGATCAGCACAGTAGTAGGACTTCACCAGTATTGCCTGTGGTCCTGTTACTGACTTACCATGCCTTGTGTTTGTGTGGAGTCGGTCAATTTGGTGCAGGCAAGGCTTTGCTTTAGAGTTGCTGTCAATCTGATGAATGGTGGCAGAATATTCAAGAAGCAACAGGAGAGGTGAAGGAAGCACAGATCCACAGAATGAATGAAGTAGAATTAGGGAGATCCTTGCACTGCAGATCCTCAGGTACAGCTTTCTCTTCAGCAAGGAGAACAGTGAGCAGCACAGTAGTAGGACTTAGCCACCTAAGGTCCTGTTACTGGTCTACTGTACCATGCTATGTTCGTAGTGTCTCTATGTGGAGTTGGCCATCTTGATAGAGGATCAGGGATTTGTTTCTGGTTGTCTGATGACTGGTAATGAAAGCAGGAGAGTTGGAGGAAGCACAGATCTGCAGAAGTAGGAAGATCCTTGCACTGCAGATCCTCAGGTACAGCTTCCTCTCCAGCAAAGAGAACAATGAGTATCACAATAGTAGGACTGGCCACAAGTATTGCCTGCAACTGATTCTTTTTCTTTTACTGACCTACAATGCCATGGAGGTGAACATCTTGATAGAGGAGCAAGGTTTTTATCCCCTTAATGTCAGAGCTACCCACCTTATGACCGGTTGGGTAATAATGAAGAGTTGGAGAAAGCACAGATTCACAAAATGAGCAAAGCAGAAGCAGGGATATCCTTGCACTGCAGATTCTCAGGTACAGCTTCCCCTCCAGCAAGGAGAACAGTGAGCATCACAGCAGTAGGACTGGCCACCTAAGGTCCTGTTACTGATCTACCGTGCCTTGTTCTGTAGTGTTTCTATGTGGAGTTTGCCATGACTGGTTGTCTGATGACTGGTAGGGTAATGATAAAGCAGAAGAGTTGGAGGAAGCACAGATCTGCAGAAGTAGGCAGAGCTGCCCACCTTATGACCGGTGGGGTAATGATGAAGAGTTGGAGAAAGCACAGATTCACAAAATGAGCAAAGCAGAAGCAGGGTGATCCTTACACTGCAGGTCCTCAGGTACAGCTTCCTCCCCAGCAAGGAGATCATTGATCAGCACAGTAGTAGGGCTGAGCCACCAGTATTGCCTGTGGTCCTGTTACTGACCTACCATGTCTTGTGTTTGTGTGGAGTCGGCCAATTTGGTACAGGCAGGGCTTTGCTTCAGAGTTGCAATCAATCTGATGAATGGTGGCAGAATATTCAAGAAGCAACAGGAGAGGAAGCACAGATTCACAGAATGAATGAAGCAGAAGTAGAGAGATCCTTGAACTGCAGATCCTCAGGTACAGCTTCATCTCCAGCAAGGAGAACAGTGAGCAGCACAGTAGTAGAACTTAGCCAATAGTATTGCCGTGGTCCTATTACTGACCTATCATGCCTTGTGTTTGTGTGGAGACGGACAATTTGTTAAAGGCAGTGCTTTGCTTCAGAGTTGCTGGCTCAGGTACAGATTCCTCTCCAGCAAGGAGAACAGTAAGCAGCACAGTAGTAGGACTTGGCCACCTAAGGTCCTGTTACTGATCTACCATGCTTTGTTTTGTAGTGTTTCTATGTGGAGTTGGCCATCTTGGTAGAGGATCAGGGATTGGCTTCTTCATACCATGACTGGTTGTCTGATGAATGGTAGGGTAATGATAAAGCAGGAGAGTTGGAGCAAGCACAGATCTGCAGGAAGATCCTTGCACTGCAGATCCTCAGGTACAGCTTCCTCTCCAGCAAGGAGAACAGTGAGCAGCACAGTAGTAGGACTTAGCCACCAGAATTGTCTGTGGTCCTGTTACTGACCTACAATGCCATGGAGACGGACATCTTGATAGAAGAGCAGGGTTTTGATCCCTCATGTCAGAGCTGCCCACCTTATGACCGGTGGGGTAATGATGAAGAGTTGGAGAAAGCACAGATTCACAAAATGAGCAAAGCAGAAGCAGGGAGATCCTTCCACTGCAGATCCTCAGGTACAGCTTCCCCTCCAGCAAGGAGAACATGTAGCAGCACAACAGAATATTAAACAATTCTTAAAAATTTTGCAAAGCTAAGCATCGCGCCTGCGGCATGTTTGCAGCCCTGTTCGTCTGTATTGTGACAGTTCAGATGGGCAGTAAATCAGCTCCGCTATCCATTTTTACCACCCCTCTGAGAAAATCCCTCTAATTGCGTTTTGTGTTGTATTTGTAGAACCTTGTAGATACGTTTCTGCCTCTTTCATGTTTTTCCTCTTCATTTATATGGACTCTGCTGTGCTGTTGTCTCCTCAGACCTCCAAGGAGGACTTGCTGCTCACAGACTTTGAAGGTGCTCTGAAGTTCTTCCGCGTCCAGCTCCCGAAACGCTATCGTTCTGAAGACAACGCTAAAAGGCTGATGGAGCTGGCCTGCAGCCTAAAGGTACCCGATATGACTGATTTCCCTAATTAACTTATTTTTCTGATGATTCATAACGTGATTCATGGATTACCGAACCTACTTGTGACTGCGGGGTGTTTGCTACTGTAGCGTGCGATTCTTTGTGCCGCCAGCTGAGCTTCTCGGCTCGAATCTCCAGTCACCTGTGGTTAGTTGTGTATATGAATGCACATCCACGGTGCTTGGATAATGTAATCTGTGCGATGGCGGCGTGCCCGTTCATTGTACCCTCTGTGTCTGCTGATCGCACAATGCCCCGGGAGCTTGGAGGAGATTTTTCAAGCTCTACTGGCTGCATAAATGTAAGAAGCTCGGATGTCGCATCACAGCGGGAAATAAAAAATGCCACCTGTGATATGTAATAATGGAAAACTTTTCTGTTTCAAGTTTAAAGTTTCTTAACCACTTCAGCCCTCTGGACCATTTTGCTGGTCAAAGACCAGGCCACTTTTTGCGATTCGGCACTGCGTCGATTTACCTGACGATTGCACGGTCGTGCGAAGTGGCTCCCAAACAAAATTGGCGTCCTTTTTTTGCGCTATAAACAAAAATAGAGCAACAATTTGAAAGAAAAATGCAATATTTTTACGTTTTTCTATAATAAATATCCCCCAAAAATATATAAAAAAAACTATTTTTTTTCCAATACGTATTCTTCTACATATTGTTGGTATAAAAAAAAAACGCAATGAGCGCTTATTGTTCGGTTTGCGCAAAAGTTATAGCGTTTACAAAATAGGGGATAGTTTTACGGCATTATTATTATTTTTATTTTTTACTAGTAATGGCGGCGATCATTATGGCGGACACATCGGACACTTTTGACACATTTTTGGGACAATTTTCATTTTTACAGCGATCAGTGCTATACAAATTCACCAATTACTGTGTAAATGACACTGGCAAGGAAGGGGTTAACCACTAGGGGGCGCTGAAGGGGTTAAGTGTACCCTAGGGAGTGATTCTAACTGTAGGGGGGATGGGCTATGTGTGACACATAACTGATCACAGCTTCCGATTACAGGGAGCTGTGATCAGTGTCCTGTCACTAGAAAGACTGGGGAAAGGCCTTGTTTACATCAGCATTTCCCCCTTCTTCCTCACCGTGAGACGATCATGGGTATGCCTGCGGAAATCGAGTCCACGGGGCCCGCGGTCGGAGCTCGCGCGGCGTCCACAATGCCTCTTCTTATAGGGGATGTATATATACGTCCTTGTGCCTGCCCGTGCCATTCTGCCCACGTAGAGTCCTTTAATTGGACAGCATCCCCCAAGAAAGCCAGATATATGGGCGAAACGTGTTAGGAAGTTTACTCTTTATTGCTGTTTCCATGAAATCTTGTGGAGCTGTACTCGCCAATTGTTATGTTTTAACATTTTTTTTTATTTTGTTCTTTAAAATAAAACATTTCTTATACATTAGAGTTGAAAAAAAAAAGGGGGGGATAGGGTTGGGACTTTACATGAGGCATGTGATAGAAACTACCACAGGCCTCCATCCCTGTAAATGGATAAAAAGGGGGGGACGGTTTGGGACTTTAAACAAGATGCGTTTTTAGCAGTATGCGATTATATATATATATATATATATATATATATATATATATATATATATATATATATATATATATATATATATACGGAATATACTTTTTTTTCCATAATAGCCAGATTTAAAGTTACCAACCAAAAAAGCACTAAACCAAATTAATCTGTCTAGCTGTGTGCATTAACCACTTGCATACTGGGCACTTACACCCCCCTCCTGCCCAGGTAAAATTTCAGCTTCCGGCACTGCGTCGCTTTAACTGACAATTGCGCGGTCGTGCGACGTGGCTCCCAAACAAAATTTACGTCCTTTTTTCCCCACAAGTAGAGCTTTCTTTTGGTGGTATTTGATCGCCTGTGCGATTTTTATTTTTTGCGCTATAAACAAAAAAAAACGACAATTTTGAAGAAAAATACAATATTTTTTACTTGTTGCTATAATAAATATCCCAATTAAAAATAAAAACACTTTTTTTTTCTCAGTTTAGGGCGATATGTATTCTTCTACATATTTTTGGTAAAAAAAAAAAAAAAAATCGCAATAAGCGACTGGTTTGCGCAAAAGTTATAGCGCTTACAAAATAGGGGAGAGAATTATTATTTTTTATTATTTTTTTTTTTTACTAGAAATGGCGGCGATCTGCGATTTTTATTGGTACGGCGACGTTATGGCGGACACATCGGACACTTTTGACACATTTTTGGCGCCATTCACATTTATACTGCGATCAGTGCTATAAATATGCACTAATTACAGTATAAATGTGACTGGCATTGAAGGGGTTAACACTAGGGGGTGAGGAAGGGGTTAAATGTGTATGCTAGGTGTGTTATAACTGTGGGGGGAGGGGGGGGTGACTGGGGGGGTGACCGATCTGTGTCCCTATGTAAGAAGGAACACAGATCGGGCTCCTCCCCTCCAGAGACAGGACATTGTCTCTGTGTGAGCCGGCAATGAGAGATGATCTATGAGAGATCATCTCTCATTGGCCCACAGATCGCATCGCAAACGGCCGCTCTGATTGGCCGTTTGCCGCGATCTGTGATTGGCCGTGTCCAAGGGACACGGACAACACAGGGCTTCCCCGCAGCGCGCACTACAGCGCGCGCTGGGAACGCCAGAAAGACATGCCGTCAAATGACGGCATATTGGCTATTCAGGCCCGCGCTGTTGCCGTCATCCGACGGTAGCGCGGGCCTCAAGTGGTTAAAAACAAAGGTTTAGTTGCATGTATTTTCAAACACCTGTGTGAGCTGCAGGCCAACGTCAAGGCACTCCGTGTACTGCAGTCCTAACTATGTATTATAAGTCTCCTGTGTGAGCTGCAGGCCAACGTTGAGGCACTCTGTTTACTGCAGTCCTAACTAGGGTTGTCCCGATACCGATACTAGTATCGGGACCGATGCCGAGTATTTGCGCGAGTACTTGTACTCGCGCAAATACTCCCGATGCCTAAATAGAATCCTCCAATGGAGGGACATGGCTGAATATGTGGGGGACATGGCTGCATTTGGGGACACATGTAAAAAAAGTATTCGGTATCGCCGAGTACATGGAAAAAAAAGTATTGGTACTTGTACTCGGTCCTAAAAAAGAGGCATTGGGACAATCCTAGTCCTAACTATGAATTTTAAAGTCTCCTAGAAAGGAGCACAGGAGTGCTAATCAATAGATAGGGGGCAGGTGATCACCTAGACCCGCCCCCTACCTATAGTTGGTCTGGCAAAAAAGAGCACTGGAAAAAGAAAAGAAAATGCAGGAGTGGCTTACCAAAACCAAATACAAGTGCTGTATTCTCAAAGCACTTGCTCCGTAATTTGCGGCGGTGTAGCGTAAATGGGCCGGCTTAAGGCCGCATAATTCAAAGTAGGAAGGAGGTGGGCGTGTTGTATTTAAATTAAGCGCGCCCCGCGCCGAACGAACTGCGCATGCGCCGAGCCGTAAACATAGCCCACTGTGCATGCTCCATAGTACGCCGCAAATAGATTGGTTTCGACGTCAACGTAACTAATTCAAAGCCCTATTCGCGACGAGTTACGTAAACGACGGAAAAACACAAAGCTGTCCGGACGTCCATACCTAACATGGTGTACGCCGGACCTACGCAAGGTTACCCCTCATATAGCAGGGGTAACCTTATGCAAACTACATAAACTACGACGACGGCGCCCAAATACGTTCGGGAATATGTGTATCTAGCTCATTTGCATATTCGACGCAGAGATCGACTGGAACGCCGCCTAACGGCCAGCGTAACATTGCAACTTAGATCCGACGGTGTAAGTGACTTAAGCCAGTCGGATCTACGCCAAATCTATGCGTAACTGATTCTAAGAATCAATCGCATAGATAGGAGGGCTCAGAAACAGAGATACGACTGTGTATCAGGTACGTCCTGTGCTAGTGCCCAGCCGTGGGTCGCGCGCCAGCGCCGCGTTCCAGCGACCCAGTTCGAAGCTCCGGGACCCGCGGACCCGATCGCCGCTGGAGAACGGGGAGAGCCGTGCTTCCCCGTTCTTCACTGTGGCGGCGTCATCGATCGTGTGATCCCTTTTTATAGGGATACACAATCGATGACGTCACACCTACAGCCACACCCCCCTACAGTTGTAAACACAGGTGAGGTCACACATAAGCCCTTCAGCGCCCCCTTGTGGTTAACTCATTTTCACAGTAATCAGTGCATTTTAAATGCATTTTTTGCTGTGAAAATGACAATGTCCCAAACATGTGTCAAAATTGCCCGAATTGTCCGCCATAATGTCGCAGTCACGAAAAAAAAACGCTGATTGCTGCCATTAGTAGTAAAAAAAAAATTATAAAAATGCAATTAAACTATCCCCTATTTTGTAGACGCTATAAAGTTTGCGCAAACCAACCGATAAACGCTTTTTGCGATTTGTTTTTTACCAAAAATAGGTAGAAGAATACGTACCGGCCTGAACTGAGGAAAAAAAAAAATTTTTTTATGTATTTTTGGGGATATTTATTACAGCAAAAAGGAAAAAATATAGATTTTTTTTCAAAATTGTCGCTCTATTTTTGTTTATAGCGCAAAAAAAAAAAACGCAGAGGAGATCGAATACCACCAAAAGAAAGCTCTATTTGTGGGGGGAAAAAAAAAGCCAATTTTGTTTGGGAGCCGCATCGCACAACCGCGCAATTGTCAGTTAAAGAGACGCAGCGCCGAATCGCAAAACCTGACCGGGTCCTTTAGCTGCCTAAAGGTCCGGGTCTTAAGTGGTTAATGCACACAGCTAGACAGATTAATTTGGTTTAGTGCTTTTTTGGTTGGTAACTTTTAGCCTGGCTATTATGGAAAAAAAATATATATATTTAATCGCATACTGCTAAAAACGCATGTCATTTAAAGTCCCAAACCCTCCCCTCCCCCCCTTTTTATACATTATTCAGCACCTTAAAAATTCCCAAAAGACCCTCCTTTTATCTGACAGTATACATATTTTTATGTTTATACTGTGTGTTTTTTTTTTTTTTAATACTATCCATTAACCCCTTCATTACCGGGCACTTTCACCCCCTTCCTGCCCTGGGCAATTTTCAGCTTTCAGCGCTCTCACACTTTAAATGACAATTGCGCGGTCATGCAACGCTGTACCAATATGACATTTTTATAATTTTTTTGAGAAAGAGCTTCTTTTTTGGTGGTAATTAACCACTTCAGATCCGCCCCATCGTCAAAATACGTCATTTTTTTAAAGATGGATATCTCGGTAACGGCAGCTGCTGCTGCCACATCCGAGATATCCATCTCTTCATGGGGCGGATCTGTACACGATAACGGCGGTCTCCGCGGCGGGTTCCGCCGCGAGATCGCCGTTATCGGTGCCCCCCCCTCTCCCGCGCCCTCCGCCGCTTAACGTTGCCGTCGGTGGCGGCGGAGGCGATCGGGTCTGCTCGTCGTCTGTCCGGGGACGCGACTGAGGGAAAAATGTCCCTCAGCCGTCCCCATACCTCTGCTGGGCGGAAGTGACGTCAAAACGTCAGTCCCGCACAGCGTCTTAAAGAGACATATTTTTTTTCTTTACTTTTTTTTTTTTTCTTTTGCATTTAAGTCTAAATATGAGATGTGACGTCTTTTTGACCCCGGATCTCATATATAAGAGGACCTGTCATGTTTTTTTCTATTACAAGGGATGTTTACATTCCTTGTAATAGGAATAAAAGTTATCAAATTTTTTTTTTTATTATTTCAGTGTAAAAAATGTAAAAATAAATTAAAACAAATAAGAAAAAAACGAGCTCGCGCACAGAAGCGAACGCATATGCGAGTATCGCCCGCATATGAAAACGGTGTTCAAACCGCACAAGTGAGGTATCGCCGCGATCGTTAGAGCGAGAGCAATAATTCTAGTCCTCCTCTGTATCTCAAAAAATGCAACCTATAGAATTTTTTAAACATCGCCTATCGGGATTTTTAAGGGTAAAAGTTTGACGCCATGCCACGAGCGGGCGCAATTTTTAAGCGTGACATGTTGGGTATCATTTTTCTCGGCGTAACATTATCTTTCACAATATATAAAAAAATTGGGCCAAATTTATTGTTGTCTTATTTTTTAATTCAAGAAAGTGAATTTTTTCCAAAAAAAGTGCGCTTGTTAGACCGCTGCACAAATACGGTGTGAGAAAAAGTATTGCAATGACCGCCATTTTATTCTCTAGGGTGTTAGAAAAAAAATATATAATGTTTGGGGGTTTTAAGTAATTTTCTAGCAAAAATAACTGTTTTAGTTTCGTAAACACCGAATCTGAAAAACAGGCTCGGGTCTCAAGTGGTTAATCACCACAGGGTTTTATTTTTTGTTGCTAAACAATGATGGGCTGGGCACTAATGGGCATGGGCACTGATGGGCTGCACTAATGGGCACTGATGGTCTGTACTTATAGGCTGCATAGGCTTCACTTATGGGCACTGATAGGCTGCACTGATGGGCATTGATAGACTGCAGGACGGGTCAGAGATGTCACAATGTGTGCTCAGAACAGGACGGGTCAGAGATGGCACAGAAGAGGAGGGGTCAGAGATGGCACAGAAGAGGAGGGGTCAGAGATGGCACAGAAGAGGAGGGGTCAGAGATGGCACAGAAGAGGAGGGGTCAGAGATGGCACAGAAGAGGAGGGGTCAGAGATGGCACAGAAGAGGAGGGGTCAGAGATGGCACAGAAGAGGAGGGGTCAGAGATGGCACAGAAGAGGAGGGGTCAGAGATGGCACAATGTGTGGTCAGAGATGGCACAATGTGTGGTCAGAGATGGCACAATGTGTGGTCAGAGATGGCACAATGTGTGGTCAGAGATGGCACAATGTGTGGTCAGAGATGGCACAATGTGTGGTCAGAGATGGCACAATGTGTGGTCAGAGATGGCACAATGTGTGGTCAGAGATGGCACAATGTGTGGTCAGAGATGGCACAATGTGTGGTCAGAGATGGCACAATGTGTGGTCAGAGATGGCACAATGTGTGGTCAGAGATGGCACAATGTGTGGTCAGAGACGGCAAAATGTGTGGTCAGAGACGGCACAATGTGTGGTCAGAGAAGGCACAATGTGTGGTCAGAGACGGCACAATGTGTGGTCAGAGACGGCACAATGTGTGGTCAGAGACGGCACAATGTGTGGTCAGAGACGGCACAATGTGTGGTCAGAGACGGCACAATGTGTGGTCAGAGACGGCACAATGTGTGGTCAGAGACGGCACAATGTGTGGTCAGAGACGGCACAATGTGTGGTCAGAGACGGCACAAGGTGTGGTCGGAAGAGGACGGGTGAGAGACGGCACAAGGTGTGGTCGGAAGAGGACGGGTGAGAGACGGCACAAGGTGTGGTCGGAAGAGGACGGGTGAGAGACGGCACAAGGTGTGGTCGGAAGAGGACGGGTGAGAGACGGCACAAGGTGTGCTCGGAAGAGGACGGGTGAGAGACGGCACAAGGTGTGCTCGGAAGAGGACGGGTGAGAGACGGCACAAGGTGTGCTCGGAAGAGGACGGGTGAGAGACGGCACAAGGTGTGCTCGGAAGAGGACGGGTGAGAGACGGCACAAGGTGTGCTCGGAGAGGACGGGTGAGAGACACAAGGTGTGCTCGGAAGAGGACGGGTCAGAGACGGCACAAGGTGTGCTCGGAAGAGGACGGGTCAGAGACGGCACAAGGTGTGCTCGGAAGAGGACGGGTCAGAGACGGCACAAGGTGTGCTCGGAAGAGGACGGGTCAGAGACGGCACAAGGTGTGGTCAGAGAGGGTACAAGGTGTGCCCGTAACAGGACGGGTCAGAGACGGCACAAGGTGTGGTCGGAAGAGGACGGGTCAGAGACGGCACAAGGTGTGGTCAGAGAGGGTACAAGGTGTGCCCGTAACAGGACGGGTCAGAGACGGCACAAGGTGTGCTCGGAAGAGGACGGGTCAGGGACGGCACAAGGTGTGGTCAGAGAGGGTACAAGGTGTGCCCGTAACAGGACGGGTCAGAGACGGCACAAGGTGTGGTCGGAAGAGGACGGGTCAGAGACGGCACAAGGTGTGGTCAGAGAGGGTACAAGGTGTGCCCGTAACAGGACGGGTCAGAGACGGCACAAGGTGTGCTCGGAAGAGGACGGGTCAGGGACGGCACAAGGTGTGCTCGGAAGAGGACGGGTGAGAGACGGCACAAGGTGTGCTCGGAAGAGGACGGGTGAGAGAGACGGCACAAGGTGTGCTCGGAAGAGGACGGGTGAGAGAGACGGCACAAGGTGTGCTCGGAAGAGGACGGGTGAGAGAGACGGCACAAGGTGTGCTCGGAAGAGGACGGGTGAGAGACGGCACAAGGTGTGCTCGGAAGAGGACGGGTCAGAGACGGCACAAGGTGTGGTCAGAGACGGTACAAGGTGTGCCCGTAACAGGACGGGTCAGAGACGGCACAAGGTGTGCTCGGAAGAGGACGGGTCAGGGACGGCACAAGGTGTGCTCGGAAGAGGACGGGTGAGAGACGGCACAAGGTGTGCTCGGAAGAGGACGGGTGAGAGACGGCACAAGGTGTGCTCGGAAGAGGACGGGTGAGAGAGACGGCACAAGGTGTGCTCGGAAGAGGACGGGTGAGAGAGACGGCACAAGGTGTGCTCGGAAGAGGACGGGTGAGAGACGGCACAAGGTGTGCTCGGAAGAGGACGGGTGAGAGAGACGGCACAAGGTGTGCTCGGAAGAGGACGGGTGAGAGAGACGGCACAAGGTGTGCTCGGAAGAGGACGGGTGAGAGACGGCACAAGGTGTGCTCGGAAGAGGACGGGTGAGAGACGGCACAAGGTGTGCTCGGAAGAGGACGGGTGAGAGACGGCACAAGGTGTGCTCGGAAGAGGACGGGTGAGAGACGGCACAAGGTGTGCTCGGAAGAGGACGGCACAAGGTGTGCTCAGAACCCCCCCATCCTGTTCTGCAATTGTTTGCTCGGCGACGCTCTCCACGTACGCCGCGCTCGCCAACTCTGCTATTCTGGAAAGTGGTTAATAATGCAGAAGGTTTTGTTTCCAGAGAAGGATTTCCTGTCTGCTCGGGATGAGAGGAGAGCGGCATTCAGTGGCCTCTTCTCTTTGCTGATTCACGTTGGTAAGTATCTGTAGATTTCTGAATATTTTTCGCTTATCTGCTTTATTTTGGTGCTTAGAAAGTTCTCAGAATTCCCCTCCCCCAATGTTTTCCTGGAAGTTGTTCTGCGTATTATATATTGTAGATGTGTGGAATTAGGCGGGACTTTCATTTTTAGTCTGCTGGGACGTGTTGTGGGCTTCTCTCTCATTGGCTGTGAATGTTCTGTACAGGTTTATGGTCCCTTATGTGCGGCTTGTGAATTATTCGGGGCTTTTCCCCGGGTGTTCTTCCTCTGTGAATGCGACCGTATTATTGATCATGTAGAAGTAGCACAGTGAAGACATTCTTCACCTTTCCTGATGACGCTGTTACTAAGCCGCACACCCCGGGCTGCTGATGGGGGGGGGGGGGTAACGCCAGCCCTCCTGTATTATTTTCCATGGGGTGCAGGTGGAGTATAACCAGGGTCTGGGTCCAGCACTAATACTAAAGTTTGCTGGGTTCCATTAGTTCAGCAGGAGAGCCCTGGGAAGAAAGGGGACTGTTTATTTTTATTTTTTTGGGGGTTTCGGGAGCAGGAGGAGTAATCTGAATTGACTTCACTCCCAGCAGTCATTTCATACTCCTGACCCCTGCGCTCTACATACTCCCGACCCCTGTGCTTTGCATACTCCCGACCTCTGCGCTCTTCACGGGTATGCTCCTGATCTCTGCGCTGTTCGCGGGGCATACTCCTGACCCCTGCACGCTCCCTACTCACTGCATACTCCTGACCCCTGGACTCTGCATGGGGCATTCTCCTAAGCCCCTGCGCTCTGCACGGGGCACGCTCCTGACCCCTGCGCAGGGGTCAGGAGCGTGCATCGTGCAGGGGTCAGGAGTATGCCGCACACACAGTGCAGGAGTTTGCAGTGTGCAGGGGTCAGGAGTTTTCCCAGTGAAGAGCGCAGGGGTCAGGAATATGCAGAGCGCTCTGCATACTCCTGACCCCTGCACATTGCATGCTCTTGACCCCTCCCTGCGCTCTTTACGGGGCATGCCCCTGACCCCTGCGCAATTCATGTGGCATACTCCTGACCCCCTGCGCTCTGCATACTCCTGCGCTCTGCACAGGGCATACTCCTAATCCCTGCACAGTGCATACTGCACGAGGCATACTTGTAACCTTTTTATCTGCAGCGCCCTTTCAAAGTGCTGCATTTTAAAGCTTGCCTGAGCGTTCGGGAAAAAAAAGGGGTGGGAGAGCTGAAGTTACTCTCTGCAGAGCTCAGTGAGGAGAGCTCTGACAGCTGATTGGTGGGAAGAGACACACCTCCCTGCACACAGGAACAGAGCTGAGGCTGTCAATCTGCTGGAGCTCCTCCCCTGTCACCGTTTTTTTTCTTGGTGTCAGGAAAACTTGTCAGAAGTGACTCATGCTGATAGCAGAGGAAGGAGGCAAGAGACAGTAATGACACTTAAATGCTCTGGACTGAGACAAGTGTACACTATAGAGGGATAGGCTTTGTTTGTCACATGATTCCTTATATGCCGACGGCATCAACGCTTGTACAAAGAACACGTTTAGATCTGTCAGCAAAAATCTGCAGGCAGCTGCCCGCTCCCTGCTGTTCTCTCTCCTTGTGCAGGGAGACTGGTCTGGTCTCCGCCCCCTCCTTTAGTTTTCTACAGGCAGTCTGTAGTGGGTGGAGCCTGCGGGACCCCTCCCACATCTATGTTCTCTGCTCAGAATTTATACAGTACAGTGATTCACACAAATTTTGCATTGTAAAATTTGGGTTTGCAAAGACATTTGGTGCGCATCAAGTCAACTTTGTATTTTGTATTGTATTTATATTTCAGATAAGTCAGAAAAAACTCAAAAAGTACGAGAGGGAATATCACATGATGAGGGAGCAACAGGCACAGCAGGAGGACCCTGTGGAAAGATTTGAGGTGAGTGACATAAAAAGACAAACAAGAATCTGGTGGTAAAGCAGTACAACCGGCCCTCCTGTACCGGGGGGGGTTGGGCAAAAGGAATGGCTGGTAGTGCCATTGCTGACACTGATCTTCTTGTACCTCCCACTGCGCTGCCAGCTTCTCCTCCTACCCCACCCTTTGGCTGAGCTGCAGGGCAATCTATTCAATCATCTGTGCCCCTATCCGCCCGCTGTCTGGGCCCCCCTGTGTCCCCCCTTCCACCCCCTGTGTTCCCCCTTCCACCTGCTGTCTGGGTACCCCTGTGTCTCCCCTTCCACCTTCTGTCTGGGTACCCCTGTGTCCCCCCTTCCACCTTCTGTCTGGGTACCCCTGTGTCCCCCCTTCCACCCCCTGTGTTCCCCCTTCCACCTGCTGTCTGGGCCCCCCTGTGTCCCCCCTTCCACCCCCTGTGTTCCCCCTTCCACCTGCTGTCTGGGTACCCCTGTGTCCCCCCTTCCACCTTCTGTCTGGGTACCCCTGTGTCCCCCCTTCCACCTTCTGTCTGGGTACCCCTGTGTCCCCCCTTCCACCCCCTGTGTTCCCCCTTCCACCTGCTGTCTGGGTACCCCTGTGTCCCCCCTTCCACCTTCTGTCTGGGTACCCCTGTGTCCCCCCTTCCACCTTCTGTCTGGGTACCCCTGTGTCCCCCCTTCCACCCGCTGTCTGGCTACCCCTGTGTCCCCCCTTCCACCCCCTTTGTTCCCCCTTCCACCCGCTGTCTGGGTACCCCTGTGTTCCCCTTCTCCCTTCTGTCTAAGCCCCTCTGCCTGCCCTCTTCCACTCCCTGTGTGTGCCCCCTTTCCACCCCCTGTCTGGACCCCCCCTTTGTGCCCCCTGCCACCGACTTTCTGGGCCTCCCTGTGTGCCCCTTTCACCCCCTGTGTTCCCCCTTCCACCTGCTGTCTGGGTACCCCTGTGTCCCCCCTTCCACCTTCTGTCTGGGTACCCCTGTGTCCCCCCTTCCACCTTCTGTCTGGGTACCCCTGTGTCCCCCCCTTTCACCCGCTGTCTGGCTACCCCTGTGTCCCCCCTTCCACCCCCTGTGTTCCCCTTCTGTCTAAGCCCCTCTGCCTGCCCTCTTCCACTCCCTGTGTGTGCCCCCTTTCCACCCCCTGTCTGGACCCCCCCTTTGTGCCCCCTGCCACCGACTTTCTGGGCCTCCCTGTGTGCCCCTTTCACCCCCTGTCTGGGTCCCCCTGTGTTCCTCCTTCCACCCTTTGTCTGGGTCCCCCTGTCTGGGCCCCACTGTGTGCCCCCTTCCCCCGCTGTCTGTGCCCCCCTGTGTGCCCCTTTCACCCGCTGTCTGAGCCCCCCGTGTGCCCACTTCCACTCCCTGTGTGTGCCCCCTTCCATCCCCTGTCTGGGCCCCCTTTGTGCCTCCTTCCACCCATTGTCTGGGTCCCCCTGTGTGCCCTATTCCACCCATTGCGTGCCCCTGAAACACACCTCCAGGACCACCACTGCCTTGCTAAAGAAGCCGAGAGTAAAGGTGATGGACTGGCCAAGCATGTCTCCAGACCTAAACCCTATTGAGCATCTGTGGGGGATCCTCAAACTGAGGATGGGGGAGCGCAAGGTCTCCAACATCCACCAGCTCTGTGATGTCATCATGGGGGAGGGAAAGAGGACTCCAGTGGCAACCTGTGAAGCTCTGGTGACCTCCATGCCCAAGAGGGTTGAAAAATAATGGTGGCCACACAAAATATTGACACTTTGGGGCCCAATTTGGACATTTTCACTTAGGGGTGTACTGACTTTTGTTGCCGGCGGTTTAGACATTAATGGCTGTGTGTTGAGTTATTTTGAGGGGGCGGCAAATGTACACTGTTATACAAGCTGTACACTCACTACACAACATTGTAGATACAAAGTGTCATTTCCTCAGTGTTGTCACAAAGATTTACACAAATGTGACTGAGGGGTGTACTTACTTTTGTGAGATACTATATATATATATATATATATATATATATATATATATATATATATATATATAAGTTTTCAACCCTTTGGGGGTTTTATTATAGAAAGTTGGATTTTTTTAGAATAAATTTTTTGCAGTAGATGCACAGGGAGTTTTTTTTTCTTTCCTCTGTCGGAGATTAAACCCGCTGAACATCGGTCCTTTTTAAGCTTCAGCAACTATTTCATTACGATGCTTCAAGACACAAATCCCATTGATAGAAATTCTCCGCCTTTTTCTCCAGCCACTGTGTGCTTATTGGTGGACATTCCCCGCCTTCTCCTCTAACCATTGTGTGCTCATTGGTGGACATTCCCCGCCTTCTCCTCCAACCACTGTGTGGTCATTGGTGGACATTCCCTGCCTTCTCCTCTAACCACTGTGTGGTCATTGGTGGACATTCCCCGCCTTATCCTCCAAAAACTGTGTGCTCATTGGTGGACATTCCCCGCCTTCTCCTCTAACCACTGTGTGCTCATTGGTGGACATTCCATGCCTTCTCCTCTAACCACTGAGTGCTCATTGGTGGACATTCCCCGCCTTCTCCTCTAACCACTGTGAGCTCATTGGTGGACATTCCCCGCCTTCTCCTCTAACCACTGTGTGCTCATTGGTGGGCATTCCCCGCCTTCTCCTCTAACCACTGTGTGCTCATTGGTGGACATTCCCCGCCTTCTCCTCCAACCACTGTGTGCTTATTGATAGACATTCCCCGCCATCTCCTCCAAACACTGTGTGGTCATTGGTGGACATTCCCTGCCTTCTCCTCCAACCACTGTGTGCTCATTGATAGACATTCCCCGCCTTCTCCTCCAACCACTGTGTGCTTATTAATAGACATTCCCCGCCATCTCCTCCAAACACTGTGTGGTCATTGGTGGACATTCCCTGCCTTCTCCTCCAACCACTGTGTGCTCATTAATAGACATTCCCCGCTTTCTCCTCTAAACACTGTGTGCTCATTGGTGGACATTCCCTGCCTTCTCTTCCAACCACTGTGTGCTCATTGGTGGACATTCCCTGCCTTCTCCTCTAACCATTGTGTGCTCATTGGTGTAAATTCCCCACCTTCTGCTCTAACCACTGTGTACTCATTGGTGGACATTCCCTGCCTTCCCCTCCAACCACTGTGTGCTCATTGGTAGACATTCCCCGCCTTCTCCTCTAACCACTGTGTGCTCATTAGTGGAGAGTCCCCGCCTTCTCCTCTAACCGCTGTGTGCTCATTCGTGGACATTCCCTGCCTTCTCCTCTAACCATTGTGTGCTCATTGGTGGGCATTCCCTGCCTTCTCTTTCAAACACTGTGTGCTCATTGGTGGACATTCCCCACCTTCTGCTCCAACCACTGTGTGCTCATTGGTGCTCATTCCTCGCCTTCTCCTCTAACCACTGTGTACTCATTGGTGGACATTCCCCGCCTTCTCCTCTAACCACTGTGTGCTCATTGGTGGACATTCCCCGCCTTCTCCTCTAACCACTGTGAGCTCATTGGTGGACATTCCCTGCCTTCCCCTCCAACCACTGTGTGCTCATTGGTGGACATTCCCTGCCTTCTCCTCCAACCACTGTGTGCTCATTGGTGGACATTCCCTGCCTTCTCCTCTAACCACTGTGTGCTCATTGATAGACATTCCCTGCCTTCTCCTCCAAACACTGTGTGGTCATTGGTGGACATTCCCTTCCTTCTCCTCCAACCACTGTGTGCTCATTAGTGGAGAGTCCCCGCCTTCTCCTCTAACCGCTGTGTGCTCATTGGTGGACATTCCCCGCCCTCTCCTCTAACCACTGTGTGCTTATTGGTAGACATTCCCCACCTTCTCCTCCAACCACTGTGTGCTCATTGATTGACATTTACTGCCTTCAACCACTGTGTGCCCATTGGTGGACATTCCCCGCCTTCTCCAACCACTGTGTGCTCATTGGTGCTCATTCCTCGCCTTCTCCTCCCACCACACTGCTTATTGGTGGACATTCCCCGCCTTCTTCTCCCACCACTCTACTCATTGGTGGACATACCCCGCCTTCTTCTCCAACCACTGTGTGCTCATTGTTGCTGTGTGCTTTGGGTCATTGTCATGTTGGAAGGTAACCCTTCTTTACATTTAAAACTTTCTGCCAAAAGGCATATTTTCCTCAATAATTTGATGGTATTTTGCCCCACCCTATGAGCACACAGTGGTTGAAGGAGAAGGCGGGGAATGTCCACCAATGAGCACACAGTGGTTGGAGGAGAAGACGGGGAATGCCCACCAATGAGCACACCGTGGTTGGAGGAGAAGGCGGGGAATATCCACCAATGAGCACACAGTGGTTGAAGGAGAAGGCAGGGAATGTCCTCCAATGAGCACACAGTGGTTGAAGGAGAAGGCGGGGAATGTCCACCAATGAGCACACAGTCGTTGGAGGAGAAAGCGGGGAATGTCTACCAATGAGCACACAGTGGTTGAAGCAGAAGGCTGGGAATGTCAACCAATGAGCACACAGTGGTTAGAGCAAAAGGCGGGGAATGTCCACCAATGAGCACACAGTGGTTGGAGGAGAAGGCGGGGAATGTCCACCAATGAGCACACAGTGGTTGAGGAGAAGGCAGGGAATGTCCACCAATGAGCACACAGTGGTTGGAGGAGAAAGCGAGGAATGTCTACCAATGAGCACACAGTGGTTGAAGGAGAAGGCGGGGATTGTCCACCAATGAGCACACAGTGGTTGGAGGAGAAGGCGGGGAATGTCCACCAATGAGCACACAGTGGTTGAGGAGAAGGCAGGGAATGTCCACTAATGAGCACACAGTGATTGAAGGAGAAGTCGGGGAATGTCCTTGCATTGCCTAGTCAGAGCCCAGACTTAAACCCCATTGAAAATCTGTGGAATGACTTGAAGACTGCAGTCCACAGACGATCACGGTCAAATGTAACTGAACTTGAGCAGTTCTGCAAAGAGGAGCCAGCGAATATTGCAAAGTCTAGTAGAGACAAATCCCAACAGACTAAAGGCTGAAATGAAAGCAACCGGGAGCTTTCCAATCATGTGACCGTCAATCACAGCGGTCACATGATCAGAATGCCCATCGCTGCCTTACGGCATTTAGAACCTCTTTATAACTCCTTCCTAGAGCGCCCCCCATTTGTTTATACCGAGTTAATGTGTATCTTTTTCTGCCAGTAGGATAGTGCAAGAAATATTCTGGATGTTCAAGTTGACTTCCTAAGTGCCAATGGTCACTGGGCCCGGGATTAATCATTCCATAGACTGTGCCTCTTTGGACTCTTGTCTTATAATGTTACCTGGACATTCATTTAATTCCTCGGGGCTTTAAACTAAATTTGTCTTTTCTTTTTCTAGCGTGAAAACAGGCGACTTCAGGAAGCAAACATGAGACTGGAGCAAGAAAACGATGACTTGGCTCATGAGTTAGTTACCAGCAAGATTGCCCTACGCAAGGACCTGGATAATGTAAGAAAACCTTCCTGCATCTTCTATTATAAACAGCTTGTGTATTACTCTGATATGTCCTTCCCCAACCACGGACCCCCCAGAGGTTTGCTAGGGGTTCCTTGAGGAATAAGTAAGTACAGATATGTAACCACTGACACCACTAATCTTTCTTCCCACCGATCACCAATGTAAGGGACATTCTTCTCACTGATCACCAATGTAAGGGACATTCTTCTCACTGATCACCAATGTAAGGGACATTCTTCTCACTGATCACCAATGTAAGGGACATTCTTCTCACTGATCACCAATGTAAGGGACATTCTTCTCACTGATCACCAATGTGAGGGACATTCTTCTCACTGATCACCAATGTAAGGGACATTCTTCTCACTGATCACCAATGTAAGGGACATTCTTCTCACTGATCACCAATGTAAGGAACATTCTTCTCACTGATCACCAATGTAAGGGACATTCTTCTCACTGATCACCAATGTAAGGGACATTCTTCTCACTGATCACCAATGTAAGGAACATTATTCCCACTGATCATCAATGTAAGGGACATTCTTCTCACTGATCACCAATGTAAGGAACATTCTTCTCACTGATCACCAATGTAAGGGACATTTTTCTCACTGATCACCAATGTAAGGGACATTTTTCTCACTGATCGCCAATGTAAGGGACATTCTTCTCACTGATCACCAATGTAAGGAACATTCTTCTCACTGATCACCAATGTAAGGGACATTTTTCTCACTGATCACCAATGTAAGGGACATTTTTCTCACTGATCACCAATGTGAGGGACATTCTTCTCACTGATCACCAATGTAAGGGACATTCTTCTCACTGATCACCAATGTAAGGGACATTCTTCTCACTGATCACCAATGTAAGGGACATTCTTCTCACTGATCACCAATGTAAGGGACATTCTTCTCACTGATCACCAATGTAAGGAACATTATTCCCACTGATCATCAATGTAAGGGACATTCTTCTCACTGATCACCAATGTAAGGAACATTCAACTGATCACCTTTAATCCTATGCTCCTTACATTGGTGGTCAGTGGGAAGAATGCCACCCTTACAGATAGCTAAAACATCATTGGTGACATTGCTGACTGTGCCATGTGGCGTTGACCCCAAAAGTTTGTAGCCACCATCGGATTGGAGGACAAATGGCCACAGCTCACCTCTGAAGGAACTCTAGGGTTCAGTGGAACCTTGGTTGAAAATGGCTTCTTTGGACCGTTTCAGTCAGTTTGCTTTCTTATATCTTGATGCTGAGTGAGGGGAGGAGTTATTACCACTTTTATATGTTTATTTTGATTTTTTGAGTAGGGTTTTGCACAGTCAGCCAGCTTCTATATTTCGAATTAATATATTTTTATTATACAGTATTTCATTTTAAATAAACAACATGTTTTTATGCCTGAAGCCGGAATTTGATGCCATTGCATGTGACAAGTCCGCACCAACACAATCACTCGGTCCTATATAAATTCTGTCATTTTTATGTTTAGAAGATTTTTTTTTCTATTTATGTCTCAGTACAAGGTAATGTCATATTTTCTTTTTTTACTGTTACAACCGGGAGCTCAGACGACGGTGTCTTTTGTATAAGAAACAATAGTAGATTCCAAAGCGACTGATAGCAGACCTTCTCTTTGCAAGTAACAATGACCTCCGTTTCCATAGCGATGGAAGGCGTACATAAAGGACCGTTGCACAAAGAAAACATGGAGTCATTTTGGGTATCGGTCCGTTAATTAACTTTACAAGGCAAGCAGAACATGTTTTCAAAAGCCTGCGGATTAATGCTGCGTTTTTTTTTTTTCTTTTGTTTTTTTATCTCCTATCAAAAGGGAATTTTTTAAAAGATTTATCAGTTTGTATTAAAGATGGATTTGAGGGAATAAAATATTATATAAAAATATGAAAGTAATCAAAAAAAAACAGCATACGCAGGTACTTTTAGTCCGGTCATCTGGGTTCTTCTATTATAGAAAAAAGATAAGAAACTGCGCTAAAATTAACAAAAAGAAAAGAAAAAGGGAACTACAACGTAATAACACTGTGCTCTCCCCAAGTGCTGCGATTTTCATGTAAACAAGAAATACAAGAAATAAGCATAAGAAAAAATATAAATTGCGCTACCTCAAATACATTAACAAACACAAATAAATGCAAGTGAATAATCGCAAATGATATGTGTAGAAGGCTGGCTGCTAGGTCGAACAGTGACCTGTGATGGCCACTGAACAATATGCAGTCACCTCAAAATCGTTATGATGATGGTGATGGTGATGGTGATGAACCAAAAACAAAACACAAAAAAATATGAAAAACAAAAATATGTGATGATATACAAATATTTAACCCTCAACTAGGTATAACCTTTAGCTCTAAATTAATACACAGTCCAAAGCGTTGGCAAAAAAGAGTCCGTGATTGAAGATTAATAAACACCCGTGCTTCTGGATCATGACGGATTGATAAAGCGTGTCCAAAGGCAAAAAAAAAGTGTCCTCCACCAAACTCATGAATTGGTCTCTTACCGGAAACCCACGATCCCTTATGACAGGGGATCAGAAACAGTATATACCGGGTCCCAATGTCGTGGTGTCAGGTCTGCGGTCCTAGTGGACCTCGTATCCCAAAGTGTTGCAGCAATTTGGATGCCCACCATGCAAAAAACATCAATGAATGAATGAATGAAAACTTATATAGCGCGGCACAATGCGAAGTAAATCGCCTCAATGGCTCCACATAGTGTGTTAAACTTATAACATTTATTAAAAAGAAATAAAAATGCACCTAGGCATGCAATGTTTTTAACGCCTTGAATTTTAATGTGCCGGACGGAACACAAAAATCCTCAGGCACTCGTCCACTGGGGAAACATACTGGAACTTGGGTGACAACAGCGCGTCGCTCGCCCTACGTCCGTTTCAAAGTAACATTCGTCTTCCAGGGGAACTAATTATATTATATAATATTCTGTTATAGTAGACCCAAAAAGCTGCATACGCAGGTTCTCTTGGTCTGGTCATCTGGGCTCTTCTATTATAGTAGACCCAAAAAGCAGATTACGCAGGTATACTTGATCTGGTCATCTTGGTTCTTCTATTATAGTGGATCCAAAAAGCCGCATACGCAGGTACTCTTGGTCTGATCATCTGGGTTCTTCTATTTATAGTACACCCAAGAAGCGGCATGCGCAGGTACACTTGGTCCTGGTCATCTGGGTTCTTCTATTATAGTAGACCCAAAAAGCAGCCTATGCAGGTACACTTGGTCTGGTCATCTGGGTTATTTTATTATAGTAGACCCAAAAAGCAGCATACCCAGGTACACTTGGTCTGGTCATCTGGGTTCTTCTATTATAGTAGACCCAAGCTCAAAGAGTTAAATAACTCTTGCTTCATTTTTTGTTTTCAGTGCCCCCGGAGAAAAGTACATATCCCATGTTGATCCCCATGATTATTCTCCGAGGAGGGGCGTAACGCATTGGGGCAGAGCTAGCCATTTACCTCACCACACATCAAGCAGCCATCTCCTTGCTAGCTATGTTGTTGAATGCCTGCGAGTTAAGGAGTGGCGTACCATTCCAACTTCCATCTAGACTTACAAAGCACATAGGAACATGGAACCAAGTTCTAAATTCACTGTGTTCTAATATAGTAGACCCAAAAAGCTCTATTGGTCTGGTCATCTGGGTTCTTCTATTATAATAGGCCCAAAAAGCCTACGCAGTTACTCTTGGGCTGGTCATCTTGGTTCTTCTAATATAGTAAACCCAAAAAGCCGCATACGCAGGTACTCTTGGTCCGGTCAACTGGGTTCTTCTATTATAGTAGGCCCAAAAAGCGGCCTACGCAGGTACTCTTGGTCTGGTCATCTGGGTTCTTCTATTATAGTAGACCCAAAAAGCCGCATACGCAGGTACTCTTGGTCTGATCATCTGGGTTCTTCTATTATAGTACACCCAAGAAGCGGCCTACGCAGGTACTCTTGGTCCTGGTCATCTGGGTTCTTCTATTATAGTAGGCCCAAAAAGCAGCCTACGCAGGTACTCTTGGTCTGGTCATCTGGGTTCTTCTATTATAGTACACCCAAGAAGCGGCCTACGCAGGTACTCTTGGTCCTGGTCATCTGGGTTCTTCTATTATAGTAGACCCAAAAAGCAGCATATGTAGGTACTTTTGGTTTGGTCATCTGGGTTATTTTAATATAGTAGACCCAAAAAGCAGCCTACGCAGGTACTCTTGGGCTGGTCATCTTGGTTCTTCTAATATAGTAAACCCAAAAAGCCGCATACGCAGGTACTCTTGGTCTGGTCATCTGGGTTCTTCTATTATAGTAGGCCCAAAAAGCAGCCTACGCAGGTACTCTTGGTCTGGTCATCTGGGTTCTTCTATTATAGTACACCCAAGAAGCGGCCTACGCAGGTACTCTTGGTCCTGGTCATCTGGGTTCTTCTATTATAGTAGGCCCAAAAAGCAGCATACCCAGGTACTCTTGGTCTGGTCATCTGGGTTCTTCTATTATAGTACACCCAAGAAGCGGCCTACGCAGGTACTCTTGGTCCTGGTCATCTGGGTTCTTCTATTATAGTACACCCAAGAAGCGGCATACGCAGGTACACTTGGTCCTGGTCATCGGGGTTCTTCTATTATAGTAGACCCAAAAAGCAGCATACGCAGGTACTCTTGGTCTGGTCATCTGGGTTATTCTATTATAGTAGACCCAAGCTCAAAGAGTTAAATAACTCTTGCTTCATTTTTTGTTTTCAGTGCCCCCGGGGAAAAGTACATATCCCATGTTGATCCCCATGATTATTCTCCGAGGAGGGGCGCAACGCGTTGGGGCAGAGCTAGCCATTTACCTCCCCACACATGAAGCAGCCATCTCCTTGCTAGCTATGTTGTTGAATGCCTGCGAGGGAAGGAGTGGCGTACCATTCCAACTTCCATCTAGACTTACAAAGCACATAGGAACATGGAACCAAGTTCTAAATTCACTGTGTTCTAATATAGTAGACCCAAAAAGCTCTCTTGGTCTGGTCATCTGGGTTCTTCTATTATATCAGGCCCAAAAAGCAGCCTACGCAGGTACTCTTGGGCTGGTCATCTTGGTTCTTCTAATATAGTAAACCCAAAAAGCCGCATACGCAGGTACACTTGGTCTGGTCATCTGGGTTTTTCTATTATAGTTAGTAGGCCCAAAAAGCAGCATACGCAGGTTCTCTTGGTCTGGTCATCTGGGTGGTTCTATTATAGTAGACTTAAAAAGCAGAATACTCAGGTACTCTTGCTCCGGTCACCTGGGTTCTTCTATTATAGTAGACCCAAAAAGCAGCATACGCAGTTGGTCTGGTCATCTGGGTTCTTCTATTATATTAGACCCAAAAAGCACCATAAGCAGGTTCTCTTGGTCTGGTCATCTGGGTTCTTCTATTATAGTAGACCTAAACTCAAAGAGTTAAAGAAATCTTGCTTCATTTTTTGTTTTTCAATGTTCTCCCCCCCCCCCCCCCCCCCAGGGGAAAAGTACATATACCATGTTGATCCCCATGATTAAGCTCCGAGGAGGGGCGTAACGCGTTAGGGGGGGGAGCTAGCCATTTACCTCTCCACACATCAAGCAGCCATCTCCTTGCTAGTTACGTTGTCGAACACCTGCGAGGGAAGGAGGGGTGTCCTGTCCAACTTCCAAATAGACTTACAAAGCACATGTGACCAAGTTCTAAATTCACTTTGTTCCTTGGGGGGGGGGGGTCAGAAATAAATGAAGTGTATGCAAACGGAATACATTACAGCTTACCAGAACTCAGGCGTGGTGCCTGCATTACTTTTTATTTTGCATTTTCAGCAAGTCCAGAAAACACCTGTTGACCGGATTTACAGTGTTCTTGTCACTTCCTGTGGGCTAAAAAAAAGCAAAAACATCCTCATCTTTCTTGTGTAAACTACCAGTCCCATCAATCCACCATGTAATGGTAATGAGCAAAGTTAAACGTTAGGGATGCACCGATACCGGTAACCGTATCAGTGCTAATACTGAGTATTTTCACCAGTACTTGTGAAAATGCTCCTGATACCGAAACCGATACTTTGCGGTGCGATTTGCGTCCATACAAAAATGAATAGACGCAAATCACACTGCGATTGTCTCCCTGTGCTGTCAATCAAAAACAACGATGAGCGGGGCTCGGGAGCGAGCACACACAAGTGCCCCCCATGGAAAGCCGTTTGCGATGAGGGGCACTGGATGGAGAGGAGGGGCCAGGAGCGCCGGCCGGGGGGGGGGGGGGTCCAAGTAGAGGAGGTTTGCAGGTAAGTATAGAGATGTTTGTTTAAAAAAAAAAAAAGTACATTTACAATCTCTTAAAGTTTAAATATGTAGAAATGACATTTTAATTTCTATTTGTGGCTCATATATTCATCAGCTTGGTATGCGTGGTTTCTGTTTAATCAGGCAGAAGAGAAGTCAGACGCCCTCAATAAGGAGTTACTGATAACTAAACAAAAGCTGATTGATGCAGAAGAGGAGAAACGACGTCTAGAAGAAGAAGCTGCACAGGTTGGTCATCCAATCAAATGTTCACCCCCCCCCCCCCGCGCCCCCGCGCCCCCGCGCTGATCACAAGGAAGGGGCACCAGTTAGCATAAAAAAATATATATATAATTACCGGTACGTTATAATTTACACAATATGGGCATGAGTGTGTAGACCCTTGACCATCACATCTACAATATATGAGCTTGTTGAACTACCTATTCCAACACCATAGCCAGGGCGGCTGATAAGGCAGTACAGCCAGCCCTCCTGTACTTGGCCTGGGCCCCATCAGTTTAAAAGGGGGGCCCGGGAACCTGTACTAAAAAACACTGATCCTCTTCTGCCTCCCCCTGCAGCACTGCCAGCTTCTCCTCCTCTCCTATAGGCGTGCATAGGGGGTGTGCCTGGGAACACCCTAATCACTGCATGCAGTGCCAATTTCCCTTTTTGCCTATTGTCCCCTCCCCCACCCCCCACAGTGTTGCTGGCTTTCCTCCTTCCGTCTCCCCCGGCTCCTGCAGAGATGTTTCAGAATGTAGTGTGGGGGAAGGGGCTAGTAAATATGTCATTCACCAGCCCTTTTCATTTTCTAAATGAACACAGTGAACTCTCACTCACTGTGTTCATTCATAACAGAAGTATAGTAAACTGTTTACTATGCTTGCGTTTGTGAACGAACAGGAAGACACTCAGCACAGAGCACTTCCCATTCACTCACTGTCCAGTGCAGCTGAGGCTGCAGAGAAAGGCGTGTTTGAGCTTTGGGGGTGTGCACCCTAATGCAATAGGTTTGCGCACACCTATGTCCTCTCCCTCACTCTCCTTTGGTTCTAGTATCTACGCCCCTTCCATCTGCTGTCTATGCTTCTTTCCCCCGCAGTGCTGCCGGCTTCCCCCTTTCCCATCGGCAGCTGCTGTGGAGACACAGGGAGATGTTTCAGGCTGGAGAGCGGGGGGTTAGGGGCCAGTAAATGTGTCCTTTACTGGCCCCTTCCTATCGTGAATAAACACTGTGAGGGATCAGTACTCCTGTGTCCATTTATCACTGAAGCATAGTAAACTGTTTACTATGCTTCCGTTTGTAAATAAGCAGGGTGTCTCAAAGTGCTTCCTATTCATTCATCTGTGCAGCTAAGGCTGCAGAGAAATGGACTTTGTGGACCCGGTACTGGCCGGCCGTAGGTACCCTGGACCCAAAACTTGGCACACCTGTAGCCACAGTTCTCCTCTACAAGTGTGCAAAGTTAACAGAGAAAGGGACTGATAAATCTATGTCCTCAGGCACTTTCGGCTGCTGGAGTGGGGCCCTGTCAGGTAGGCTGTATGGGGCCCCATGATTTCTATCTGCAGCCCTGACCATGGCTATTAATATGGAGTTGCCCCCCCCCCCTTCCTCACCACATATCTATTAATATGGAGTTGCTCCCCCTTCCTCACCACATATCTATTAATATGGAGTTGCCCCCCTTCCTCACCACATATCTATTAATATGGAGTTGCCCCCCTTCCTCACCACATATCTATTAATATGGAGTTGCCCCCCCTTTCTCACCACATATCTATTAATAAGGAGTTGCCCCCCCCCCTTCCTCACCACATATCTATTAATATGGAGTTGCCCCCCCCCCTTCCTCACCACATATCTATTAATATGGAGTTGCCCCCCTTTCTCACCACATATCTATTAATATGGAGTTGCCCCCCTTCCTCACCACATATCTATTAATATGGAGTTGCCCCCCTTCCTCACCACATATCTATTAATATGGAGTTGCCCCCCCCCTTTCTCACCACATATCTATTAATATGGAGTTGCCCCCCCTTTCTCACCACATATCTATTAATATGGAGTTGCCCCCCCCCCCTTCCTCACCACATATCTATTAATATGGAGTTGCCCCCCCCCCCTCCTCACCACATATCTATTAATAAGGAGTTGCCCCCCCCCCTTCCTCACCACATATCTATTAATAAGGAGTTGCCCCCCCTTCCTCACCACATATCTATTAATATGGAGTTGCCCCCCCCCCTTCCTCACCACATATCTATTAATATGGAGTTGCCCCCCCCCCCTCCTCACCACATATCTATTAATATGGAGTTGCCCCCCCTTCCTCACCACATATCTATTAATATGGAGTTGCCCCCCTTCCTCACCACATATCTATTAATATGGAGTTGCCCCCCCCCCCTTCCTCACCACACATCTATTAATATGGAGTTGCCCCCCCCCCCCTCCTCACCACATATCTATTAATATGGAGTTGCCCCCCCTTCCTCACCACATATCTATTAATATGGAGTTGCCCCCCTTCCTCACCACATATCTATTAATATGGAGTTGCCCCCCTTCCTCACCACATATCTATTAATAAGGAGTTGCCCCCCTTCCTCACCACATATCTATTAATATGGAGTTGCCCCCCCTTTCTCACCACATATCTATTAATAAGGAGTTGCCCCCCTTCCTCACCACATATCTATTAATATGGAGTTGCCCCCCCTTTCTCACCACATATCTATTAATATGGAGTTGCCCCCCTTCCTCACCACATATCTATTAATATGGAGTTGCCCCCCCTTTCTCACCACATATCTATTAATATGGAGTTGCCCCACCTTTCTCACCACATATCTATTAATATGGAGTTGCCCCCCCCCCCCCCCCTTCCTCACCACATATCTATTAATATGGAGTTGCCCTGCCCCCCCTCCTCACCACATATCTATTAATAAGGAGTTGCCCCCCCCCCCCTTCCTCACCACATATCTATTAATATGGAGTTGCCCCCCCCCCCCTTCCTCACCACATATCTATTAATATGGAGTTGCCCTGCCCCCCCTCCTCACCACATATCTATTAATATGGAGTTGCCCCCCCCCCCTTCCTCACCACATATCTATTAATATGGAGTTGCCCCCCCCCCCCCTTCCTCACCACATATCTATTAATATGGAGTTGCCCCCCTTCCTCACCACATATCTATTAATATGGAGTTGCCCCTTTTTTTGTGACTAAGACTTTCCACAAGATTTTGAAGGGTGTCTTTGGGAATTTGTGAGGTCCGGTACTGATGTTGGATCAGAAGACCTGGTTCACGTGTTGTGCGCCAAACTAAAAAGACTTTGGCATTCCAATTCACCTCTCACTAGAGCAGCACTTTTTGTGAGTGAGTTTGGATGGGAATACCTGGCTCACATGTTGTGCCCCACATTGGGCACCAAAAAAAAGACCTGGCTTTACAATTGCCATTCCAATTCATACCAATGGTGGGGATAAGAGGTCAGGGCACTCTGGAGGACACTGGAGTTCCTCCATGACCTCAAACCTACTGAACGCCGTTGGGATGAGAAGACCTGGCTCACAATTGGCATTACAATTTATACCAGTGGTTTTCAGTAGGGATGAGGGCAGGACTTTGATCAGGACACTCAAGTTCCTCCATAACCTCAAACCTACTGAACACCTTTGGGAGGATAAGAAGACCTCATCCCAATGGGGTTCTGTGGGGATAAGGGCAGGTACTGATGTTGGATTAGAAGACCTTATTCCAAAGGTCTTCTAAAAGTAGGGTTGGGGTCAAGGCTTTGATCAGGACACTCGAGTTCCTCCAAAACCTCAAACCGGAACGCCTTTGGGATGAGAAGACCTGGCTCACAATTGGCATTCCAGTTTATACCAGTGGTTTTCAGTGGGGATGAGGTCAGGACTTTGATCGGGATGCTCAAGTTCCTCCATAACCTCAAACCTACTGAACACTTTTGGGATAAGCAGACCTCATCCCAATGATGTTCTATGGGGATAAGGGCAGGTACTGATGTTGACTGAGAAGACCTCATCCCAATGATGTTCCATGGGGATAAGGGCAGGTACTGATTTTGGATGAGAAGACCTCATCCCAATGATGTTCTATGGGGATAAGGGCAGGTACTGATGTTGACTGAGAAGACCTCATCCCAATGATGTTCTATGGGGATAAGGGCAGGTACTGATTTTGGATGAGAAGACCTCATCCCAATGATGTTCTATGGGGATAAGGGCAGGTACTGATGTTGACTGAGAAGACCTCATCCCAATGATGTTCCATGGGGATAAGGGCAGGTACTGATGTTGACTGAGAAGACCTCATCCCAATGATGTTCTATGGGGATAAGGGCAGGTACTGATGTTGACTGAGAAGACCTCATCCCAATGATGTTCTATGGAGATAAAGGCAGGTACTGATGTTGACTGAGAAGACCTCATCCCAATGATGTTCCATGGGGATAAGGGCAGGTACTGATGTTGACTGAGAAGACCTCACCCCAATGATGTTCTATGGGGATAAGGGCAGGTACTGATTTTGGATGAGAAGACCTCATCCCAATGATGTTCCATGGGGATAAGGGCAGGTACTGATTTTGGATGAGAAGACCTCATCCCAATGATGTTCTATGGAGATAAGGGCAGGTACTGATGTTGACTGAGAAGACCTCATCCCAATGATGTTCCATGGGGATAAGGGCAGGTACTGATGTTGACTGAGAAGACCTCATCCCAATGATGTTCCATGGGGATAAGGGCAGGTACTGATTTTGGATGAGAAGACCTTATCTCCAATAAGTAGGGTTGAGGTCAGGGATTTGATCAGGACACTCAAGTTCCTCCATAACCTCAAACCTCAACACCTTAGGGATGAGAAGACCTGGCTCACAATTGGCATTCCAATTTACACCAGTGTTTTTTTATAAACATATATGAGGTTTATACACATATTCCCAAGAAATATACACACCCCCCCCTTCTTTTTTTTTTTTTCTCCTGGTGTATTCCGTCATCCAGCTCCATCTCTCCATTATATCCTCTCTGCTTGCGCCCATTCCTCTTTAGTTTATCATGTCTTTCCAGGCCGGTTATGCTGGAGAGGGAAGATGGAAGGTATAGGATCGGGAAGGAAATGTTGGAGATAAGGGGAACTGAAACTAGAACTTACTGTTAATATAGACATTAGCATGATCGTATAATAGGAGTATATATTGAGACAATGGCCCGGATTCACTAAGCTTTACCCCGGCGTATCTAGAGATACGCCGTCATAAGTACAAATGTGCACCGTTGTATCCCTGCGCCGATTCCCCAAGCTAGATACGCCTGAAAAATAGGCTTCAGTCCACCAACGTAACTTGCCTACGCCGGCGTATCTTGGGCGCATAGTTACGCTGGACGCCCCATTGCAAATATGCAAATGAGGGAGATGCCTCGATTCACTAATGTAGATGCGCCAGGCGGAAAAGATACACGGTTTGCGTAAGGCTTACGTCTGGCGTAAAGTTATTCCCCCATATAGGTGGCGCAACCCATTCAAAGGTATGGACCAGTGAACAGCCGTCGTATGTTACGTTGTTTACGTAGTACTACGTGAATAGCGATGTGCGTAGGTTACATTCACGTCGTAGGCAGTGTATTGACGTATTTTAGGCAGCTATTTTGTCGTGACTTTGAGTATGCGCATTGGGATGCGTTCAAGAGACGACGCATGCGCAGTTTGTTTTTTGAAGCTCAGCCCATCATTTGCATGGGGTCACGCTTCATTTTAATGTTACACGCCCACTTCCACCTGCTTTGACGTACGTCGGCTTAAGCCGACAACTATACGCTACGCCGGCGCAACGTTGAGCCCATATTCTTTGTGAATAGTATGCTTGCCTCTCAACGTTGCGTCGGCGTAGCGTAAAGACGATGCGCTACGCCGGCATAAAGATGCGCCGATCTACGTGAATCCGGGCCAATGCATGTATTTATGTATTTACCTGTTTGTAAAGTTGGAAAAAATCTTTTAATAAACAAATTTATAAATATACCAGTGGTTTTCAGTAGGGATGAGGTCAGGGATTTGATCAGGACACTCGAGTTCCTCCATAACCTCAAACCTACTGAACACCTTTGGGATAAGAAGACCTCATCCCAATGATGTTCCATGGGGATAGAGGCAGGTACTGATGTTGGATGAGAAGACCTTATCCCAAAGGTCTTCTATAAGTAGGGATGAGGTCAGGGCTTTGATCAGGACACTCTAGTTCCTCCATAACCTCAAACCTACTGAACACCTTTGGGATAAGAAGACCTCATCCCAATGATGTTCCATGGGGATAAGGGCAGGTACTGATGTTGGATGAGAAGACCTTATCTCAAATCTTTTCTATAAGTAGAGTTAAGGTCAGGGCTCTGTGCAGGGCACTCCAGGTCCTCCACACCTAACTGCTCAAACCATGTCTTTATGGAGCTGGCTTTGTAAACAGGGGCGCAATGTGGTGGAGCAGATAAGGGTCTTCACCAAACTGTTACCATAAGGTTGGAAGATCACAATTGTCTACAATGTCTTTGTATGATGAGATATTTTCAGTACCCTTGAATGGAAACACCTGAACCCCATTATTTGGAGGGGGTCCACATAAAGAATGGTTTATGATGAATAAATGATGCTGTAATTCTGGCGTTATGGGGCATTAGGGCAATTTCTATCATATCTTTTTGTATTAATCTACAGCTAAAGGAAATGTGCCGCAGAGAACTTGATAAGGCGGAGTCTGAGATAAAGAAGAACAGTTCCATCATTGGAGATTACAAACAGGTATTCTGTCCTCTGATATTCTGAGCTACTTTATATAAGTTGCCGTATATTCTTAGTGTGGTGGGTATTTGGGCATTTTAATGCACTGACATTTCTCTTCTTGAACTACCTTACTGATGTAATGACAGTTAGTCCGGCATTCTACAACAAACTCTTCTTACTTTTGGTTTCCCGTTACAATTCTGAGGCTAGGGAGGGGTACAGCCACATAGAAGGTAAGTTAGGTTGGGGGGCTGATGAGGGTGAGCTTTATATATATATTTACAGTGGAGCCTTGGTTTGCTAGTGACGCGGTTAACAAATGTTTTGAAAGACGAGCAACTTTTTAAAGAAAATCCCGAGTGTTGTTTCGCAAAACGAGCAGTATTTAAGCTAATGGGGGGTGCAGTACCGCATTTGACCAGAGATGCGGGGGCGCCGGTGACACTCGGAACGATTCGGAACTGTTCGGTAACTCTCGTAAATACCAGAAAATACTCGGTTCCCAGGTGTTTAAATCTT
The DNA here is from genome assembly GCA_029574335.1 of Rana kukunoris. NCBI lineage: Eukaryota > Metazoa > Chordata > Amphibia > Anura > Ranidae > Rana > Rana kukunoris. Next base: position 4,718,584 of record CM056057.1, on the reverse strand, counting down.
TCAGAGGGTTTCCGAGTTCAGCCGAGATGTCTGAGTATTTCTGAGGCTCTCCGGCTAGGTTTTTTTGACAGCGTCTGTCTTTCATGAATCCATGCTGTCTGTTGCTTAAAATATTTTTTTTCCAGAAAGAACTAATCTGTGGTCTTTTATTAAATTCTCCAATATTTTCCCACCTATAGAAGTTAAAGTAATGGGTTTATAGTTGCTTGAAAGACTTTGATCGTTTTTTTAAAATATGGGCTCCACATTGGCTCTATGCCAATCCAGTGGTACCATTCCAGTCATTAAGGGCCCTTTCACACGTCCGCCTCCGCTCGTCTGTTTTTACAAGTCCGTAAATGGACTTGTAATAGTTCCCTATGGGATCGCGTCCGTTAGCGTATGATGCATCCGCTAACGTCCGCAAAGATCCGCGTCCGTCTGGATCCGGTTTTCTTCCGTCCGGCGGAACGGATCGGATGAATACGGACAAATGGTCCGTTTTCATCCGATTCCCCATAGGGCAGGGACCGCCCTGTCCGCCGACAGCTGAGCGGGGATCCCCGCTGAGCCGACGGACACACACGACGGACCGAAAAACGGTCCGCTCCGTGTGAAAGGACCCTAACGAGCATCTACAAATTAAACAATGGCCTGGAAATTACAGAGCTCAATTCTTTTAAGGATCCTTGGGTGGATGCCATCTGGTCCAGGTGCTTTATGCACCTTTATTCTGTCTAAATATTTCAAGTTACGCCGACGTAAGTGCAAATGTGCGCCTGAGTAACAAACCAATATACGCCTAAAAACTGGCCACCCTACCCCGACGTATCTTACTTACCCCGACGTATCTTACTTACCCCGGCGTAAAGTGGGCGCATTTTTCTTCTGGATGCATTTTGCTGCTCCCATTGATTTGCCAATCAAATATGCATATGAGGGAAATACGCCGATTCACGAACGTACGTGCGCCCGGCGAAGGCTCTACGCAACGCGCGTAAGTTTTCCGTCCAGCGTAAAGTTATTCCCCATAAAGGAGGTGTAAGTCAGCACCAGACATGCAAAGGTCTGCACCAGGGAACTCAAGCCTACGTATTTTACATTCGTCGTGGGTCTGGCTGGGCGTAGGTTACGTTAACGGCGTACACAGTGATAACCCAGCGTATCTTAGGCAGTTGTTCCGACGTGGTTGTGAGCATGCGCACGGGGATACGTCCACGTCTCGACGCATGCGCAGTTCGTTTTAAGTACTTGTCTGGCGCCCGGCCCATCATTTGCATGGGGTCACGCTTCATTAGCATGGATCACGCCCACTTACAGCCCACTTCCACTTACGCCAGCCTGCACCTTCGAAATATACGCTACGCCGGCGCAGAGTTGGGAGTAATAGCTTGCTGAATTCAGTGCATGCCTCTCCGCGCTGCGCCGGTGTAGCATCTCTTTGAATCCGGGCCTACGACTTTTAAACCATTGTGGATCATTTGGGGCTGTGTCACTACCACCCCCATTATAGACATGAGCTCCCCCATGCTCCATTGTATACACAGAGCTGAAGAAAGTATTTAATACATTTGCCTTCTCTTTGTCCCCAGTCACCCACTCCATATTGTTTTGTAAAGGGCCTACATGCTCAGACCTGACCTTTTTACTATTAATATAGTTGAAGAATTTTTAGGGGTTTGTCCTATCTTTTGCAATCTGTCATTCGTTTTGAATTTTTGCTCCTTGATTTCCTTTTTACATGTTCCGTTATATTCTTTGTAACATTTAAACAATGATAGTGTTCCTTAATTTTTTTATATATTTTTAAACGCCTTTTTTCTTATTATTTATAACTTTTTTAACTTTGGCAGTGAGCCACATGGGCTTTATTTTTAGCCTTTTAAGCATATTGCCCATGGGAATATACCGTATATACTCGAGTATAAGCCAAGTTTTTCAGCACGTTTTTTTGTACTGAAAATGCCCCCATCGGCTTATACTCGAGTTACCTTTTTGTGCCTGATCTCTTGGAATTTTGGGGACTGGGTACCGGCCGGCCGTAGGTCCCCTGGACCCTAAACATAGGGTAAGGGTGTAAGGGTTAGGGTTTCCCATTGAATAATATGGCTAGGACTCAGGAATTTGAACCGGGACCCCCAGAGGTCAAAGGTCAGAAGTAGGGTTCCCAAAGGAAGGGTGTGGCTGACCCACCCCCCACCAAAGTTTACCGCCTACCCCAACTAAGTCGGTGAATGAACAAGTCGGGGTAAGCATCTTACATATAGCTCCACTCTTCTTCTACAAATGTGCAAAGTTTGTTGTCCGAGGGACCCCCTTCCTTAGACTCCCATGTTAAATTGTAATTTCTCTGGTAAATCTGGAGACCCAGTACCGGCCGGCCGTAGGTCCCTTGTACCCAAAACTTGGCACACCTGTAGCCACAGTTTTCCTCTATAAGTGTGCAAAGTTTGCTGTCTGGGGAACCTACGGCTGGGAGCACCGATTTTTCAAACCCGGGCACCCCTTCCATAGACTCCAATGTTAAACGTCAGTCTAGTCATGGGCACAGTGAGGTGTGGGCACAGTAAGGTGTGGGCACAGTGAGGCATGCAAATGGACACAGTGAGGCATGCAGATGGACACCCTAGGCTTATACTCGAGTCAATATGTTTTCCCAAATTTTGGGGTAAAATTAGGTGCCTCGGCTTATATTCGGGTCGGCTTATACTCGAGTATATACGATACATTGCAGTGCATTTACATAGTGTTTTTGAATAATTCCCGTTTCTGTTCTGTATTCATTGATGCCAATATTCCCTCCCAGTCTAAGTTCTGGAGAGCAGCCCTCGGGCCTTACAACCTTTTTTTTTTATATGGAATTTATTGTGACGCTCTGGCGCTTCCATTCTGAATTCCCCGCTATGTGTTCTTGCGGTCTCTTTTCTTTATTCGCAACTGTAAATAAACAATCTGACCGCTTTGTCTGGTTCATAAAACCAACCCTTGTGTTTTGTTTATAGATCTGCTCCCAGCTGAGCGAGCGGCTAGAAAAGCAGCAGACGTCGAACAAAGCCGAAATTGAGAAAATCCGGGTAAGTTCACGGCCTTCTCGAGCCGCAGCACTTTACTGTGATCTTCAGATGTTTACAGCAGAAGTCTGGAAATGTTCGGGGATCTTTGAGGACACGCAGTGCAGCTGAACCTCTTACAGGGTTTGGTTCATTTTTAAGATGGTCAATCGCTGCATGCGTCCGAAATGTCTTCCCGTCCGCAATGTCTTCCCGTCCGCAATGTCTTCCCGTCCGCAATGTCTTCCCGTCCGCAATGTCTTCCCGTCCGCAATGTCTTCCCGTCCGCAATGTCTTCCCGTCCGCAATGTCTTCCCGTCCGCAATGTCTTCCCGTCCGCAATGTCTTCCCGTCCGAAATGTCTTCCTGTCCTCAAGGTCTTCCCGTCCGCAATGTCTTCCCGCCCTCAATGTCTTCCCGTCCTCAAGGTCTTCCCGTCCGCAATGTCTTCCCGTCCGCAATGTCTTCCCGTCCGCAATGTCTTCCCGCCCTCAATGTCTTCCCGTCCGCAATGTCTTCCCGTCCTCAATGTCTTCCCGTCCTCAATGTCTTCCCGCCTGCAATGTCTTCCCGTCCTCAATGTCTTCCCGTCCTCAATGTCTTCCCGTCCTCAATGTCTTCCCGCCTGCAATGTCTTCCCGCCTGCAATGTCTTCCCGCCTGCAATGTCTTCCCATCCTCAATGTCTTCCCGTCCTCAATGTCTTCCCGTCCTCAATGTCTTCCCGTCCTCAATGTCTTCCCGCCTGCAATGTCTTCCCGCCTGCAATGTCTTCCCGCCTGCAATGTCTTCCCGCCTGCAATGTCTTCCCGCCTGCAATGTCTTCCCGCCTGCAATGTCTTCCCGTCCGCAATGTCTTCCCGTCCTCAATGTCTTCCCGTCCTCAATGTCTTCCCGTCCTCAATGTCTTCCCGTCCTCAATGTCTTCCCGTCCTCAATGTCTTCCCGTCCTCAATGTCTTCCCGTCCTCAATGTCTTCCCGTCCGCAATGTCTTCCCTTCCTCAATGTCTTCCCGTCCTCAATGTCTTCCCGTCCTCAATGTCTTCCCGTCCTCAATGTCTTCCCGTCCGCAATGTCTTCCCGTCCTCAATGTCTTCCCGTCCTCAATGTCTTCCCGTCCGCAATGTCTTCCCGTCCTCAATGTCTTCCCGTCCTCAATGTCTTCCCGTCCTCAATGTCTTCCCGTCCTCAATGTCTTCCCGTCCACAATGTCTTCCCGTCCGCAATGTCTTCCCGTCCGCAATGTCTTCCCGTCCGCAATGTCTTCCCGTCCGCAATGTCTTCCCGTCCTCAATGTCTTCCCGTCCTCAATGTCTTCCCGTCCTCAATGTCTTCCCGTCCTCAATGTCTTCCCGTCCTCAATGTCTTCCCGTCCTCAATGTCTTCCCGTCCTCAATGTCTTCCCGTCCTCAATGTCTTCCCGTCCTCAATGTCTTCCCGTCCTCAATGTCTTCCCGTCCTCAATGTCTTCCCGTCCGCAATGTCTTCCCGTCCGCAATGTCTTCCCGTCCGCAATGTCTTCCCGTCCTCAATGTCTTCCCGTCCTCAATGTCTTCCCGTCCTCAATGTCTTCCCGTCCGCAATGTCTTCCCGTCCGCAATGTCTTCCCGTCCGCAATGTCTTCCCGTCCGCAATGTCTTCCCGTCCTCAATGTCTTCCCGTCCTCAATGTCTTCCCGTCCGCAATGTCTTCCCTTCCTCAATGTCTTCCCGTCCTCAATGTCTTCCCGTCCTCAATGTCTTCCCGTCCTCAATGTCTTCCCGTCCGCAATGTCTTCCCGTCCTCAATGTCTTCCCGTCCTCAATGTCTTCCCGTCCGCAATGTCTTCCCGTCCTCAATGTCTTCCCGTCCTCAATGTCTTCCCGTCCTCAATGTCTTCCCGTCCTCAATGTCTTCCCGTCCGCAATGTCTTCCCGTCCGCAATGTCTTCCCGTCCTCAATGTCTTCCCGTCCGCAATGTCTTCCCGTCCGCAATGTCTTCCCGTCCTCAATGTCTTCCCGTCCTCAATGTCTTCCCGTCCTCAATGTCTTCCCGTCCTCAATGTCTTCCCGTCCTCAATGTCTTCCCGTCCTCAATGTCTTCCCGTCCTCAATGTCTTCCCGTCCTCAATGTCTTCCCGTCCTCAATGTCTTCCCGTCCTCAATGTCTTCCCGTCCTCAATGTCTTCCCGTCCTCAATGTCTTCCCGTCCTCAATGTCTTCCCGTCCGCAATGTCTTCCCGTCCGCAATGTCTTCCCGTCCGCAATGTCTTCCCGTCCGCAATGTCTTCCCGTCCTCAATGTCTTCCCGTCCTCAATGTCTTCCCGTCCTCAATGTCTTCCCGTCCGCAATGTCTTCCCGTCCGCAATGTCTTCCCGTCCGCAATGTCTTCCCGTCCGCAATGTCTTCCCGTCCGCAATGTCTTCCCGTCCGCAATGTCTTCCCGTCCTCAATGTCTTCCCGTCCTCAATGTCTTCCCGTCCTCAATGTCTTCCCGTCCTCAATGTCTTCCCGTCCTCAATGTCTTCCCGCCTGCAATGTCTTCCCGCCTGCAATGTCTTCCCGCCTGCAATGTCTTCCCGCCTGCAATGTCTTCCCGCCTGCAATGTCTTCCCGCCTGCAATGTCTTCCCGCCTGCAATGTCTTCCCGCCTGCAATGTCTTCCCGTCCGCAATGTCTTCCCGTCCTCAATGTCTTCCCGTCCTCAATGTCTTCCCGTCCTCAATGTCTTCCCGTCCTCAATGTCTTCCCGTCCTCAATGTCTTCCCGTCCTCAATGTCTTCCCGTCCTCAATGTCTTCCCGTCCTCAATGTCTTCCCGTCCTCAATGTCTTCCCGTCCTCAATGTCTTCCCGTCCTCAATGTCTTCCCGTCCGCAATGTCTTCCCGTCCGCAATGTCTTCCCGTCCGCAATGTCTTCCCGTCCGCAATGTCTTCCCGTCCTCAATGTCTTCCCGTCCTCAATGTCTTCCCGTCCGCAATGTCTTCCCGTCCGCAATGTCTTCCCGTCCGCAATGTCTTCCCGTCCGCAATGTCTTCCCGTCCGCAATGTCTTCCCGTCCTCAATGTCTTCCCGTCCTCAATGTCTTCCCGTCCGCAATGTCTTCCCTTCCTCCTCAATGTCTTCCCGTCCTCAATGTCTTCCCGTCCTCAATGTCTTCCCGTCCGCAATGTCTTCCCGTCCTCAATGTCTTCCCGTCCTCAATGTCTTCCCGTCCGCAATGTCTTCCCGTCCTCAATGTCTTCCCGTCCTCAATGTCTTCCCGTCCTCAATGCTTCCCGTCCTCAATGTCTTCCCGTCCGCAATGTCTTCCCGTCCGCAATGTCTTCCCGTCCTCAATGTCTTCCCGTCCTCTTCCCGTCCGCAATGTCTTCCCGTCCTCTTCCCGTCCTCAATGTCTTCCCGTCCTCAATGTCTTCCCGTCCTCAATGTCTTCCCGTCCTCAATGTCTTCCCGTCCTCAATGTCTTCCCGTCCGCAATGTCTTCCCGTCCGCAATGTCTTCCCGTCCGCAATGTCTTCCCGTCCGCAATGTCTTCCCGTCCTCAATGCTTCCCGTCCTCAATGTCTTCCCGTCCTCAATGTCTTCCCGTCCGCAATGTCTTCCCGTCCGCAATGTCTTCCCGTCCGCAATGTCTTCCCGTCCGCAATGTCTTCCCGTCCGCAATGTCTTCCCGTCCTCAATGTCTTCCCGTCCTCAATGTCTTCCCGTCCTCAATGCTTCCCGTCCTCAATGTCTTCCCGTCCTCAATGCTTCCCGTCCTCAATGTCTTCCCGTCCGCAATGTCTTCCCGTCCTTCCCGCAATGTCTTCCCGTCCTCCCGCCTGCAATGTCTTCCCGTCCTCCCGCCTGCAATGTCTTCCCGTCCTCTTCCCGTCCGCAATGTCTTCCCGTCCTCAATGTCTTCCCGTCCTCAATGTCTTCCCGTCCTCAATGCTTCCCGTCCTCAATGTCTTCCCGTCCTCAATGCTTCCCGTCCTCAATGTCTTCCCGTCCTCAATGTCTTCCCGTCCGCAATGTCTTCCCGTCCGCAATGTCTTCCCGTCCTCAATGTCTTCCCGTCCTCAATGTCTTCCCGTCCTCAATGTCTTCCCGTCCGCAATGTCTTCCCGTCCGCAATGTCTTCCCGTCCTCAATGTCTTCCCGTCCTCAATGTCTTCCCGCCTGCAATGTCTTCCCTACCTCAATGTCTTCCCGTCCGCAATCAATGTCTTCCCGTCCTCAATGTCTTCCCGTCCTCAATGTCTTCCCGTCCTCAATGTCTTCCCGTCCTCAATGTCTTCCCGTCCTCAATGTCTTCCCGTCCTCAATGTCTTCCCGTCCTCAATGTCCCCGTCCTCAATGTCTTCCCGTCCTCAATGTCCCCGCCTGCAATGTCTTCCCTACTGCAGATGTTACCACTCAAGTTCTGTTACAGTGGAACTCTGAAAAAGTCCAAATATTTTAAGGCGTTCAACTTTTCTTGATTTGGACCTCGAGCCCTTAAATGGGTGTTCCAGACAAATTTTATGTTTATTAAAAGTCAGCAGCTACAAAAAGTGTAGCTGCTGGCTTTTAATAAACATACACTTACCTGCTCCAGCGTTCCAGCGACGCGCCGGCCGGGGCTCTGCTCCGCTCTCCCCCTCCCCGGCCGGCATCCTCATTGCTACTGTGGGCACCCGGCCGTGACAGCTTTCGGCTTCACGGCCGGGCACCCACTGCGCATGCGCGAGCGGCACTGGACACTTCCCATTGGACAGGCGATCGCCTAGGACAGGGGTGGCCCGCGGAGCTCTCTGATGTGGCCCGCGACCTCCTTCTCTGGAATGGAGGGTTGGCAAGCCCAGATCGCAGGTTGCCGACCCACCATACCACAGCATCAGTGTTGTGAATGAAGCTGGTGGTAGAGGAAGAAAGCGGCTGCAGAGCAGAGCCCCATAATCCGATGCTTCCTCTACAGTGCCGGCTTATGCCACAGGTGGAGTCTATGGCCAAGTTCAGCTAACCTGTAGGGTATACACAGGTGCACTACATTGCACCCACGGTGTGGCTATACCGCAGTAGATCAGTGTGAAAGCAGTCTTAGGCCCTTTTCACAAGATCCGCCCGACCAAATGGGACCCTTAATTCACCTCTATAGAGCGACAGATGTCTGTTTATGCCCACCCACCTCCAATCCGAAAAACAGAAGAGATTTCAACCCCCTTTATCTGGGCGGATAGGAGGGCCAATAGAGTAGCCGTGACCTGTCTTCCGCCTGTTCCGCTCATAGTGTCCCTCGAATGGTTACCAAGTTGCTTAAGTGGCCCTCGCTCTTCAAAAGTTTGGGCACCCCTGGCCTAGGACCTGTCAGTGTCCTAGGCCATCGCCTACAGGGAATGGCTGCAATAAGGTGATTAAGCCTAATCGCCTTACCAGCCCCTCGGCGGAAGGAGGAAGTGGGACAGGAAGTCCCACTCCTCCTGAAGCCCCCACTCCCCCCCCCCCCCCCCCCAAAAAAAAATGACATGCCAAATGTAGCATGTAAGGGGGTGAGGAGTAGGATAAGCGGAAGTTCCATTTTTGGGTGGAACTCCGCTTTAACAACTTAAAGTGGAAGTAAACCCTTCTATCATTTTCAGCCAAGGAAGCTGCCATCTTGGCCTCTGTTTAATCCTCAACTGCCATGGTGCTGCACATGTGATCAGTTATGACACCAGCCATTGGATGGTTTGGCAGTTTGGTTGAGAGCACAACCAATGTGACAGTTGGCAATCCCAGCATGCCGGAAATTTAACTGCTTTTTGAAACTGTTAAATCGATGGGTTTACTTCCGCTTTAAGCCCCGGACCATTATGCAGGTAAAGGACCTGGCCCCTCTTTGCGATTCGGCACTGCGTCGCTTTAACTGACAATTGCGCGGTCGTGCGACGTGGCTCCCAAACAAAATTTGGCGTCCTTTTTCCCCACAAATAGAGCTTTATTTTGGTGGTATTTGATCACCTCTGCGGTTTTTAGTTTTTTGCGCTATAAACAAAAATACACCGACAATTTTGAAAAAAATGCGATATTTTTAACTTTGTGCTAAAATAAATATCCCCCCAAAAAATATATAAAAAATGTTTTTTTCCTCAGTTTAGGCCGATACGTATTCTTCCACGTATTTTTGGTAAAAAAAAACGCAATAAGCGTTTATCGATTGGTTTGCGCAAAATTTATAGCGTTTACAAAATAGGGGATAGTTTTATGGCATTTTTGTTACAATTTTTTTTTTTTTATTAGTAATGGCGACGATCAGCGTTTTTTTTTTTTTCGTGACTGCGACATTATGGCGGACACATCGGACAATTTTGACACATTTTTGGGACCATTGTCATTTTCACTGCAAAAAGTGCTATAAAAATGCACTGATTACTGTGAAAATGACAATTACAGTTTGGGGGTTAACCACTAGGGGGCGCTATAGGGGGTTAAGTGTGACCTCGTCTGTGTTTCTAACTGTAGGGGGGTGGGGCTGAACGTGTGACGTCACTGATCGTCTTTCCCTATATCAGGGAACAGACGATCAGTGTCACTGCCACAATGAAGAACGGGGAAGCTGTGTCTACACTCCCCGTTCTTCAGCGCCTGTGACCGGCAGCAATCGGGGACGTACAGGTATGTGCCTGTGCCATTCTGCCGAAATAAATGTGCAGGAGGCGGTCCTTAAGTGGTTAAGCTTGTGCATTGTTGTTTCACTTACCTTCTCCTTCCATTTCCCTTCTAAATGTCGGAATTTCTCACTTCCTGTTCCTCCTCAGTAAGCTTGCCCCCATCATCCAAGCCGTTCTGGCTGGGGGTTAGTCAGCGTGCTCGCCCCCTCTCTTGGGACTACATCCCCTTCCCTGGGAAAACACTGTGTTCACAGATGTAGCGGCAAGTGAGGGGGCGAGCACGTTGACTAACCCCCAGCCAGAACAGCTCGGATGATGGGGGCAAGCTTACTGAGGAGGAACAGGAAGTGAGAAATTCAGACAAAGAAAAAAAAACATTTAGAGGGGAAATTGAAGGAAAAGGTAAGTGAACCAACAATGCACCAAATTAACCTTTACAACCCCTTTAAAGCTTTCAACATTTCTTGATTTTCTTGAGATGGTTAGAGACTATGGGCATAATAAAAGAGATGGCCATTCAGGCATGTGATGAATTCATGGTGCAAGAAACAGACATTTAAAGGCAAACTCCACCAAAACAATGGGGTTTGTTGCCCCAGAAGTGCTGCAGAGGGGAAAAAAATGATCTATAAGCCGCACGTCAATGGCAGACCTATGTGAGGAGTGTATGGACTTCAACCAGGCCACGCCCCCAACACAATTTTCTCCGCCCCTTGGAGCTTAATAAATGGCAGCCTCAGCCTGCACTCCAACCAGGAAGCCACACCACCAACGTGTTTCACATCCGCCCCTTGGAGCTTAGTCATGATTAAGCTTTAGGGGCGGAGCGAAACACGTTGAGGGCGTGGCCTGGTTGGAGTCTAGGCTAAGGCCACCATACACTAAACTCCAAGGGGCAGAGCGAAATGTGTTGGGGACAGGGCCTGGTTGGAGTCTAGACTGAGGCCGCCATAGACTAAACTCCAAGGGGCGGAGCGAAATGTGTTAGGGGGCAGGGCCTGTTTGGAGTGCAGGCTGAGGCTGTCATACACTCCTCACACGGGTCTGCCATCGATGCGCAGCTTATGGATTTTTCTCTATGACACTGCTAAAGCTCGGAGCCGGGACAGGCTTTTTTCCCAGCCAGCACTCTCAGGGGTTTAGCCCCGATTCCACCTCCTACCTGAGCAGCACCATAGGGTACCAGAAGTGCTGCACCTGCACTAAATTCTTAGTGATGTAATCATTTTATTAAATATTAGGATGTATTAGGTCTTTAATGTGTTATTTCTCAGATCGTATAGACCAGTGGTCTCCAAACTGTGGCCCGGGGGCCAGATGTGGGCCTTTGCTTGCTTTTATCCGGCCCTTGGGGCACTATTTTATCTACTGATGACAACAATGGAATGTAATACCCCCACCACCACCACCATCAATAAAGTGACACAATTCCTCCTAATGACACCCACAAAAGGGCACAATTCCCCCTAATAACACCAACAGTGGGGCCCAATAACGGCCACAAAAGGGCCCAATTCCTCCTAATGACACCAATAACAGGGCCCAATTCCTCCCAATAACACGATAACAGGGCCCAATTCCTCCCAATAACACGATAACAGGGCCCAATTCCTCCCAATGACACCAACAACAGGGCCCAATTCCTCCCAATGACACCAATAACAGGGCCCAATTCCTCCCAATGACACCAGCAATATGGCCCAATGATGCCAATAACAGGGCCCAATTCCTCCCAATGACGCCAACAACAGGGCCCAATTCCTCCCAATGACGCCAACAACAGGGCCCAATTCCTCCCAATGACGCCAACAACAGGGCCCAATTCCTCCCAATGACACCAGCAATAGGGCCCAATTCCTCCCAATGACACCAGCAATAGGGCCCAATTCCTCCCAATGACACCAGCAATAGGGCCCAATTCCTCCCAATGACGCCAATAACAGGGCCCAATTCCTCCCAATGACGCCAATAACAGGGCCCAATTCCTCCCAATGACACCAGCAATATGGCCCAATGACGCCAATAACAGGACCCAATTCCTCCCAATGACGCCAATAACAGGGCCCAATTCCTCCCAATGACACCAGCAATAGGGCCCAATTCCTCCCAATGACGCCAATAACAGGGCCCAATTCCTCCCAATGACGCCAATAACAGGGCCCAATTCCTCCCAATGACACCAACAACAGGGCCCAATTCCTCCCAATGACACCAACAACAGGGCCCAATTCCTCCCAATGACACCAGCAATATGGCCCAATGCCGCCAATAACGGGGCCCAATTCCTCCCAATGACACCAGCAATATGGCCCAATGACGCCAACAACAGGGCCCAATTCCTCCCAATGACACCAGCAACAGGGCTCAATTCCTCCCAATGACGCCAATAACAGGGCCCAATTCCTCCCAATGACGCCAATAACAGGGCCCAATTCCTCCCAATGACACCAACAACAGGGCTCAATTCCTCCCAATGACGCCAATAACAGGGCCCAATTCCTCCCAATGACGCCAATAACAGGGCCCAATTCCTCCCAATGACACCAACAACAGGGTCCAATTCCTCCCAATGACACCAACAACAGGGTCCAATTCCTCCCAATGACGCCCATAACAGGGTCCAATTCCTCCCAATGACGCCCATAACAGGGCCCAATTCCTCCCAATGACACCAACAACAGGGCCCAATTCCTCCCAATGACACCAGCAATATGGCCCAATGACGCCAACAACAGGGCCCAATTCCTCCCAATGACGCCAATAACAGGGCCCAATTCCTCCCAATGACGCCAATAACAGGGCCCAATTCCTCCCAATGACACCAACAACAGGGTCCAATTCCTCCCAATGACGCCCATAACAGGGCCCAATTCCTCCCAATGACACCAACAATGTCGCCCAACAACAATGAGGCATAATCCTTTCCATTGACACCAAAGATGGGTTTGTATTTTTTCTTACCCACTGCTGTTGGGACGTTTTCTACTCTCAATAGCCACAACCCGGCCCCACTAAAGTCTGTACAGTAAACTGGCCCTTTGCTTGTAAAGTTTGGAGACCTAGGACATAGACGAATACAACAATTTACACCTAAATTTAGATCCCAGCTAACCGTCTTTCCTCGGCTTCTCTTTCAATGCAGCAAAAGGTTGAAGGGTGCGAACGCTGCAGAGAATTCTTCAACACGGAGGGGAAGGTAAAGTTGGTGAGTGCTACAAAGGACAACTCCACAGAAGAGGACACCGATGAAGAGAAGGAGACCCTGAAGAACCAACTACGGGAAATGGAACTTGAATTGGCTCAAACCAAACTTCAGCTGGTGGAAGCCGAGTGTAAAATACAGGTAGGTTGTCAGTGGAGGACATAGACAGGTTGTCGGCGGAGGAGGACATAGACAGGTTGTCGGCGGAGGAGGACATAGACAGGTTGTCGGCGGAGGAGGACATAGACAGGTTGTCGGCGGAGGAGGACATAGACAGGTTGTCGGCGGAGGAGGACATAGACAGGTTGTCGGCGGAGGAGGACATAGACAGGTTGTCGGCGGAGGAGGACATAGACAGGTTGTCGGCGGAGGAGGACATAGACAGGTTGTCGGCGGAGGAGGACATAGACAGGTTGTCGGCGGAGGAGGACATAGACAGGTTGTCGGCGGAGGAGGACATAGACAGGTTGTCGGCGGAGGAGGACATAGACAGGTTGTCGGCGGAGGAGGACATAGACAGGTTGTCGGCGGAGGAGGACATAGACAGGTTGTCGGCGGAGGAGGACATAGACAGGTTGTCGGCGGAGGAGGACATAGACAGGTTGTCGGCGGAGGAGGACATAGACAGGTTGTCGGCGGAGGAGGACATAGACAGGTTGTCGGCGGAGGAGGACATAGATGGGCCTCGGACACCAGTTAGAATTCTCCTTTCAAGCATCAAGTATTGAAATCATTTTTATTCTAAGGGCACGTTCACATGGACGGACTCCGCCAACGGATCCACCAGCTCATCGGGAAATCTGCCCGCTGATCCTCCTGTTGACAGTTCTGTGTCCACTCCGCTTATGCAAAGCGGATGCAGCCCGCTTTCCTTGGATGGTGGTCGAATGTAAACGGACTGTCTGTCCATTTACATCCAGATGTTCAAGGAACAGAGGTTGAGGCATCCACAGGATGAAGGAAGCAGAAGCAGGGAGATCCTTTCACTGCAGGTCCACAGTTACAGCTTCCCCTCCAGCAAGGAGTGACATCTTAAATTCTCAGTTCAGATCTTGAGCGTAGCAGTCAGTTCCATTTACTAAGCTGATACACGAGTCTATCTTTGTAACGATATCCTTTATGATGGGGGAATAGTCAAGGCACAGAGGTTGAGGAGTCCAATGAATAAAGGAAGCGGAAGCAGGGAGATCCTTTCACTGCAGCTTCCCTTCCAGCAAGGAGCGACATCTTAAAAACCTCACATCAGATCTTCAGAGTAGCAGTCAGGGGCTCATTCATCAAACTGGCACACCAATCTGTCTTTGTAATGATACCCTATATCAGGGGTCTCCAAACTATGGCTCTCCAGTTGTCCAGGAACTACAATCCCATTATGACTGTGAATGTCAGAGGTTTACAATGCCTCATGTAGTTCCACAACAGCTGGAGGGCAGTAGTCTGAAGATCCATGCCTTATTAGATGGGGGGATGTTCAAGGAGCAGAGGCTGAGGAGTCCACAGGATGAAGAAAGCAGAAGCAGTTAGATCCTTTCAGTGTAGGCCCACAGTTACAGCTTCCCCCTCCAGCAAGGACTTGACATCTTAAAAACTTCACTTCAGGTCTTCAGAGTAGCAGTCAGAGGCCCATTCATCAAACTGGCACACAAGTCTGTCTTTGTAATGACATCTTATACCTACAGTGCCTTGCGAAAGTTTTCGGCCCCCTTGAACTTTGCAACCTTTTGCCACATTTCAGGCTTCAAACATAAAGAAATAAAACTGTTATTTTTTGTGAAGAATCAACAACAAGTGGGACACAATCATGAAGTGGAACCCCTTAAGTTAATACTTTGTAGCGCCCCCTTTTGCTGCGATTACAGCTGTAAGTTGCTTGGGGTGTCTCTATCAGTTTTGCACATCGAGAGACTGAAATTTTTGCCCATTCCTCCTTGTAAAACAGCTGGAGCTCAGTGAGGTTGGATGGAGAGCGTTTGTGAACAGCAGTTTTCAGTTCTTTCCACAGATTCTCGATTGGATTCAGGTCTGGACTTTGACTTGGCCATTCTAACACCTGGATATGTTTATTTGTGAACCATTCCATTGTAGATTTTGCTTTATGTTTTGGATCATTGTCTTGTTGGAAGACAGATCTCCGTCCCAGTCTCAGGTCTTTTGCAGACTCCATCAGGTTTTCTTGCAGAATGGTCCTGTATTTGGCTCCATCCATCTTCCCATCAATTCTAACCATCTTCCCTGTCCCTGCTGAAGAACAGCAGGCCCAAACCATGATGCTGCCACCACCATGTTTCACAGTGGGGATGGTGTGTTCAGGGTGATGAGCTGTGTTGCTTTTACGCCAAACATAACGTTTTGCATTGTTGCCAAAAAGTTTGATTTTGGTTTCATCTGAGCAGAGCACCTTCTGCTACATGTTTGGTGTGTCTCCCAGGTGGCTTGTGGCAAACTTTAAACAACACTTTTTATGGATTTATCTTTAAGAAATGGCTTTCTTCTTGCCACTCTTCCATAAAGGCCAGATTTGTGCAGTATACAGGGACTGATTGTTGTCCTATGGACAGAGTCTCCCACCTCAGCTGTAGATCTCTGCAGTTCATCCAGAGTGATCATGGGCCTCTTGGCTGCATCTCTGATCAGTCTTCTCCTTGTATGAGCTGAAAGTTTAGAGAGACGGACAGGTCTTCGTAGATTTGCAGTGGTCTGATACTCCTTCCATTTCAATATTATCACTTGCACATTGCTCCTTGGGATGTTTAAAGCTTGGGAAATCTTTTTGTATCCAAATCCGGCTTTAAACTTCTCCACAACAGTATGTCGGACCTGCCTGGTGTGTTCCTTGTTCTTCATGATGCTCTCTGCGCTTTAAACGGACCTCTGTGACTATCACAGTGCAGGTGCATTTATATGGAGACTTGATTACACACGGGTGGATTCTATTTATCATCATTAGTCATTTAGGTCAACATTGGATCATTCAGAGATCCTCACTGAACTTCTGGAGAGAGTTTGCTGCACTGAAAGTAAAGGGGCTGAATAATTTTGCACGCCCAGATTTTCAGTTTTTTTATTTGTTAACAAAGTTTGAAATATCCAATAAATTTCGTTCCACTTCATGATTGTGTCCCACTTGTTTTTGATTCTTCACAAAAAAATTACAGTTTTAAATCTTTGTTTGAAGCCTGTGGCTTAAGGTCGCAAAGTTCAAGGGGGCCGAATACTTTCGCAAGGCACTGTATATGATGAGGGAATGTTCAAGGAGCCGGGGTTGAGGCGTCCACAGGATGAAGGAAGCAGAAGCAGGGAGATCCTTTCACTGCAGGTCCACAGTTACAGCTTCCACTCCAGCAAAGAGTGACCTCTTAAAATCTCAGTTCATATCTAAAGTATAGGAGACAGAGGCCCATTCATTAAACTGGCACACAAGTCTATCTTTGTAATGACATCTTATACCATTTTTTTCAGGATCTGGAGCACCATCTTGGCCTGGCCATAAATGAAGTTCAAGCAGCAAAGAAGACCTGGTTCAACAGGACCATCAGCTCCATTAAAACCGCCACTGGAGTACAAGGGAAAGAGACCTCTTAACAGCCTGACTCTTGTACAAAAAAAAAAAAAAAAAGTTGTCTTTATGAAAACATGATACCTTCTGTTGCCTTCCTTGGCCAGATATTTTGGTTTGCTCTACATGTAAGAGGACCAGGAGGAGTGCAGCATGACAGGATGGTAGTTGGTCAATGCTTGTCAGTCACTTCTACGATTAAGCACCTCTGGCCCTTGCCAACATTCTTCCACAGTCCTTGTAAAAAATAAATAAAAAATAACTGACACTAAGTGAAATTAGGTAGGTGGAGACCCGTACCCTGGGCCGAGCGATCGTTTTCTCGTCGGCCCGCCACGATTTGCTCGATACCACAGAGTTTCCATTTTTACCCTTTATTAATGATCATTGTCAGGAAACTTTTTTTTTTTTTTTTTTACGCCAAGGATTTGTATTGAGATTCTGCTTACATGGTGACAACTCTTCGAGTCTAGCAGGATTTTGGTTGGCAGTGGCTTGGTTACATTACTGTATTTCGATTCGATGGCTAGCTCCTTAAGTACGTCCCCCACTTAGCATTACAGTTGATTTGTTTTCGGGACGCTGCCATACATGTGTTTATAATGAGGTCATAACCTGAGGATCCTTCAACAAGCTTTGTGCCACCAACTCCTTTAGCGTGGAGGATGGTTCAAGGCAAAGCTATAAAGGGCCTTTCTTTTAGGGAAGGTTGGATCCTTCTACTACTGAGATTGCTTCCTTATAATACGAGGCCCATGGGGGGGGGGGGGGGCCAGACCCGTTATTTCTATAGTAGAACGTTTATAAACGTGAAGGTAGGTCCTGGTTCCAATGCAGTACGGAGGTCCCTGACTTGGAAAGAGTAATAATCACCAGACTAAAGGGGCCTTTCTCGTATTTGGAGACATTGACTGTTACCTCCAGAGATCCGATAATGCAGTCTTGTTTTTTTTTCAGTTCTATATTAAGCAGATGGGGGATTTGCAGCCACCGAGTACTTTACTAAGCTATGTGGAGTCTTATCACAGCGCCCTTTGTGGAGTTAATCCACAGATACTATAACAGTCATTGAGAATCATTCGAAAAGTTCGGATCTCCCCTGCGCTTCTCTTATTTGCAGGCACTGAAAGGAGCTTTGTGCACTTCTCTCTGATTACCGTTGGGGTTTTTTTTCTCGAGCACTCGTCGCTTGTCTTTCTGACATTATATGTCCATTTACGTCTCACATGTCACACCTACTGTTGTAGCTTTTTTTTTTTTATAAACTCGGTTAAGCCGTTAACTTCTTGGGGGCTCTTTTTGGTAATATATAGTGCCAAGAGCGAAGGAGCATGGTAACTAAAAGAATCAAGAGATCACATGCCTGTGGGGGGGTTCTCATTTATCCAGATCATGGTATAGCTTGTAGAAGTTATTCACATTCAGCGGGACAATGTTGAAGGCATCCTATCGCTCATCCAAGTAGCTTGCTTAGTTCTGATGAGTGACGGGCACATACCCCAGCATTTATGTCCACGTGATTAGCTTGGTGACCTTAAGCCAACCTGTGTCAAACACAAGGCCCACAGGCCGATTTCATGTGTCCCTCGCACCTCTATTGTAGCTGAAGCACCCCTTTGTCTCCGCCTTTCCTGGTCTCAGCTGACTCCAGCCCTTCTCTGGTCCCCCTCCACACCATGCCCTTCTTTCATTCCAGCTCCACCCCCCCCCAGCTGACTCTGGTTGTCCACACCCTGCACTTTCTTCTTCCAAGCTCCACCCCAGCTGACTCTAGCCCTCCTCTGGTCCCCCTCCACACCATGCCCCTCTTGCTTCCCAGCTCCACCCCCCAGCTGACTCTGGTCCTCCACACCCTGCACTTTCTGCTTCCAAGCTCCACCCCAACCTGACTCCAGCCCTCCTCTGGTTTCCCTCCACACCATGCACTTTCTGCTTCCCTGCTCAACCCCAAACTGACTCCAGCCCTCCTCTGGTTTCCCTCCACACCATGCACTTTCTGCTTCCCTGCTCCACCCCAACCTGACTCCAGCCCTCCTCTGGTTTCCCTCCACACCATGCACTTTCTGCTTCCCAGCTCCACCCGCAGTTGACTTCAGTCCTCCTCTGGTCCACCTTCACACCATGCCCTTCTTGCTGCCCAGCTCCACCCCCCCAGCTGAATCTGGTCCTCCACACCCTGCACTTTCTGCTTTCAAGCTCAACCCCAGCTGACTCCAGCCCTCCTCTGGTCCCCCTCCACACCATGCACTTTCTGCTTCCCTGTGCCACCCGCAGCTGACTCCAGCCCTCCTTTGGTCCCCCTCCACACCATGCACTTTCTGCTTCCCTGTGCCACCCACAGCTGACTCCAGCCCTCCTCTGGTCCCCCTCCACACCATGCACTTTCTGCTTCCCTGTGCCACCCCCAGCTGACTCCAGCCCTCCTCTGGTCCCCCTCCACACCTTGCCCTTCTTGCTTCCCAGCTCCACCCCCAGCTGACTCTAGCCCTCTTCTGGTCCTCCTCCAGACCCTGCATTTTCTGCTCCCCAGCTTCTTCCCAGAAGCTGTACAAAGTAAGGGGGCTGCACTGTGATGTAAGGGAGGGTGGGTGGCTCTTGAATTCTGATGGTGGGTTGGGGCTCTTGACATCTGATGCAAGCGGAAGGTGCTCTAGACATCTAGTCTAACAGATACAGCCAGCCCACTGAGGGCAACTGTAATGCTGATGCAGCCCGTGATTAAATTAAGTTTGACACCCCTGCTCTAAGGGTTTCTTAAGCTGTGGCTCTGTAAACTCCCATCTGATGGTGCCTGCATAGTTCCAGGTCCCAACACCACACAGAAATGGACTCTCTGTTGACAGAGTCTCTTTAAAGTGTAGTAAATACAGTTTTGTATGAGCTTCCATCTTCTCACATCCCAGCTCCGCCCGGTGCTCAGACTTGCAGGCTTCTGAAGCCTCAGGTAACACAAATCACAAGAGGAGAAGTCGGCACTCAGAATGGCATCCAACAATGGTTATCCTTTTTTTTGAAAAAAACATGTACAACAGCTACAAAACCGGCAACGTGTTTCGGCCGTCAGGCCTTAGTCATGGCCACGACTAAGGCCTGATGGCCGAAACACGTTGGCTCTTTGGATACATTTAAAGTGTAGAGCTACAACCCCGCTATGTTCTGACTAACAGACTTGTCCTCTTATGTTGGCCCTTACATTTGTTTGGAGTACATTTCCTGACGCTCATTAGAGCTGAGGAAGCTACTTGGACAAGCAGCAAAACGTCATCAGCATTACTGAACAAGTCCCGTTGGATGTAACCAACTTTTACAAGCTAAACCAAGAGATCCGTTTCCATTCGTCCGCTCTGAGCTGAAAGTTACATTTTTTTTATTAGTCCGAATTCTGCTTTTTCGGAAAGCTGAAAAGGAAGGATGATCTGGTGAAAGCCCTACCCTTGGGCACTATGGATTTGCTTTATATTATTGTCCGTCACGCTGCTGGTGAGTAACGCCCATTTTTTGGCCTTCAAAGGGCCAGCCGTGCATTGAGTAGCAGTTCACTGGATTTTTCAAATGGAGCAGTGGATTTCCTGAGCCGACTTCCAACAAGAAGTACGAGGTGATCAGCTGCAGTGAAGTGCCGGAATCCAGAAGACGAGGGTTCATTTTATTTTTTTTTGCAGTTTTTGGGAATAATAGTTTAAAGCTGAACTCCAGAAAGATAAAAAAACAAATGAATGCATCCATACCCCTTTGCAATTGGGGCTTCTCGTGCACTCTATTTAGTCTAGTGGCTGTAAAAAGCACTTACCCAATGCTGATGGGAGGAAAGAGCACAGGGGTGAGCTCATCACTGCACTGCTTCTCCTTTCACTGTCCAGTCATAGGCTGGAGGAGGGTCTAGGATAACCCTGATTCAGAGGAGGTGGGTAAATGATGCGAGCAATTAGACTGAGGACATCTAGCAGTAGAGGGAGAAATCTCTAAATTATAGGTGAATTTTGCAAAAGCAGGGAGATGAGCTCACCACTGCGCTGCTTCTCCTTTCACTGTCCAGTCATAGGCTGGGGGAGGGTCTAGGACAACCTGAACTCAGAGGAGGTGGGTAAATGATGCAAGCAATCAGACTGAGGACATCTAGCAGCAGAGGGGGAAATCTCGAAATTCTAAGTGAATTTTGCAAAAGCAGGGAGATGAGCTCACCACTGCGCTGCTTCTCCTTTCACTGTCCAGTCATAGGCTGGGGGAGGGTGTAGGACAACCTGGGTCAGAGGAAGCAGAAAAAAGTACAACAATTTCTGAATTGTGGGGAATTTTTCAAGAGCAGAAAGATGAGCTTACCACTGCTTCTCCTTTTACTGTCCAGTCATAGGCTGGGGGCAGGTCTAGGGCAACCTGGGCTCAGAGGAAGTGGGTTAAATGATGCAAGCAATTAGACTGAGGACATCTAGCAGCAGAGGGAGAAATCTCTAAATTGTAGGTGAATTTTGCATGAGCAGAGAGATGAGCTCTTCACTGCACTGCTGCTCTTATCACTGTCCAGCCACAGGCTGGAGGCAAGTCTAGGACAATCTGGGTTCTGACGAAACGGGTTAAAAAATGCAAGCAATTAGACTGGGGACATCTAGCAGCAGAGGGGGAGATCTCTAAATTGTAAATTAATTTTGCAAGAGCGGGGGGATGAGCTCTGTTCTGCTTCTCCTTTCACTGTCCAGTCACAGGCTGGGGGAGGGTCTAGGACAGAGGTGGCAAACACAAGGGCCGCGGGCCGAATGCGGCCCTCCAGGCCATTTCATGCGGCCCTCCAGGCCATTTCATGCGGCCCTCCAGGCCATTTCATGCGGCCCTCGCACCTCTCCAGTCATCCTCCAGACCCTTACTTTCTGCTTTCAAGCAATACATCCAGCTTCTTCCCAGCAGCAGCATAAGGAAAGGGGGGTGCACTGTAATGTAAGGGAGAGGGGGAACTCAACTTCTGATGGTGGGGGGGCTCTTGACATCTAATGTAAGGGGAAGGGATGCGCTGGACATCTAATCTTACAGATACAACCGGCCCTTTTGAGAGCAACCATAATGCTGATGCGGCCCACGATGAAATTGAGTTTGACACCCCTGGTCTAGGACAACCTGGGTTCAGACGAAGTGGGTTAAATGATGCAACCAATCAGACTGAGGACATCTAGCATCAGAAAAAAGTACAACAAAAATCGCTGAATTCTGGGGGGATTTTGCAAGAGCAGAAAGATGAGCTCTTCACTGCACTGCTTCTCCTTTCACTGTCCAGTCACAGTGATGCAAGCAATCAGACTGAGGACATCTAGCAGTGGAAAAAAAAAGTACTGAAATCTCTGAATTGTTTATGAATTTTGTCTCATTTTTTTTTTGCTGGAGTTCTACTTTAATCGTGTATTCCGGCGTACCTTCCATTTTCAGGGCTCGTCTGCCGCAGTGTGGGGGTCTGCACTTTAGGTGCTAAACACAAAGCACGTGTCATTCCTTTTGAATTTACATTGTTGCGTAGAAGTCGGCTTACAGAACGGCAGTTATTTGCACCTTTGTACCTTTTTTTTTCTGTGTGTGCGTGTTTCTTTTCTTTTTTTCTTTTTATTTATACTTGTTTGCGTTTTACTGGCTTCTGTTGCATCGCTTGACGAAAAAAGTCGTTTGAAGTGTATTGCGGGTTACACTAAACAAAAACAAAAAAAGGCACTGGTTTGTGTATATATATAAAAGTTTTTGGTTTATTTTGTATATCTATTTTTTCTTAGTTTCTGTACTAATGCTAGCTACTGTAAAAGTTATATATAAAAAAAATAACATGAAACCGCTGAAGATCTCCTCCACATAACCCGCTACCATCGTCTTCTATTGTTTTAAACAAAAAAGAAAAGAAAACAGATTATACTGTTCTTACTTCAAAAAGTGTGCAAGTAGTGCTGGTTGTAGGTACAGTGTGTATAACTCTTCGATTTAACGAAAAATATATGAAATATTATTAAATTGGAGAACCCGGTTTTCTGATTCATTGTCTGCAGTGCTGATTCGTGTTGTCACATTGCGATGCCGAGCGAGCCCAGTTTTTGGATGACGACGCTTCTCGCCCCATTGGACGGACATACAGTATAAAGTAAATACACCCCTCAGTCACATTTTTGTAAATCTGTAAAAGAAGTGAGTTGTAATGGAACCCCAAGTGGGACAGGGCTTAAAGCCGTTTAGGATTTTCGATTCCCGAACACAAGGCAGCTACCGACACTCCACAGTCAGGTAAACACGACCCATACGAATAATACGAGACACACAGCTCTGTATGAAGTTCAAGCAGGTCTGATCCTTTATTGAGAAATACAGCTCTTATATACAGTTTAGGATACTGCAGTTACCAAATGAACAACGACCCAACTCCACCCACAACATCACACCATGTTTACCGAATGAGCCCCAATACACATCTTTTAGTACACATCCTTAGCCGGATTCACAAAGCACCTACGCCGACGTATCTCCAGAAGGTATGGACGTAGGTTACGTTTACGTCATAGGCAGTGATTCAACGTATCTTAGGGAGTTGTTTTCGATGTGATTGTGAGTATGCGCACTGGGATGCATCAAAGGTACGACGCATGCGTCGTTCATTTTAAGTACTTGTTTGAAGCTCAGACCATCATTTGCATGGGGTCACGCTTCATTTAAATGTATCACGCCCACTTCCAGACCACTTTGACTTACGCCGGCGCAACATTGGGAGCATTTGCTTTGTGAATTCCATGCTTGCCTCTCTGCGTTGCCCTGCCGTAGCGTAAAGAAGATACACTACAGCGGCATAAATATGCGCCGATGTATGTGAATCCGGGCCCCTGTCTCCAGGGCCATGAGCTAATTAACTACAGTTGATGGCTCATACACCTGACCTTTATGCCGTGTACACAGGATCAGTACATCCGATGAGAACCGATGAAGCTGACGGTCTGTCGCACCTACACAGCATCGGTTAAAAAAAACTATCGGGTCAGAACGCGGTGACGTAAAACACGACGGCGTGCTGAAAAAAAATGAAGTTCAATGCTTCCAAGCATGCGTCGACTTGATTCTGAGCATGCGTGGATTTTTAACCGATGGACGTGCCTACTAACGATCGGTTTTGACCTATCGGTTAGGAATTCATCAATTAAATTTAAAACAAGTTGGCTTTTTTTTAACCGATGGATAACTAACCGATGGCACCCACACACAATCGGTTTGGTCCGATGAAAACGGTCCATCAACGGCCTTAGGCAGTCTGCTAACTTACACATTATCATCAATAGACCTTCACACACTACAGGGTCAATTAGCACAAACTACAATGAAAGATCCTTAGACGTTAGTCTGGATTCAATTTACATTACACAGGCAGCCAGATAGCTGGAGGTGATGACATCTTTCAATTAACCTGTTGAGTTCAGAATCAACAAACAGCAACCAGTTCTCCACAGATATCCTTTAATACATTGTGGCCAATAACCACACAACAGGTGTCCAAGATATATTCTGAATGTCCATTATTTTCTGGCTCATGCTTTCTAAGAACTTCTGGGTTCCACGGGCCCTCCCGTTACATTAGTGTACAGCTTGTATAATGCCGTCCCCCTCAAAATAACTCAACACACAGCCATTAATGTCTAAACCGCTGGCAACAAAAGTGAGTACACCCCCTAAGTTAAAAATGTCCAAATTGGGACCCAATTAGCCATTTTCCCCCGGTGTCATGTGACTCGTTAGTGTTACAGGGTCTCAGGTGTGAATGGGGAGCAGGTGTGTTAAATATGGTGTCATCGCTCTCACTCTCTGGTCACTGGAAGTTCAACATGGCACCTCATGCCAAAGAACTCTCTGAGGATCTAAAAAAAAATTGTTGCTCTACATCAGGGGTGGCCCGTGGAGCTCTCTGATGCGGCCCCGCGACCTCCTGCTATGGGATGGGTGGTTGGCAAGGGTTGCCGACCTGCCATCCCAGAGCATCAATGTTGTGAATGAAGCCGGCGGTTAGGAAGTAAGCGGCTTTTCAGAAAGTGCACCACACCTGCAGGATATAAGAGATGTCTATGGCAAAGTGCAGCTAACCGCCAGGAAAACCTTGGGTACACCGTGCTGCACCCACATTGTGGGAAGACTACAGACCATCAGTATAAATTCAGCCTTAGGCCCCTCTCACACCCAATCGGACCCTTCATTCACTTCTGTTTACACCCGCCTACCTCCAATCCGATCTGTTAAAATCAAAACAGAAGTGGATCCCTCCCCTTCCATCTGATTGGATCAGGGGGCCCATAGAGTAGATTGGGCTGTGTCTGTTTTGTATATGCAGACTGGACATAGACCTGTCATCGGCCCACGCTGCTCATTGTGGCCCATAACTGGTTACTAAGTCGCTTCAGTGGCCTTCAGCCTTTAAAAGGTTGGGCACCCCTGCTCCACATAAAGATGGGCCTAGGCTATAGTATGAATGTCATATGGTAAGAAAATTCTGGAAATCAATTTATGAAATATATCAAAAAGTGTCGAGAATAGAGATGAATCTAAAGATTGATATTTTGTTACAATCTCTGATGCCAGAATCAATAAAAGGGTATTAAGAAAGATATTTTTCACCACATGACATCAGCAGCTAGAAACAATAATGGCTCGTAAATGGAGAGAAAATAAAAGTCCAAACATAGCAGAATGGATATGTGAAATGAACGAAATACAATATATGCAAAGGCAGATAAGAGAAGAAGGATACATAAATAGTCAAATGCCAGAAATATGGCAAAAATGGGAGGAATTTCGGTTCTCAAAAAGAATCAATGAATACCTATAAAGGGAGAGTAAGCAAGTGAATGAAGAGGATATGAAAATGAAGTATAAAATGGAAGGGGAGAGAACGGGGGGATGTGGGTTTCTTTTTTCTCTCTCTCTCTTCTTGTTGTTGAATGATGAATGGCTATGAGGATGAAAGCAAATAGAAGACAGTAGGATATATATAGGTATATGTTGTAATAAATGTTGTCTTAAAGATAATGAGAGTTATGGACATTGATCACGATTCTATATATTTAATAACGAGTAGGAGTAGATAAAAAATTTGATAGAATCTTGTTTAATTGTAAATATTTTCATTTTTTTGTACTTAAGAAAAAGACTAATATAAAACAAACTGAAAACATAAAGATGGCCTAGACTATAAGAAGCTTGCCAAGACCCTGAAACTGAGCTGCGGCCCGGGGGCCAAGACCATCCAGCGGTATAACAGGACAGGTTCCCTTCAGAATAGGCCTCACCATGGTCCACCAAAGACGTTGAGGTCACGTGCTCAGCGTCATATAGAGAGGTTGTCTTTGGGAAATAGACGTATGAGTGCTGCCAGCATTGCTGCAGAGGGTGAAGGGGTGGGGGGAAGGGGTCAGCTTGTCAGTGCTCAGACCATACGCCGCACACTGCATCAAATTGGTCTGCATGGCTGTCGTCCCAGAAGGAAGCCTCTTCTAAAGATGATGCACAAGAAAGAGCCGCAAACAGTTTGCTGAAGACAAGCAGACTAAGGACATGGATTACTGGAACCGTGTCCTGTGGTTTGATGAGACCAAGATAAACGTATTTGGTGTCAGACGTGTGTGGCGGCAACCAGGTGAGGAGAACAAAGACAAGTGTGTCTCGTCTACAGTCAAGCATGGTGGTGGGAGTGTCATGGTCTGGGGCTGCATGAGAGCTGCCGGCACTGGGGAGGCTACAGATCATTGAGGGAACCATGAATGCCAACATGTACTGTGACATACTGAAGCAGAGTATGATCCCCTTCCTTCAGAGACTGGGCCGCAGGGCAGTATTCCAACATGATAACGGCCCCCAAACACCCCTCCAAGACCACCACTGCTTTGCTAAAAAAGCCGAGGGTAAAGGTGATGGACTGGCCAAGCATGTCTCCAGACCTAAACCCTATTGATCATCTGTGGGACATCCTCAAAGGGAAGGTGGAGGAGCGCAAGGTCTCCAACGTCCACCAGCTCCGTGATGTCATCATGGAGGAGGGGAAGAGGACTCCAGTGGCAACCTGTGAAGTTCTGGTGACCTCCATGCCCAAGAGGGTTAAAAAATAATGGCAGCCACACACAATATTGACACTTTGGGGCCCAATTTGGACATTTTCACTTAGGGGGTGTCCTCACTTTTGTTGCCAGCGGTTTAGACATTAATGGCTGTGTGTTGAGTTATTTAGAGGGGACGGCAAATGTACACCGTTATACAAGCTGTACACTCACTACACAACATTGTAGATACAAAGTGTCATTTCTTCAGTGTTGTCACATGAAAAGATAGAAGGAAAGATTTACAAAAATGTGAGGGGTGTACTTACTTTTGTGAGATGTTTGGGGTGATGTAGACTACCAAGCAAAGGTAATGGGGTTTTTGTCAATAAACTTTTCTTTAAAAAAAATAATTCAAAGGTACAAAAGTGTAAAAAACAAGTTGTGGTTGCATCAAATCGAACAGTTCAATCGCCAAGAACGGCTCCGATCCCCAAGTGCCCCTCCCATTTATTGGATGATGAGGATCGAGATTCAGCTGATCCATGCAGTGGCATAGTGAGGGGTGTCAGTGCCCGGGGCAATGCAAGTCATTTGTGCCCCTCCCCCTAACATGAGGAATGGAGCCCTTAATAATCTGTCACAGCAGAGTAGACGGTCATGAAATAGAGAGAGAGAGAGAGAAAAGAACAAGAGAGAGAAGGAAAGAAAGGGAAAAAAAAGGAATGAAAGAACAAGAGAGAGAAGGAAACAAAAAATCTGAGAAGGAAGGAAAGAAAAAGAAAGGAGGAGAGAGAGCATGTGAGAGAGAGTACAGAAATAAAGGAAGAGAAAAAATAAACGATAGAAAAAGAAAAAAGATGGAAAGAAAAGTCTGCAGAGCCCCCCATACATCAGAGTCCCTCTTACAGTACCTTGAAAAAGTATTCATACCCCTTGAAATTTCCCACACTTTCTCATGTTACAACTAAAAACGTAAATGTATTTTATGTGAGAGACACAAAGTGTCACATAATTGTGAAGTGGAAGGAAAATGATACAAATAAATCTGTGAAAAGTGGGGGGAGGTGGGACATTTGTACGGCGCCCCCTTTACTCTGATACCCCTAACTACAATCTAGGGGAACCAATTGCACATATGGTACCCCACCCAGTACTCAACACATTATTCCTGACGGGTAGTCCCGTGAGGTGAAGTATCGTATAGCAGTTCCTCTACGGGTTTCGCAGATTCCACCTCTTCTTCAGGAGGAAATGATCTATATGACTAATAATGTAATAGACAATAAACAATAATACATAGAATATAAAACTCCTATACAGTTGGTGTTAGAGATACGAAGATCTGCTCACCCAATAGTAGGACCATAGGCCAGCATGTAGGATCCTAGCCTTCTCCCCCTCCCCACATGAGGGGGCGTGAATTTAGAAGCGGGGGGTTGCCGCGGATTGGGGGGTGAGTTGCCCTGGGGACCTCTGGGCCCTTTAATAAAAAAGATTTAAAAATATATATATAAAGAAAAAATGTATAACAAAAAGGGGGTTGCCATTTTGTTTTTATAAAAAAAGAAGGAGGTTGCCACCCGTAGCACTGGGGACCTCTGAGCCCTTTAATAAAAAAATATATTTAAAAAAAAGGGGGTTGCCATCTGGGGCCCTGGGGACCTCTGGGCCCTTTAATAATATATATATATATACTATTATGTATATATATATTAATAAAACGTGTATTTTAGGGGGGTTTAATAAAAAAAAAATATATATATATATATATTTAAATTTTAATTTAAAAAAAGGGGGGGATTACCATCCAGGGGACCAGCCCTGGGGACCTCCGGTTCCTTTAATAAAAAAAATATATATGATTTTTTTTTTATACCAATTAAAAAAAAAGGGGGTTGCCATCCGGGCCCCTTACAGGTGTACTGCCTGTACCCCCCCCCCCCCGATGGCGGCCCTGCCCCCTCACTTTTGTGAGATACTATGTGTGTATATATGTATATACATTTTTAGTAAACATAATGTACACACTTTACCACATAAATAACATTCGTTATCACCTTCGATGTCACTTTCACCCCCTGTGTACAATCTACCAATTTTAGACCATGGCCTGTTTATATAAGCGGAATATTTAGAGTTCATTTCTCACCCATCCTTCCAGCAATTACAGTTGTAATCACATTTCTTGTCGGAAGCTGATGAGTTTCTCGCTCCCTTTTGGGTTATTTTCAGTTTTACTTTCTCACACTTCTATTCGGGAAGCCAAATTAGCGCCTCACAGATCCGGGTTTACAGCATCTTACCAACGCACTTCTCCGACTCATCCGAACTTTATTTGCTCTGATGTGTTTGTACACAATGCCGTGGTGATTAACCACGTAATCTTAACCTTTAGGCAGGTAAAGGACCTTGCCAGTTTTTGCGATTCCGCACTGCGTCGCTTTAACTGACAATTGCGCGGTCGTGCGACGTGGCTCCCAAACAGAATTGGCGTCCTTTTTCCCCCACAAATAGAGCTTTCTTTTGGTGGTATTTAATAACGTCTGCAGTCTGATTCCAGTCTGTGTTATATGTACATTTACCATCATATATTCTTGTTATTTACTAGTAAGCGCCCCCTTGTGTTACAAAGAGAAAAGGCGGCACATCCAGAGATTAAGAACATTGTTTTATTGTAATCAAAGGTTTGAAAAAACATGACACACGAGGGATCCACGCGTTTCACACAAAGTGCTTAATCATTGCTGTCCTCCCTTGTTTTGGCATCCAAAAACCCAGAGATTTCTGCTGGGTGCTGCCATCTTGGATGTGATCCGAGCTCCCCGACCTAAAGTGTAGAAAATGTATTTTATCAATAGGAAACTTGAGCCGGGGACCATACACACAACCGCCTGGATGAAATTAACATCACTTCAGAATTCCCCCTATTACATCCGAGGTCCTCCCATCACATCAGAGGTCCCCTCATCACATCAAAGGTCCCCTCATCACATCAGAGGTCCTCCCATCACATCAGAGGCCCCCCCCATCACATCAGAGGTCCCCTATCACATCAGATGTCCCTCCATCACATCAGAGATCCCCTCATCACATCAGAGGTCCCCTCATCACATCAGAGGTCCTCCCATCACATCAGAGGTCCCCCATCACATCAGAGGTCCCCTCATCACATCAAAGGTCCCCCATCACATCAGATGTCCCTCCATCACATCAGAGATCCCCTCATCACATCAGAGGTTCCCCCATCACATTAGAGGTCCCCTCATTACATAAGAGGCTCCTCATCACATCAGAGTTCCCCCATCACATCAGAGGTCCTCTCATCACATCAGAGCCGCATATCACATCAGAGGTCCCCCCCATCACATCAGAGGTTCCCTCATCACATCAGAGTTCCCCCATCACATCAGAGGCCCTCCCATCACATTAGAGGTCCTGCCATCACATCAGAGGTCCTCCATCACATCAGAGGTTCCCTCATCACATCAGAGGCCCCCCATCACATCAATGGTCCCTTCATCACATCAGAGGTCCCCCCATCACATCAGAGGTCCCCCATCACATCAGAGGCCCTCCCATCACATCAGAGCCGCATATCACATCAGAGGTCCCCCATTACATCAGAGGTCTTCCCATCACATCAGAGGTCCCCCCATCACATCAGAGGTCCCCCCATCACATCAGAGGTCCCCTCATCACATCAGAGATCCCCTCATAACATCAGAGGTCCTCCCATCACATTAGAGGTCCCCTCATCACATCGGAGGCTCTTCATCACATCAGAGGTCCCCTCATCACATCAGAGGTTCCCCCATCCCATTAGAGGTCCCCTCATTACATCAGAGGTCCCCTCATCACATCAGAGATCCCCTCATAACATCAGAGGTCCTCCCATCACATCAGAGGTCCCCCATCACATCAGAGGTCCCCTCATCACATCAGAGGTCCCCCATTACATCAGAGGTCCCTTCATCACATCAGAGGTCCCCTCATCACATCAGAGGTCCCCCATTACATCAGAGGTCCCTTCATCACATCAGAGGTCCCCTCATCACATCAGAGGTCCCTCCCCTCATCACATCAGAGGTCCCTCCCCTCATCACATCAGAGGTCCCCCATTACATCAGAGGTCCCTTCATCACATCAGAGGTCCCCCCATCACATCAGAGGTTCCCTCATCACATCAGAGATCCCCTCATCACATCAGAGGTCCTCCCATCACATTAGAGGTCCCCTTATCACATCAGAGGTCCTCCCATCACATCGGAGGTCCCCTCATCACATCAGAGGTTCCCCCATCCCATTAGAGGTCCCCTCATTATATCAGAGGCTCCTCATCACATCAGATGCTCCTCCTCACATCAGAGGTCCCCCATCACATCAGAGGTCCCCTTATTACATCAGAGCCGCATATCAAATCAGAGGTCCCCTTATCACATCAGAGGCCCTCCCATCACATCAGAGGTCCTCCCATCACATCAGAGGTCCTCCCATCACATCAGAGGTCCCTTCATCACATCAGAGCCGCATATCACATCAGAGGTCCCTCATTACATCAGAGGTCTTCCCATCACATCAGAGGTCCCCTCATCACATCAGAGGTCCCCCATTACATCAGAGGTCCCTTCATCACATCAGAGGTCCCCTCATCACATCAGAGGTCCCCTCATCACATCAGAGGTCCCCCCATCACATCAGAGGTTCCCTCATCACATCAGAGGTCCTCCCATCACATCGGAGGTCCCCTCATCACATCAGAGGTTCCCCCATCCCATTAGAGGTCCCCTCATTACATCAGAGGCTCCTCATCACATCAGAGGTTCCCCCATCACATCAGAGGTTCCCTCATCACATCAGAGGTCCCCCCCATTACATCAGAGGTCCCTTCATCACATCAGAGGTCCCCCCATTACATCAGAGGTTCCCTCATCACATCAGCGGTCCCCCCCATCACATCAGAGGTTCCCTCATCACATCAGAGGTCCCCCCATCACATCAGAGGTTCCCTCATCACATCAGAGGTCCCCCCATCACATCAGAGGTCCCCCCATCACATCAGAGGTTCCCTCATCACATCAGAGGTCCCTTCCTCACATGAGAGGCTCCCCATCACATCACAGGTCTCCTCATCACATCAGAGGTTCCCCGTCACATCAGAGGTTCCCCCCATCACATCAGAGGTCCCCCCATCACATAAGATGTCCCCTCATGACACCAGAGGTCCCCTCATCACACCAGAGGTCCTCCCATCACATCAGAGGTTCTCCGTCACATCAGAGGTCTCTTCCTCACATCAGAGGTTCCCCCATCACATCATGCATTGAAGAATGCACCAATTTATTCTCTAGGGTCTCTGCTTTAAAATATATATATATTGACAACAAAAAAGTGCTAGAAAAAGGTCTTCAAGGGAATATAGTGAAATCACCCCCCTATACAATGCAGATCGCTCTTTAGGGAGCCAAGCAAGTTCCTGGTGCTGTGATTGGCTCACAGACTTTCCCAAAAGTCTGCACAGCAACACAAGTCCTATTCTGCCCCCTAGTGGGGGGTAATCACTGTACATCTAAAGGGATGCAGGAGATGCGGCTATCGATAGAACTTTCATGCAGTCCAGGTGATTACAATGAGTGTCCACCCTTCCAATCAGGAATCAGTGTGGAAGAGAGAAGACAAATGGCAACTTCTCCAGAGCAAGGTAAGAATCTGATACAAAGTTTCCGGAGATCCTTCCATTGTATCCGATCACCGAGGATTGCGGCTGGCGGGCAGCTCTGTCGCTAACGATCCTGCTGCTGCCGCTGATTCATTTAAATTGCAAGCAAAAGGATCAGTAACCCACTTGTCCCCCAGAAAGGATTTATCCCCCCTGTCCCTTAATGACCAGACCATCGTTTTGTTTTGCGATACAGTACTGCGTTACTTTAACAGACAATTGCGCAGTCGTGCGACGTTGTACCCATATAAAATTGTCATCCTTTTTCCCCACAAATAGAGCTTTTTTTTCTTTTGGTGGTATTTGATCACCTCTGCGGTTTTTATTTTTTGCGCTATAAACAAGAATGGCAAAAATTTGGGAAAAAAATAAATAATTATATATTTATTATTATTATTATTATTTATATATATTTTATTATATATATTTTATTATTATTTTTATAATTATTATTATTATTATTACATATATTTTATTATTTATATATATTTTATTATTATTTTTATTTATTATTATTATTATTATTATTATGATTACATTATTATTACATATATATTTTTATTATAATAATTTTTATATATTATTTTCTGCTCTAAAACACCCAATATTATATATATATAATATATATATATATATATATATATATATATATATATATTATTATAATAATAATAATAATAAAATATATATATTTTATTATTATTATTATTATTATATATAATATAATTTTATTATTTTATATATAATTTTATTATTATAATAATTTATTATTATTATTGGATGTTTTATAGCAGAAAGTAATATATAAAAATTATTATAATAATAAAATTATATAATAATAATTATATTTATAATAATATTTTTTATATATATATATATATATATATATATATATATATATATATAATATATATATATAATTTTATTATTATAATTTTTATATATTTATTATTATAATAATACAATTATTGGATGTTTTATAGCAGAAAATATGTAAAAATTATAATAGTAATCATTTTTACATATTAATTTCTGCTATAAAAAATTCAATAATTGTATTTATTTTTTTTATCTTTTTTTTTTTTTTCCCCTCATCAATTTAGGTCAATCTGTATTCTGCTACATATTTTTGGTAAAAGAAAAAATTCCAATAAGCGTCTTTTGATTGGTTTGCACAAAAAGGTAGAGTGACTACAAACTAAGGGATAAATACTGGAACTTTTATACTGGTAATGGTGGCGATCAGCGACTTACAGTGAGACTGCGATATTGCAGCAAGCAATCTAACACTTTGTGGGGACCAGTGACATTTATACAGTGATTGGTGGTAAAAAAAAAATGCACTGTCACTGTACTAATGGCTGGGAAATGTGTGCCTAGCCAGTGTTTGTTTGTACGGTGTGTGCCGCCTTCACTAAGGGATGTGATTTGCAAGGAAACAAAATCCAGCACATCCCCCGCTGTCAGGCCGGAGCTCTGCTTTGTTTATAGGCTGAGATCTGTTCTGTGTCTCTCCTTGCCGATCAGCGGGTGCCGGAGGTCATCCATTGGCTAGTACCTGCTGATTGGCTTGTGCTGTGACTAATCACAGCAATAGCAACGCGCCCCCTACCTGGAAGTGCAGAATCACGCGCGTGTGTGTGTATATATATATATATATGTATATATGTGATTCTGCACAGAACGGCCTCCCTGTAGAAGTAAATCTGCCATAGGGCAGTCATTAAGTGGTTAAGAGATTGCCTGTTTGTCCCTGTGGGATCGCTCCCTATGAATCCCTCCCTATGGAATCCCTCCCGTGGGATCGCTCCCTATGGAATCCCTCCCCGTGGGATCGCTCCCTATGGAATCGCTCCCCGTGGGATCGCTCCCTATGGAATCGCTCCCCGTGGGATCGCTCCCTATGGAATCGCTCCCCGTGGGATCGCTTCCTATGGAATCGCTCCCCGTGGGATCGCTCCCTATGGAATCCCTCCCGTGGGATCGCTCCCCGTGGGATCGCTCCCTATGGAATCCCTCCCCGTGGGATCGCTCCCTATGGAATCCCTCCCTGTGGGATCGCTCCCTATGAAATCCCTCCCCGTGGGATCGCTCCCTATGGAATCCCTCCCCGCGGGATCGCTCCCTATGGAATCCCTCCCCGCGGGATCGCTCCCTATGGAATCCCTCCCCGCGGGATCGCTCCCTATGGAATCCCTCCCCGCGGGATCGCTCCCTATGGAATCCCTCCCCGTGGGATCGCTCCCTATGGAATCCCTCCCCGTGGGATCGCTCCCTATGGAATCCCTCCCCGCGGGATCGCTCCCTATGGAATCCCTCCCCGCGGGATCGCTCCCTATGGAATCCCTCCCCGCGGGATCGCTCCCTATGGAATCCCTCCCCGTGGGATCGCTCCCTATGGAATCCCTCCCCGTGGGATCGCTCCCTATGGAATCCCTCCCCGTGGGATCGCTCCCTATGGAATCCCTCCCCGAGGGATCGCTCCCTATGGAATCTTTCCCAGTGGGATCGCTCCCTATT
This sequence comes from Rana kukunoris, assembly GCA_029574335.1. Classification (NCBI taxonomy): domain Eukaryota; kingdom Metazoa; phylum Chordata; class Amphibia; order Anura; family Ranidae; genus Rana; species Rana kukunoris. The sequence goes on along the minus strand of CM056057.1, from coordinate 4,683,939 downwards.
AGATCCCTCCCTGTGGGATCGCTCCCTATGGAATCTTTCCCAGTGGGATCGCTCCCTATTAGATCCCTCCCCGTGGGATCGCTCCCTATGGAATCTTTCCCAGTGGGATCGCTCCCTATGGAATCTTTCCCAGTGGGATCGCTCCCTATGGAATCTTTCCCAGTGGGATCGCTCCCTATTAGATCCCTCCCCGTGGGATCGCTCTCTATGGAATCTTTCCCAGTGGGATCGCTCCCTATTAGATCCCTCCCCGTGGGATCGCTCCCTATGGAATCTTTCCCAGTGGGATCGCTCCCTATTAGATCCCTCCCCGTGGGATCGCTCCCTATTAGATCCCTCCCCGTGGGATCGCTCCCTATTAGATCCCTCCCCGTGGGATCGCTCCCTATTAGATCCCTCCCCGTGGGATCGCTCCCTATTAGATCCCTCCCCGTGGGATCGCTCCCTATAGAGATCCCTCCCCGTGGGATCGCTCCCTATAGAGATCCCTCCCCGTGGGATCGCTCCCTATAGAGATCCCTCCCCGTGGGATCGCTCCCTATTGGAATCCTTCCCCGTGGGATCGCTCCCTATTGGAATCCTTCCCCGTGGGATCGCTCCCTATTGGAATCCTTCCCCGTGGGATCGCTCCCTGTAGAATTCCTCCCCGAGGGATCGCTCCCTATTAGATCCCTCCCCGTGGGATCGCTCCCTATAGAAATCCCTCCCCGTGGGATCGCTCCCTATAAAAATCCCTCCCCGTGGGATCGCTCCCTATAGAAATCCCTCCCTGCGGAATCGCTCCCTATTAGATCCCCCCCCCGTGGGAGATCCCCCCCCCTCCCTATAGAAATCCCTCCCCGTGGGATCGCTCCCTATAGAAATCTCTCCCCGTGGGATCGCTCCCTGTAGAATTCCTCCCCGAGGGATCGCTCCCTATGTTTCTCTTCCTGTGGGATCGCTCCCTATTAGATCCCCCCCCCCCCGTGGGAGATCCCCCCCCCTCCCTATAGAAATCCCTCCCTGTGGGATCGCTCCTTGTGGGATCCTTCCCTGTAGAAGCAGCCCTGTGCATATAAGGAGAAAAATGCATGTTCACAAAATGTTAGGTGCAAATCTAGCCTTCGGGGTTGTTGACATGAGCTTGGCCCTGTGAACTACGTTCAGATTGCTCTTCCTCACCGCCTGCTTTAACCACTTAAATCCCACAGCAGCCCTACCCATTGTACGTGGCTGTGTGGCGCGTGCAGAGCGGCCCTGCTTCAATGAGTTGCCTTTAGTGGGCGCTACCCACACCAACGGGGGGAGTATAACTTCCCTCCATCACTCTGCTCTCTTCTCCTATTAACAGTGAAGGGAGAAGGCAGGCTCTGGTGAGCTCCTCCCCTCCATCACTCTGCTCTCTCCTCCTATGAGCAGTGAAGAGAGAAGTGGCAGGCTGGTGAGCTCTTCCCCTTCACTTTTGATAGGAGGAGAGAGCAGAGTGATGGGGGGAGGAGCTCACCAGCCTGCCACATCACTCTCCTCCTATCAAGAGTGAAGGGAGAAGCGGTATGCTTCTTGTTGGCACATTAACTGATTGGCTTCTTGTGCTGCTTCTTCCTCTACCAGTCTCAGCTCTGCTGTAGCGGGTCTGCAGGATCCTGACACCTGGCCACATTCAGGTTGCACAATGATGTGCCGCCATGACACCCGCGCTCTATTGTCTCGCCCGGCTACGCACGGTGCCGGAAAGACTCATTATAAACTTTACGTAACCCCTTCAGTATGGGCACTCTCACCACCTTCCTGCCCAGGACAAGCATTCAGCGCTGTCGCACTTTGAATGACAATTACGCCGTCATCCAACACTGAACACAGACGACATTTGTAGCACTTCTTTTGCAGACAGATAGAGATTTCTTTTGATGGTATTTAATCACCACTGGGGGGGGGGGTTATTTTTTGCTAAACAAACAGAAAAAGACCCAAAAAATTGAAAAAAACGTTTCTTCTTTCGGTTATAACATTTTTGCAAATAAGTCATTTTTCTTCACTGATGGGCGCTGTTGAGGCTGCGCTGATTTGGGCTCTGTTGAGGCTGCGCTGATTTGGGTTCTGTTGAGGCTGCGCTGATTAGGGCTCTGTTGAGGCTGCGCTGATTAGGGCTCTGTTGAGGCTGCGCTGATTTGGGCTCTGTTGAGGCTGCGCTGATTTGGGTTCTGTTGAGGCTGCGCTGATTAGGGCTCTGTTGAGGCTGCGCTGATTAGGGCTCTGTTGAGGCTGCGCTGATTTGGGCTCTGTTGAGGCTGCGCTGATTTGGGCTCTGTTGAGGCTGCGCTGATTAGGGCTCTGCTCTGTTGAGGCTGCGCTGATTTGGCCTCTGTTGAGGCTGCGCTGATTTGGCCTCTGTTGAGGCTGCGCTGATTTGGGCTCTGTTGAGGCTGCGCTGATTAGGGCTCTGTTGAGGCTGCGCTGATTAGGGCTCTGTTGAGGCTGCGCTGATTTGGGCTCTGTTGAGGCTGCGCTGATTAGGGCTCTGTTGAGGCTGCGCTGATTTGGGCTCTGTTGAGGCTGCGCTGATGGGTGCTGTTAGGGCTAATTTGGGGGCATAACCATGCATTTTTAACACCCCCCATCCCCCAAACCTGCCACCTCCTTAGAGAACAGCGATGGTCACATGCTGCAGTCACAATGCTTTGCTTTGCACCCACAGCAAAAATGCCCAATACAAGACGCTCACTACACAACATTGTAGCGAAGTGTCATTTCTACAGTGTTGTCGCGTGAAAAGATAGAAAAAAAATAGAGAAAATATTTACAGAAATGTGAGGGGTGTACTTACTTTTGTGAGATACTGTGTGTGTATCTACCAGTAGGAGAATTATTATTATTATTATTATTATTAATAATAATAAAAAATGGGGGCACAAATTATCCTGAAAAAAAGGTATAATTCGTAGAAGCATAGAAAAGTGACGGCAGAAAAAGACAGCAGACCATCGAGTCTGCCCATTTTCTAGCTTTATTTTTATTTTTTTTCCCGCAGGGGGGGTCCGTCAACGTCTAATTTCTGCAAACTATTATACGGGGCTGTAACTGCAAAAAGTTCGAGTAATGCTGCATGATATCATATTTATTTTTTATTTTTTTAGGGAGGTACAACAGGTTTAAAAGGAATTTTACATTTCCTTTTTTTTTCTTTATATGTTTATTAATTTAATTATTTTTATGTATTTTTTTTTTCATTTAGAATATATATATATATATATATATATATAATATTAGAGATATATATATTTTTTTTTATTAAGATCTTTTTTTAATTTCGCTCTAAATTTAAAAAAAGTAATCTAAAATAAAAGATCTAAAAAAAAAAAGATTTTTTTTAAATTTAGCTCCAATTAAAAAAAATAAAAAAACAATTCTAAAAAAAGAAATAAAAAAAAAATCTAAATTTAAAAAATAAAATAAAATAAAAAAATCTACATTTAAAAAAAAAATATATATTTTTTTTTGTTTTAAGATTTTTGTTTCACTTTAAGAAAACAGTTGGATGGCAGGAGGATAATGACGGATATGTTGTCCCCCCCCCCCCCAGGATTTGATGGTGACTTCATTTTGAATGATTACAACTATTCTACATAGTAATGTGCAGCTGTCCCACATTTCTGGGATGATGAATGATTATTAAATGCTAAAGAGGGACTTTCTCATCCAAGATCCTCAGCCAGGTGATGGGGGTGTCGGGCCGCTGTCAGCTGCTGATACCGGATATTTACACATCGTGACCTTACCGCTCACCTTCCAACCCAGACCCAAAGATATGTCCTCCAACTACACATCTCATACACTTAGAGCAAAATGGATGACAATAAACACAATGTCCACCCTACAAAGTGCAAATGTGCCCAATGAACATAATGTCTACCCTCCAAAACGCAATGTGCCCAATTAATACACTTTTAACCATCCAAAGGGCAATGAACACAATGTCCACCCTACAAAGTGCAATGTCCCCATAAACACAATGTCCATTATTCAAAGTGCAATGTGCCCAATGAACACAATTTCCACCCTAAAAAATGCAATGTCCCAATGGACACAATCCAAAGGGCAATGTTTCCAATATACACAATGTCCATCATCCAACTGGCAATGTGCCCAATGGACACAATGTCCACCATCCAACTGGCAATGTGCCCAATGGACACAATGTCCACCATCCAACTGGCAATGTGCCCAATGGACACAATGTCCACCCTACAAAGTGCAATATGCCCCATGGACACAATGTCCATTATCCAAAGGGTAATGTGCCCAATGGACACAATGTCCACCATCCAAAGGGTAATGTGCCCAATGGACACAATGTCCACCATCCAAAGGGTAATGTGCCCAATGGACACAATGTCCACCATCCAAAGGACAATGAGCCCAATGAGCACAATACCCACCATCCAAATGGCAATGAGCCCAATGAACACAATACCCACCATCCAAAGGGCAATGTGCCCAATAAACCGGGACCAAGATACCACCTGATCTTCACCAGACCTTCTAGTGGTGGAGATGTTGCACTGCAGGTGGTATCCAGGTTGTGGACCTTCTGGTTTACCTGAGCAGTGCAGCTGAGTTCAGGGAAGACACTCTCTTGCAGCACTGGTGCCCTGGAGTTGCAGGGCACACAGGGAGATGACCAGAGAACATAGGAATACACAGACTGGGAGAGCACAGGTGCCGATAATGAGATTGGACTCATACTGGGAACAAACTGGTGTGGAGAGACTGGTAACCACCTGGAGGGCCAAGAGAGGCACTGAGGGGAAGGAAGATGCAATGCAAGTAGGAGTGTACAGAGCACAGAGCCAGGCTAGTAATTAACTGGGACGCACTGAGAGCCAGGCACGGAAAAAGCTGGGACACTGGAAGCAAGCTTGAAAATGAACTGGGAGCAAGGCAGGAACAAGCTGGGACACTGGGAGCAAGGCTGGAAATGAATTGGGACACTGAGCAAAGCAGGGACATGCTGGGACACTGGGAGCAAGGTGGGAACAAACTGAGCAAAATGGGAGCAAGGAAGTCCAGTGTGAAGTTTCCAGAGTCAGGCCCCGTACACACGTCCGAGAAACTCGATGGACGAAACTCAACGTTCTGCCCGTCGAGTTCCTAGTTCGGCGGTCAAAAAGCTTGTCGAGCCAAAATTTCCCATTGAACAACGAGGAAATAGAGAGCATGCTCTCTTTTTGGCTCAACGAGCTTCCCGACGGTTTGCTCGGCGAAAAGTGTACACACAACCGGTTTTCTGTCATGTCCCGGGGTGTATTCGAACCTGGGTCTTCCTGGTCTTAAACCATAGCCTTACCTGATGTGCCACAGAAGAGATCTAGGCCTTGGGAATATCCTTATTGTGTTCAACACACACCTCGGACTCACTAGCTCCACCTGCTGCCAGCTGTGGACAATTTTCATTCTGGACAGCCTTTAAATAGGAAGTGAGGTCATCACTCAGCGCCCGTTTATTTGGATTACTTCCTGGGTGTTTTGTCTTCAGTGATCTGCATTGTATTGAACTCCTGCCTGATATCCCGACTATTCTACAGCCTGCTGATTTTGTACTTTACCGCCAGATCGTGTATGACCTTTGCCTGCCTGACCCTTCTCCGGAATCCGATTGTGAACTATTTTGCCTGATCCGTTGCCAACCGTATCTGCCTGACGACGCTTTGCCTGGATCTCCAGCATACCTGTTCCACTTCGGACACTACCTTTTACAGGTACCTTACATAATAAACGGGCCACAATGGCAGTGGACCCTGCTGAGATTGTTAAGGCGATTACACGTCAGGGACAACTGATCGGAGCGCATGAACAGCATCTTTCTTCCCTGGACGCCAAGTTAGATGAACTTTGCACTATGCTTAAATCTTGTTTGCCTGGTTCCTCTGCAACGGTCCAAATGCCGGATCCTACTTCTGCTACGGTCTAACCCGCCTCTTCTGTACCACCAAAACTTCCCTTGCCTGACAAGTTTGGTGGTGATACTGAGGACTGCAGAGGCTTTTTAAATGTTTGCCGTTTGCATTTCCGCAACAACCCTGTGACTTTTAGCACTTCATCTGCCAAAGTGACTTTTGTAATTTCCTTGTTAAAGGGGAAGGCCCTGGCCTGGGTCTCTCCTTATTTGGAACGAAACGATCCTATACTTCAAGATGCTGAGAAATTTCTGGCTTCTCTCCAGACTGTATTTGACAAGCCAGATAGAGCATCTGCAGCTGAGTACTCCCTCTTGGACATACAACAAGGCACCAGATCTGTGGCACAGTATGCTATTGAGTTCCGTACCCTTGCTGCTGAGACTAATTGGGACTCAAGGGCATTACGTGCAGCCTTCCGAAAAGGTCTCACAGATCGCATCAAGGATGAATTAGTCTATAAGGATCTCCCAGAAGACCTTGAGAAATTCATAGAGCTGTGTGTTCGTCTGGATGTTCGGTACCATGAAAGGTGCCAAGAGAGACTTAGAACCCGCAAGTTTCCTAAGCCAGTTTACCGTTTGGCCCCTAACTTCCAAGCACCACCTCAGCCAGAACCTGAAACCTCTGTTGAACCCCAGGCACCTGTGGAACCCATGGATGTGAGCCGTCTCCACCTAACTGAGTCAGAGAAACAAAGGAGGCGTTCATTGGGCCTATGCCTGTACTGTGGACTTAAAGGACATTTAGTATCTGTCTGCCCTTCCCGTCCAGTAAAAGGCAGGGTCTAACCAGTGTTGGAGGAGCTGGCTTAGACCTTACAGGTAGATCCTCCAAGACCAAGATTACTGTTCCGGCTACTATCCATTTACCTTCTAAGCTTGTTTTCTGCGAGGCGTTTGTGGATTCTGGAGCTGCTGGCATATTCTTGGACTACAATTTTGCAAGAAAGAACAACATCCCGTTTGTTCCAAAGTCTAGACCCCTGAATATTACCACCCTGAATGGACAGCCCTTGGGAGATGGCATTGTGAAATTCGAGACTACGACAATCACCCTTCAGGTAGGCCTCCTCCACAAAGAGGAAGTTGTCTTGTCTCTCATTGATTCTCCGCTTCTGCCTATCATCCTTGGTTACCCATGGTTGCAACTTCACAACCCTTCTTTTGATTGGGAAAAGGGAGAACTAACCTCCTGGGGATCGTGCTGTCGCCGTAATTGTTTGTCTCAACCCAAAAGACTTTCTGCTTGCATGTTGGCTCCTGTGACTATTCCACCTACCTTGCCTCGTGAATACCATGACTTTGCAGATGTATTTTGCAAGCAAAAGGCAGAGGTGTTACCTCCACATCGTCCTTTTGACTGTACAATTAAATTGATTCCCGGAGCACCTCTTCCCAAAGGAAAGACCTACCCCTTGTCTCTGCCTGAACAAAAGTCTATGGAGGAATACGTAAGAGACAACTTGGAAAGAGGTTTTATGTGACCCTCTTCTTCTCCAGTAGGAGCAGGTTTTTTCTTCGTTGAAAAGAAAGATGGGGGCCTTCGACCATGCATAGACTATCGGGGGTTAAATCAAATCACCGTAAAGGACTCCTACCCTTTGCCTCTCATTCTTGAACTGTTTGATGTACTTAAGGGGGCTGTCATCTTCTCCAAGCTAGACCTACGAGGGGCATATAACCTGATTCGAATTAAAGAGGGGGACGAGTGGAAGACAGCATTCAACACTCGTAATGGACACTTTGAATATTTGGTCATGCCATTTGGGTTGTGTAACGCACCTGCTGTCTTTCAACGTTTCATGAATGAAATTTTCCATGATTTCAGCAACCGCTTTGTGATCATCTACTTGGACGACATTTTAATCTTTTCCAAGACTCATCTAGAGCACATCTCGCATTTGAAACAGGTATTACAACGACTTAGAGAAAACCATCTTTATGCAAAAATCGAAAAATGCAGTTTTCATCAAAGCTGTATTCCTTTCCTTGGGTACATCATAAGTGCTGACGGTTTCCAAATGGACCCTCAAAAACTTTCCGCTGTCTTGCAATGGCCCCAACCGACCACTTTAAGAGGACTCCAAAGCTTTTTAGGGTTTGCAAATTACTACAGACGCTTCATTAAGAGTTTTGCCTCCCTTACTGCCATGACTAAGAAGGGTACAAATTGTAAGGTGTGGTCTTCAGAAGCAAGATCGGCTTTCCAGCGATTAAAGGACACGTTCAGTAAAGCTCCAATTCTTTAGCATCCAAATCCTGATCTCCAGTACATTGTTGAGGTTGATGCCTCTGAGGTTGGAGCAGGTGCCGTACTCTCCCAGAGACAGCCAAAGTCTGGTAGAATCCATCCAGTAGCTTTTTTCTCTAGAAAGTTTTCTCCTGCAGAGATGAATTATGATGTTGGGAATCGAGAACTACTGGCCATCAAATTGGCATTGTCTGAATGGCGACACCTTCTGGAAGGGGCTCCCAAGCCTTTTACTATCCTCACTGACCATAAAAACCTACTGTATCTTCAGACTGCTAGACGTCGGAACTCACGTCAGGCTCGATGGGCTCTGTTTTTCTCCCGTTTTAATTTTGTCCTTTCTTATGTTCCAGGGCATAGAAACAAAAAAGCCGATGCTCTTTCCAGACAGTTCGCTACCTCTGAAGAAGATCAACCAGGCGAGCAGTATATAATCCCACCTCACAAAATTGTTGCGCAGATCTCCACGGCTCTTTCCCAACAGCTACAAGAATCCCAGAATCGTGTTCCCCAGGGCTTGAAGATACCACCAGGTCGCCTGTACGTAGCCCCTAGTCTCAGAAAACCTGTACTCCTCTGGGCACATAATGGCGTGTTATCCGGTCACCCTGGTGTCACCATCACTCTTAAGACCTTGCAACGTCATGTATGGTGGCCTCATATGAAAAAGGATGTTACTGACTATGTGGCTGCCTGCCCAACTTGTGCTGCTAATAAAGTACCCCGCACATTGCCTGCTGGACTGTTACATCCACTTCCGGCACCTCGCCAGCCTTGGACCCATTTGACCATGGACTTCATTGTAGACTTACCCAAGTCCGAGGGCATGACTGCTATATGGGTCACAGTGGATCGCTTTTCCAAAATGTCTCATTTTGTGCCGCTCCCGGGATTACCTACAGCGAAAGCACTGTCCACTCTTTTCCTTTCCCATATTGTAAAACATCATGGCATACCTACCAATGTCGTCTCAGACCGCGGATCCCAGTTCGTTTCCCGATTCTGGAGAGCGTTCTGCAAGAAACTGGGAGTAACGCTCTCGCTCTCTACTTCACATCACCCGCAAACTGATGGTCAAACCGAACGCATGAACCAGACCCTAGAAACCTATCTTCGACATTATGTCAATGCCTTACACTCCAACTGGTCTGAGTACTTGCCTTTAGCTGAGTTCGCCCTAAATTCCCGTTGGCACAGTGCTCTTCATACCACACCATTCTACGCAGCCCTAGGCTATCACCCTCAGACTTTTCCTCTACTTCAGCCTTCTTCTGGTGTACCAGCAGCAGATCAGCGGGTAAAGAATATTCTACTACATTGGAAGAAGATTCGTTCATTACTACAAAAGTCAGCAGGCAAGTACAGACTTTTTTCCCAAGGCGTCTTCCAGGACAGCCCTTGAGAGATGGAGCTCCTCCCTGGACAGGAAACACATCACCTCCAGCTTTTTAAAAGGCGGTCCCTCAGGCATCTGGTCAGTTTTATGTGTTTCCTCAGTCGGAGGAGACATGTCACCTGGGAACCGTCTTTTGCTGGGGGATGGATCCGGGAGGGAGTCCATCTCCAGGGGCTGAGGGAAGACAGCTGGGCTGTACTGACCCGATCGATCTCTCCTCCTTTGGCCGCGGGTTCCCTCCGACTGGGTCTGGAGTTCCCCGTTTCCTCCTTCCCCCGGTGCCCGGCGAGGGAGTTGGCGGTGATGGCGCGCGTCAGGCGGGCGGCGTTAGCGGCGAAGGAATTCTTTCCTTGCGGTGGACGCCGTGACCCGGAAGTCGCTGGGCGTAACTTCCAGGCCAGGATGCGCGTCATCACTGAGCGCCGGAAGCTGTGGTTCCGGTTTCTGGCGCGGGAAGGTTGGAAGGCCGAGCCGGCGTTTTAAAAGGCAGCAAGCGTGGGCTGAACGCTGCCTGTATACAGACAAGATGGACGCTGTACACGCGCCAGGGGAGTCTAGCGCCGGCTCTTCACAGGTAGGCTGGCTGTGCCAGAACTCTTTTTTCCTGTGTATTTCACCTGTTTTAGAAGGGGAGCTAGATAGGAATGTTTGCCTATGTTTAGCTCAGTGGGCACCTTAGGATGGCAGGCTGGAGATACCTTTTCTTAAAGGAGGATGTCTCTTTCTTTTGTTTCCTACCAGAAAGATCCAAAAGACCACAGTGTTAAAGCCCCTTCTAGCAAAAAGAAGTGTGCCACTTGTAATGCAAGATTAGCATCAGGTTATACCAAGAGCCTTTGTGGACCCTGTATTTCTACTGTGATAAGCAGTGAAGAGGATTCCCCACTTAACAAATTTTTGGGTTCTTTTAAAGAGGAGATGAAAGCAACTTTTCAGTCCTTTAGGAAACTTATTGCTGATTCGCAAATCCCAACGCCAGCCACCACACAGCAAGAGGTGCCCACCTCTCCCACTCCGGTAGCATCAGGAGCAGGTGATCCTGTGGAGAATGAGGAGATTTCCCTTAGAATTCCTGATTCAGATTCCTCCCATTCAGATTCTGGGCAAGAAGATGATCAGAATGACTCCCGCACACCCACTAGATTCAAGCTCTCCCAGGAAGAGGTAGATGAATTAATTGGGGCTATTCATGAAACGTTAGAGATGAAGGAAGAAAAAACTTCTCTCTCACGTCATGATAAAATGTATCAGGGGTTAAGCAAGAAAAAAAACAAAAAGTTTTTCCGGTGCACAAGCTGATGTCAGACCTGGTGCTGAGGGAATGGGAGGAACCTGACAAAAGGCCTTTCTTTTCTAGCGGTTTGAAAAGAAGATTTCCCTTTGAGGAAGACCCTAAGGCAGTCTGGAACCAGTCCCCAAAACTGGATGCCCCCCTGTCAAAAGTCTCAAAACACTCAGACTTAGTGTTTGAGGACATGGGACATTTAGCAGACCCCATGGACAAGAGGGGAGATGTTATCCTCAAAAGATCCTGGGACGCAGCCATGGCTAATCTTAAGCCAGCCCTGGCAACTACATGTGTAGCCCGTAATTTAGAGTTTTGGCTCAAACAGCTACAGGAACACCTGACAGCGGGTACTCCTAGAGAAGATTTATTAAAATCTCTTCCAATGCTGTTTAAGGCAGTCGGTTTTATCGCAGATGCGTCGGCAGAATCGGTAAAACTGTCAGCCAGGTCAGCTTCACTGTCAGTCGCAGCGAGGAGAACTCTTTGGCTCAAAACTTGGCCAGGAGACACCACATCTAAATTACGTCTTTGTAGCGTCCCTTTCTCAGGTAACCTTTTATTTGGCACTCCGCTAGATGAAGCATTAGAACGCACGGCGGATAAAAAGAGGACTTTTCCTGAAAAGAAAAAACCTTTTAATAGGAAGTTTTTTCGTTCCTTTAAGGGGCAAAAGAAGACTCAAGAGAAAGGCAAGCCAAATAGACCCTGGGGGGCGCAAGGAGGGAAGCAAAAAGCTAAAGTGCTCTTTAACCCTCCTGATAAAAACCCCAAATCTCAATGAGGCCAGGATCCAAGTGGGAGGAAGACTGGGGGATTTCCTTCCACAATGGATGAAGTTGACCTCCAACAACTTTGTCAGGGGAGTTATAGGAAAGGGTTATGCCCTGGAGTTCAGTCAGTTGCCACCAACAAGATTCTTGGTTACACAGCTGGCAAAGGACCCAGTAAAGGCACAGGCACTACAGCTTCTCATAGGAGAATTTGTAGATCAAAAAGTCCTAATACCAGTCCCCAAACAAGAAGAAGGCCATGGTTTTTACTCGCACGTCTTTCTGGTACGAAAACCATCAGGGAAGTATCGCCTGATTTTCAACCTGAAACCACTGAATACAGTCATTCGATACAAAAAATTCCGGATGGAATCCATTTATTCTGTCAAGAATTTACTTCAGAGAAACTGCTTCATGGCAAAGATAGATCTGAAGGATGCCTACCTTCACATTCCTATCAGACTAAGCTCCCAAAGGTTCCTTCGCATAGCTGTCCGGATAGGGGAAAAGATTTTCCACTATCAGAGCCAGGCCCTCCCCTTTGGTCTCTCCTCGTCTCCGAGGATCTTTACCAAAATCCTTGCGGAAACTTTGGCCCCTCTAAGACTCCAAGGAATAACAGTTGTCCCCTACTTGGACGACCTGTTGTTCCTGGCATCCACAAAACAAAAGCTACTCGAGGACCTAGTGGTCGTTCAGCAGTGGTTGACTCAGTTAGGCTGGATAGTCAACAGGGAAAAGTCAATCCTCATTCCCACGCAGGAAATCCTGTTCCTGGGCTACATAGTAGATTCTACAGAACAAAGGACCTTTCTCCCACAAGAAAAAATCGATCATCTAAATCAACGAGTAGCTCGGTTGCAGACAAATCTCCCGGTCACAGTAAGGGAGATAATGTCAGTCTTAGGCCTCATGACAGCCTCCATCCCAGCAGTCAGATGGGCCAGGTTCCACCAAAGGCCACTCCAGTCTTTTCTCCTTCAAAATCTCACAGGAAAAGACTTAGAGGAGAAGATATACCTGCCAGAAAAAACAAAGCAGGCTCTCTGGTGGTGGAGAGACCAAAACCACCTGAACAGAGGTCTACTGTGGAACCCACCTGTGACACGCATCTTGACCACGGACGCCAGCAACCAAGGTTGGGGAGCCCACCTAGAAGGTCAGATGGCACAAGGCACCTGGAATCATCTAGAAAAGAAACGCTCCTCAAATTATCGGGAGTTAAAAGCCGTAGCCAAAGGGATCGCAGCATTCCAAGGGCGGCTCAAGCATCAACATCTACAGATCAGGTCGGACAATACAACTACTGTAGCGTATTTGAACAAACAAGGAGGGACCAGGAATCCCGCCCTGATGGGCATAACAAAGGAAGTCTTTGTTTGGGCAGAAGAGAATCTCGAGTCACTTTCAGCTGTCCATCTCAAGGGTACGCAAAACAGTCTAGCCGATTTTTTGAGCAGACAATCAGTCTCTCAAGAAGAATGGTCTCTGGATCCGACAGTCTTTGCCAAGATAGTGTCCAAATGGGGTCTTCCGGAGGTCGACTTGTTCGCCAACAGGAGGAATACCAAGCTTCCAGAGTTTTTCTCACTGAACCCCAGGGATCGGCCGGTGGCAGTCGATGCCCTTCAAAGCGCATGGTCATTCTCCCTGACATATGCTTTCCCACCTCTGCACCTCTTGCCGAAGGTCCTGGCCAAGTACAGGATGGAAAAGACTTCCCTTATCCTGATAGCCCCTTTTTGGCCAAAAAGGGCGTGGTTTTCGCTTCTACTAGCGTTAGCGGATCGTCCACCATGGATGTTGCCGTGCAGTCAAGATCTGTTGACTCAAGGTCCGGTTCGGCACCCCAATCCGGCCTTTCTGAATCTAGCGGCCTGGTTTCTGAGATAGACATCCTGAAGTCTAAGGGTCTATCAGATAGAGTAATCAGAACTCTGTTACAGAGTCGCAAACCAGTTACCAGAGCGATTTATCTGAAACACTGGAAAAAATTCAATCTCTGGCTAAAAGAGAATGGAAAGAGGGAACATGATTCCCCAACGATTTTGGAGTTCTTACAAGAAGGCATCGACAAGAAACTGGCCTTAAGCACGATTAAGGTTCAAATTGCTGCCCTTTCAGTTTATGTTCAACGCTCCCTACAAAAAGACCCGCTTATTAGTCGATTTTGCAAAGCAATTGCCAAACAACGCCCGGCCCCATGCCGTAAGATACCGACGTGGGACCTATCTCTGGTGTTGAAAGCAATCATTAAAGAGCCTTTTGAGCCGATATCAGAGGCATCCTTAAAGCTGGTTACTTTAAAGACAATTTTTTTGATCGCTATGACTTCTGCCCGCAGAATCAGCGAACTTCAGGCGCTCTCAATTAGGGATCCGTACATGCAAATTTTGGAGGATAAGGTTATTCTAAAAACAGATCAGTCCTTTGTGCCAAAAGTCGCCTCTGCCTTCCACAAGAGTCAGGACATTATACTTCCTTCTTTTTGCAATAAACCAAGAAATAGCAAAGAAGAACAGCTACACTGGCTGGACGTCAGAAGATGTCTTTTAGTCTATTTGGAAGTAACTAAAGACTTTAGAAAATCAGATGCATTGTTTGTTCTTTTTTCTGGTAATCGAAAAGGAAAACAAGCTTCAAGAGGGACTCTAGCCAGATGGATTAAATTGGCCATCTTGGAAGGGTATAAAGCCCTACACTTGGATCCTCCGCAAGGTTTGAAAGCTCACTCTACAAGGGCGTTAGCCACGTCCTGGGCAGAGAGAGCCGGCGCTACCCCGGAACAAATATGTAAGGCCGCTACGTGGTCAAGCATGTCCACGTTCATTAGACATTACCGACTGGACGTCCTAAGTAGCCAAGATCAGGCCTTTGGGAGGAAAGTCCTGCAGGCGGTAGTCCCACCCTAATCTGGTGAGTGCTTGCTCATCCTCTCAAGGGCTGTCCTGGAAGACGCCTTGGGAAAATCAGAGTTAGTCTTACCGGAAACTCTGTTTCCAGGAGTCTTCCAGGACAGCACGTTCCCACCCTATGCTTAAGGTAGGTATTTATGTGGGTATGTATATATGCATGGATAATATGTATGTATGTCATTAACTGTTTTTCAGCTCTGTCCTTCGGTTCTTGGAGTAAAACTGACCAGATGCCTGAGGGACCGCCTTTTAAAAAGCTGGAGGTGATGTGTTTCCTGTCCAGGGAGGAGCTCCATCTCTCAAGGGCTGTCCTGGAAGACTCCTGGAAACAGAGTTTCCGGTAAGACTAACTCTGATTTTCCAACAGACGAAGACGCCATATACCTCCATATGTGGTGGGGGACAGAGTTTGGCTATCAACCAAGTATGTGAGACTGAAATAACCTTCTACCAAATTGGGCCCTCGATTCATTGGTCCTTACAGGATCATTGCTCGAGTTGGGCCAGTTTCCTATCGCTTAAAATTACCTTCCTCTCTCCGGATACATCCTGTGTTTCACGTTTCCCTCCTCAAAAAAGCTATTTTCAACCGCTACTCCAGATCACAACAGCTACCTCCTCCTGTTCTTGTTGATGGACAAAGTGAGTTTGAAGTCTCCAAGATTCTTGATTCCAGAAGACATGGCCGTGGCCTTCGGTATCTGGTTCATTGGAAGGGATATCCTGTCACAGACCGCTCCTGGGTTCCAGCCAAAGATCTGCATGCCCCTTCTCTTATACGAGACTTCCATGCCTCGTTCCCCACTAAACCCCGCTAGGCCCCCGGAGGGGTCCATTGGGGAGGGGGCCCTGTCATGTCCCGGGGTGTATTCGAACCTGGGTCTTCCTGGTCTTAAACCATAGCCTTACCTGATGTGCCACAGAAGAGATCTAGGCCTTGGGAATATCCTTATTGTGTTCAACACACACCTCGGACTCACTAGCTCCACCTGCTGCCAGCTGTGGACAATTTTCATTCTGGACAGCCTTTAAATAGGAAGTGAGGTCATCACTCAGCGCCCGTTTATTTGGATTACTTCCTGGGTGTTTTGTCTTCAGTGATCTGCATTGTATTGAACTCCTGCCTGATATCCCGACTATTCTACAGCCTGCTGATTTTGTACTTTACCGCCAGATCGTGTATGACCTTTGCCTGCCTGACCCTTCTCCGGAATCCGATTGTGAACTATTTTGCCTGATCCGTTGCCAACCGTATCTGCCTGACGACGCTTTGCCTGGATCTCCAGCATACCTGTTCCACTTCGGACACTACCTTTTACAGGTACCTTACATTTTCTCAGCAGAATACGTCTCCCATCGAGCTTCTCGCTGGATTCTGCCGAGAAAACCGGTCATGTGTACGCCACCTCAGTGATGATTTGGGGAGAGATGTCATCTGCTAGTGTTGGTCCATCAAGTCCAAAGTTAGGGCAGTCCTCTGATGCAAAATTAAGGAAAAACGTTCTGGACAGCCGCACTCCAAAAATAAATGGCTTTTATTGTAAAATCAAAAAAACACACGCAAAGCATGCCACAGCAGATGGGGTAAAAAGCTGACGCGTTTCACACCAAACTTTAGTGCTTGGTATCCTCTACCTGGAAATTCTAGAGCTCTTCATGCTTCCCTCTGCCGACCAGCTTTATGGAGATGCTGATTTCATTTTCCAGCAGGACTTTGCACCTCCCACACTGCCAAAACTACCAATACCTGATCACTGTGCTTGATTGGCCAGCAAACTCGCCTGACCTAAACCCCATAGAGAGTCTGTGGGGGATTGTCAGGAGGAAGATGAGAGACACCAGACCCAAGAATGGAGAGGAGCTGAAGGCCTCTATCAAAGCAACCTGGACTTCCATAACACCTCAGCAGTGCCTCCACGCCACGCCGCATTGATACCGTAATTCATGCAAAAAGAGCCCCGACCAAGTCTTGAGTGTATACTGTACATGGACAGACTTCTCACTAAGACAACATTTCTGTATTACAGTGGAACCTCGGATTGCGAGTAATGAGGTTAACGAGCACTGTGTATTTGAAAAAATACTGTTTGTGTTTTAAAATGATCGTTCTCTCTTTTTTTTTATTGAATATTTGTTATAGCAGAAAGTAAAAAATAGAGACAGTGTTGCACGACCGCGCGATTACCAGGCAAAGTAGCGCAGTGCTGAATAGAAGAAAATGGCCTGGTTGTGAAGGAGGGGGGTGGGGTAAAATCTTCAGGAGCTGAAGTGGTTATTGGAGGGCATTGAAGCCCCTCTGTGGTTCTTCACAACCATCTCACAGTCAGATTACATTATGTTCTGCTGAGGGAATTTCGGTAGGCTTAAGAGGAGAGAGAGCGCCGCATTGCCGTGTATCGGATTCTTCCAGGGAGAAACGCGTCGCTTAGCTTGGCATTTAGATAAGGTAATGAGGCTCTGCAAGCAACTCTATGGGGCCTTTGCACACAGGACTTGTTTATAAATCATTTATTTTCATCCTCCACTCCTCTGATATGTAGAGAGGAAGCCGCCCGGGTCACCTTTCTTTATGTAGTTTTTCCGTAATTTTTTTATATAACATCAAACCCTAAAAATTAACAGCTGGGTGGTGATTGGAAGCTGCCGGTTCATGAGCCGTATATGAAAATAAAAATAAAAAATAGAAAAAAAAACCTTTCAAAATCAGTTATAACTTTAGGGGACGCACCAATAAATTCGGTCCAATATTTGCCGATACCGAGTACCGATACTTTGCGGTGTTTTGAACACTAAGAATTGCATGTGATTAGAAGAGTAATGCGGTGAGATTCCTGTCTAAATCGCATGAGGTTCCCCCCACCGCTCCTGTGTGATCCCGGGCTTCTCATAGTGATTTTGAGCCTGAGGTCGCAGAGGAGCGGTGGGGGGAACCTCCCTGCATGACGGGTTTGGGCTCCTCCTGCCTCTCCCATGGCTTTGTTCTCCACCTCTCTAGCAACTCTCTTCCCCCCTACTCCAGCGGTTCTCTCCCTTCCCCCCCAGCGCCTTTCTCCTCCCCCTCCAGCAGCTTGCTCCCCCCCTCCCTTCCAGCAGCTCACTTCCCTCAGTCTACAGTGCCCCCCCCAGCAACTCTCTCCCTCCTTCTAACCCGTTGGTTCTCTCCTCCAGCGGCACTCACCCCCCACCCCCCAGCGGGTTTTGTCCTCCGCCCCACCAGGCCCATCTTAATAGCATCATGGGCCCCTGGGCAAAGTAACGCACTGGGGCCCCTACCAGCCTGCCCCAATAAAGTATAAATAGTTGAATTAAACATCTATTCATTAGTACTTTCAATAAAATAGATTTTACAAAAAGGAAAACATTCCATAAATCGAAGACTAATCAACACAACGGGCACAGTATGGGGTGGGGGGGGGGGGGGGTCAGGAGGGCCCAATACTGGGCTCAGGAGGGTACAGTATAGGTTCTGAGACGATTCCAGGGACACAAAAATATCGGGACAGTTTAGTAAAAAGCTTGACAAGTTGGCAAGTATGATGTAATGCAAGATTATTGTGGGGCACCCATGTACCTGGGGCCCCTGGGCAGTGCCCAGGAGTGCCCTTGCATTAAGATGGCCCTGCCCCCCCAGCCTTCAGCAGCTCGCTCCCCACCTCCCTGCCAGCAGCACTCTCTCCCCAGTGGCTCCCGCCTTCCAACCCATTGTTTTTTTTTTTGTTCCGTTTCGTATGGTCCCGTCGGTTCGTTTTTCGTAAGACACCCGTTTTCCCGTTCGTTCCCGTTCGTTTGTCGTACGACGCAATTTTTTCGTATTCCGATCGTTTCGTATTTTCGTTACCGTTTTATTTTCGTACATGCGGGATGGTTCGTTATTCTGTTTAATTCATGTTCGTTTCTTGTTAGACAATAATTATCGTGAATTTTCGTCAATTTGCATTCTGTGTATCTTGAATGCTTTTCTTTTGTTAGTGTCAGTTGTATGTTCATTGTTCAATGACACCTATAACAAAAGAATTTCATTATGTATATTGAATGAATTCCTTTTTCTGTTCGTATTGTGTATTCAAAATACTGAAGGCAAATCTTTTGATACAGATTTAATTTTCGTTATTTCCGTTTTCGTTTTGTCGCTTTTTTCCCGTCGGATCGTTCGTTCGTATTTGCGGCTCATCCGTTATCCCATCGTTTTCGTATTTTGGTGCTTTACCGTTTTCGTATGTACACATTATCCCGCGGGTACGAAAATAACATTCGTACGAACGGGAATGCACATATCTAGTCCCCCCCCCCTCCTGTTATAATAAACCGACCAATAAAATTATAGACTGATCATTTCTTTCTCAGTGAGGCAAACCTACAAAAATCAGCAGGGGGTCACATACTTTTTCCCCCTCACTGTGTACTTGGACGGCATTCTTCATCAATCTTCCTCTCGTGCTTCTCTTTAGCCAACAGCTGTAGTTTTCCCTTATCTAATGCAGGAAAACATCGTCATGTGATGTCACCCAACCTTCACCAGGACGGGGCGAGCCAGGAAACACGAGGAACCATGACTGGAACCAATGAGGAAAATAATATTTTGGAACGTTTCGCCTCTGGCACATGTGGAATGAATGACGTGTCCCGGATTCTCTTGGTTTGGCCATGTTGGCTCAGGGTTTTTTTTTCGGGATGAATGATGCACTTGTTGATCACCGTCTCGTATGTTTTTATATAAATGTTAGTCCTTCACCCACATAAATGTTTGGAATCCCCGGCGATTAGTGATCTCACACGGTGCGCACAGCTGGACGCACGCTGAATTATGACCGATGGAGCGCCAAGTCCAGCACTGGATGTTCCAATCCACCTGAGGATTCTTTAGAATCTTTCATCAACCATGAAATTTACTTACCACTGGGGGGGTGGTTGGGTTTTGTTTTTCTGGCACCACACTTCACTCCGATGGGTCTATTGCAGATTTAGCTGAAGATTATCCAGTTTCCATTCAACTAAATCATAGATGTTTCTCTATAAAATGTTTTTTTATTTTTTTCATGCAAGTAGTGTAAGAACTCGAATTTGACTTTATATTGTTCTTTTTGTGTCCTTTGTACATCAGAGCTGAGACTGGGAGAGGAAGAAGCAGCACACGGAGCCAACCAGCTGTGCACAGCAGTGCAGAGAGAGTGCTAGAGAGATCGGCTTCTCAAGGGAGAATGGTGAGGAGGGTGGCAAGGGAGGGGCTATGTTAAGCCAATGTCTCCATTGACTGTAGGAAGGTGCTCTGGAGTTAGGAGACTCTAGTGAATGGAGACCTTGGCTTAGCATGGCTCCTGGCCTGCAACTACACGGGGGGAGGGGAGGAGACGAACATGCCATGACAGAGGGATCAAGGATAGTAGTGAGGAGGGTGGTGAGGGAGGGGCCATGTTAAGCCAATGTCTCCATTGACAATAGTGAGGTGCTCTGGAGTTGGGAGACTCCAGTAAATGAAGACCTTGGCTTGGGATGTTCTTGGGTCTGCAGCTATAGGGGAATGGGAGGAATGTGCTGTGACTAAGAGGAATGGTGAGTTTGGGGCAGAGTAACTGTGGCATGGGGGGGGGGGGGGGTGCTGTGGAGTAGTGGGACTCTGCTCATCGGAGACATTGGCTTAGCAGCATGGCCCTTGATCTGCAGCTACAGGGTGATGGGAGGAATGAAAGTGCCACAACCAAGGGGGAATGGTAAGGAGGGTGGCTATGGAGGGGTCATGTTAAGCCAATGTCTCCATTGACAATAGAGAGGCGATCTGGAGTTGGGAGACTCCAGTCAATGGAGACCTTGGCTTGGCATGGCCCTTGATCTGCAGCTACAGGGTGATGGGAGGAAAGGGCCATGACCAAGGGGGAATGGTGAGGAGGGTGGCAAAGGGAGGGGCTATGTTAAGCCAATGTCTCCATTGACTGTAGGGAGGTGCTCTGGAGTTATTAGACTCTAGTGAATGGAGACATTGGCTTAGCCTGGCTCCTGGCCTGCAACTACATGGGGGAGGGGAGGAGAGGAACGTGCCATGACAGAGGGATCAAGGATAGTAGTGAGGAGGGTGGTGAGGGAGAGGCCAATGTCTCCATTGACTGTAGGGAGGCACTGTGTAGTTGTGACACTCCAGTAAATGGAGACCTTGGCTTGGCATGGCTATTGATCTGCAGCTACAGGGTGATGGGAGGAGTGGCTTGGCATGGCTCCTGGGTGGAGGGGAAGAAAGTGCCACAATCAAGAGGGAATGGTGAGGAGTGGGGCAAGGGAGGGGTCATGTTAAGCCAATGTCTCCATTGACTGTAGGGAGGCGCTCTGGAGTTGGGAGGTGTAACGGTCACCACCGCTTACAACCTTCAATCCAACCACGACAAGCTTATCTGACACACTCAGACAATATTGCATACACGATCCATATCCTTTCCCAGAATAAGACGAGACAGAGCTCCGTTCTTGCTTCCAAAGATATGACAATTTATTGGTATTTTCTCAGCTTCTTATACAGTCTCAAGCATAATGCAGTTAATAACAGGACAATGTAGTCTCCACCCCCCTTCACACCATGGGGGGGCTTCAATCACACTCTAAAAGGCATTCAGGTAAGCTAACCATGTAGACCGGTCGGCACCGCATCTTCAATAGTGTTCAATTAACCTTGAATAGTAACACAGACATCTAGTTGAATAAGTTTATCTAGGCAGCTTTATCACACAATGGCAGAGTCTTGTGAGAGTGGGTGCAATCCACACCTTCAACGGAATGTCTTTCACATGAATAGCCAACACCTTAAGATATTTCAATAGCATATTATACAAAGGTATGACTCACTCTGGTCTTGTAGACCTGGATTAACACCTTTCCAAATCATGTGTGCCCAGATTGAATAGCTAACCGCTTTTGGTATTTGAAGACATCCTGCAAACATGAATTATTATTAACCTCCCTGGCGGTTTTCCCGTGTCTGACACGGGGTAAAAATTTCCTGCTACTATCGTTGATCCCGTGTCAGACACGGGCTCGCCTGGCAGCATCCACAGAGACAGTTTACTTACCTTCTCCGTGGATCCAGCGATGCATCCCCGCTGTGTGAGCGAGCAGGTGCTCGCTCAATTCACACAGCGTCCCCGCGTGCCGCCGATCTCCGTTCCCTGCGACGTTACGACGCACGGGGACGGAGAACGGCGCCAAATTAAAAAATGTAAACAAACACTATACATACAGTACACTGTAATCTTATAGATTACAGTACTGTATGTAAAAAATACACACCCCCCATGTCCCTAGTGGTCTGCCCTGTACACTACGTGTCCTTTTATATAATAAAAACTTTTCTTTCTCCCTGCAAACTGTAGATTGCCCATAGCAACCAAAAGTGTCCCTTTATGGCAAAAATTGTTTTAGAGCAGCTAAAAAACAGCGATAATAAATTATAATCACTTGCAGAATTTAGCGATAACGATTTGTGGGGAAATTCGTCATAAAAAAAAAATGACAGCAAAAATTCTGCAACTGAGCAAATTTCAGTGATTTTGATTTGATTTACTATAATTATATTATTATTTGTTATAATTTTTTATAATTATTTATTATATTATAATTTTTAATAAAAAAAATCATACCCGGGATGCCTATTAGACTCTTGTTTAGATAGATTTAAGAAAGTACTTACTAAGAATTGCAGGCCTATAATACATAACACCACATTTCCTTGAAAAACAATTGCAACGCTTTGGGTACAAAATTCCAGACAGAATCATAACGCCAGGGAGGTTAATGTCCCTTATTAATGTCTTCTGTAACATATGAATTATGATTATTTGTCACCCTATGGCCCTAGTGGACATAAGGTGACCCTAGACATAGGAATATCTCAGTCTGTCACGGTGCATTCCGTTACAGGAGGAATGGAAGACATTGGCTTGGCATGGCTCCTGGGTGGAGGGCAGGAAAGTGCCACGACCAAGGGGGAATGGTGAGGAGGGTGGCAAGGGAGGGCAATGTTAAGCCAATGTCTCCATTGACTGTAGGAAGGTGTTGTGGAGTTGAAAGACTCCAGTAAATGGAGACATTGGCTTGGCATGGTTCCTGGTCTGCAACTACAGGGAGAAGGGAGGAAAGTGCCGTGACCAAGAGGGAATGGAGAGGAGGGTGGCGAGGGAGCTATGTTAAGCCAATGTCTCCATTGACTGCAGGGAGGTGCTCTGGAGTTAGGAGACTGTAGTTGGGGGGGGGAGAGGGGGAGAATGTGAGACATTGTTAGAGGCTGGGGACACTTTAGAGGTCTGGAGGCTCTGCAGCAGGTTGGGGGGTACTGTGGGACATTGTTATAGGTTGGGAACACTATAGAGGGGGAGACCATTGTTAGAGGTTGGGGCACTATGTACATAGCATACAGCTCTGTAGCAGATTGGGGGCGCTGTAAAAGATTGAGGGCACCATGGAGGGCTTAAGGTTCTGCAGAAGGTTGGGGGGTGGCACTGTGACAGACTCACCCGCGACGTCCCAAACCATCTTATGTCTAAAATCATCCTATGTCCACTAGGGGCATAGGATGACTTAGAAATGATATATTGGACTACCTGAGATGGGAGTATTATGTATTTATTATTTACAATATATTCCAGAACTATTTATTGGTTGTTGATTCTGAACTCAACTGGTTAATTGTAAGAGTGACTCCTTCATACAGTTAGATGCTAATGCCATCGCCTCCAGCCATCTCTCTGTTCTCTGTGCTAAATGACCCTGCTATTGTGTGAATATGTCCTGTGTTTACACTTATGATAATGTGCATTGTATAGCAGGTGAGAGGAGACGGGATGTCTACTGTGACAGGTCATATGTCAGAGTCACCTAGTCTGGGTAAATGATTAGTTATTAAGTTCATGTTAATTTATGTTCTGGTTACTTCCTCTTTAAACTGTATATAAGGCTGTATTCTTGGTTCTAATAAACACTCCATGTTCAGCAGACAAACAAGTCTCGTCTCGTTGTGTGTTGAGGGCAGCTGGAATATCTGATCTCTATATCCAGACTGATAGGAAGCGGTATATGATGGAAGCACTCAATTGGAGTGTGGGACCTTCCGTTACAGGCACTATGGAACATTGTTAAAGGTTTGGAGCACTATGGAGGGCTTGACGCTCTGTAGCAGGTTGGGGGGCACTGTGGGACATTGTTAGAGGTTGGGGTCATTCTAGACGGCTGGAGGCTCTGTGGAGGGGGGGAGAATGTGAGACATTGTTAGAGGCTGGGGTCACTGTAGAGAACTTGAGGTTCTGTAGCAGGCCGGCGGGCGCTCTAAAAGGTCGAGGGCACCATGTAGCGGTTGGGGGGCACTGTGGGACATTGTTAGAGGCTGGAGTCACTGTAGAGGGCTTGACGCTCTGTAGCAGGTTGGGGCGCACTGTTGGACATTGTTAGAGGTTGGGGTCATTATAGATGGCTGGAGATTCTGTGGGGGGGGGGGGGCACTGTGGGACATTGTCAGAGCCTGAAGTCACTGTAGAGGGTTTGAGGCTATGTAGCAGGTTAGGGGGTTGGGAGGCCTGGGAGAAAAGAGGCTGTGGCCCGACAGTAGGCCACCACTCAGTGGTTGGGAACCACTGATCGAGACAATTTAATGTTATTACAATGCATCATCAAATGTAATGGTGTTAAGACAAGGAATGTCCTGCACAACCCCCCAAGGCAGATTTCATATTGAAATAACATGCTGCAACTACGAGCCAAGTGTATATCTTGCAGTTGTGGCGTGATTCCATTGACCCCAATGGGTGTCTGACTGGTGGTGTCACCAACACGGCCCAGGGCAGCATTTTGCAGGGGGGCAGCACGGAAAGAGTCCCCGCCGGCTTGTGCTACACTGTTAGTGTAATACAAGCTAATTAAGCTTGGACCACAAACCTTCCTCACTGTGCTATATGTTTGGTGGGGGGTTGTTGATGTTGCTGGGGGGATCTTTTCTTGCTAAGGGGGACGTTTCATTGCTGGGGCGGGGGGGGGGGGGTCTGTTGCTGGCTCTAAGGGATCTATTGTTGTTGGGGTGATCTTTTCAAGAATAGGCTGCACACCAAAATTCTTTATTGGGAGATCCAAGAGTGACACCACAAGAGCATAGTGCCCGGCAATATGGAGTGATCTATTGTTTCCGGCTGATGTACTGTTGCTGGCTGATCTATCATTACTGGAAGGGATCTGTTGTTCCTGAAGGGGGTGTATTATTGCTGGGGGGTTGATGATGTCTGTTGCTGGTTCTATAACACGAGTGCTGAACCTGCGGCCCCTCCAGTTGTTGCAAAACTACAAGCCCCATCATGCCTCTGCCTTTGGGAGTCATGCTTGTAACCGTCAGCCTTGAAATGCATCGTGGGACTTGTAGTTCTGCAACAGCTGGAGGACCGCCGGTTGAGCACCCATGTTCTACACAAACGACTTTGCACCACAAAATGATACCTGGTTCTGATGTCTCTAAAAGGGGGCGGTACAGAGAGTTGGGTAGGGTGGGATGGCGACGAGGGGTGGTGCTCGGGGGTGGGTAGGGGCAGAGACAAAGATAATTCGGGGGAGGGGGCAAAGTACCCGCATCTGTTCTCCGAATAAAAAAAAAAGGCCGGGTTCTAACTTTTTTGGCATTGTGTCGCGATACAAAAGTATACCCGGGGCTCCAGACGACGTAGAATTGCTGTGTTAGGTTTTCCATCAGCTTAGACAACAACCACAAAATAACCTGGTGTAGAAGACCAAATGAGGCCTACACCCAACGCCGTCATACCCCTCAGCATCTCCCCCTCCCCCACCCCCAACCTTCAATTTAGAAGAAAACAAGTTTTTGTTGGGGCTGAAAAACATCCAATTTATAATTTAAGTTCTTCTATGGAGACGTGGTGGTGATGAGTACGAGGACATGGAAGGAGGTGAAGGAAAATCTGAGGTCATTTCCTCGTCTCCTTCAAATGATTTTTCCACGCTGAGGACCAGAAGGAAACGCGCTTCTGTTCTCAGACGTCTTCAGTTTACGGTTACAAGTCTTCCAGAGGGAAATCGTGATGAGATGGAAGTGCCGCCCGAGCAATGAAGGTCGGAAAGCTTTGATTTCTAGAACGTTGACATCTGAAACAAGGAGCGCGAAGCCGGCCAAGTCCTGGAGAAACCACAAAGAAGAAGACGACGGCTTCGGAGGAGGGACCTCCTCGTTCATAATTGGCTTGTTCTCTGCTTAACAATTTGCCGACGGGGGAGAAAAGCTAACGGGTGTAATTAAGACATTATAGACGACGGTGATCCCTACAATGTGGTGATCCTGAGGAACGCAACGCACATCAGCCCAGCCCCCTCCCCCTCCCCAGGAAAAAGTGAAGCATTTCCTTACATTGTAGCAGTTGGTTGGGGAAGAATTACCGTATTTTTTCACATTCATTAGATGGCTCTGATTTCCCAGATTAATACATTGTGCTGTCAGGAGGTTGTCATGTCATCGATTTCATTTAATGTGATGAGCAGATGTGGGGGGAAGGACTTTACCAGATGGTCCCTCGCCTTGTAGTGTAACGTATCTCCACATCCATACATCTCCTGGCGGCTGCGTGTTGAGCTTTTTTTTTTTGTTTGTTTGTTCTTTTCATTTTTTTTATTTACTTTTTTTTGTTTTGTTACCCCTCTATTAAATTATACTGTAAATTAAAATATTTTATAATTATTTTATTAGATTTATGATATTTTTATATGATTTTTTTAAAATCTTACTAATATTAGATTACATTATATATATCATTTTATTATTATTGTATTAAAATCTAATAATAATTCTTTATATATATATATATATATATAGATAGAAATATGGATGTTATCTCGCCTTGTAGTGTAACGTATCTAAATGTATACAGATCCATACATTTCCTGGTGGCTGCATGTTTGATGATCGCTCCGCAATGTTCTATGGTAGATTTTTTTTTTTTTTTGTTCTTTTAATTTTTTTTTTTTATTTCACTTTATTTTTTGTTACCCCTGTATTAAATTATACTGTAAATGAAAATATTTTATAATTATTGATTTGATATTATATATAATATTTTTATATATTTTTTTTTAATCTTAATATTGGAGTATATATAATTATACATATATAATTTTATTATCGTATTATAATCTAATAATAATTCTTATTATAATATATGTCTCTCGCCTTGTAATGTAACATATCTCAAAGATCCATACAATTCATGGTGTTTATTTGTTGATTGCTCCGGAATGTTCTGTGTTAAGCTTTTTTTTTAATTTACTTTTTTTTTGTTACCCCTGTATTAAATTATACTGTAAATGAAAATATTTTATAAAAATATTTTATAATTGTTATTATTTTATTAGATTTATATAATTATATTATCTATATATATATATATATATATATATATATATATATATATATATATATATAAAATCTTATTAATATTAGATTATATATATCACTTTATTATTGTATTATTAAAATCTAATAATAATTCTTATTATACAATTTTTATTATTATTTATCAGATGTTCTCTTGCCTTGTAGTGTAACGTATCTCCAGATCCATACATTTCCTGGTGGCTGCGTGTTTTATGATCGCCCCGGAATGTTGTGTTAAGCTTTTTTTTTTTTTTAAGGTTCTTATTTACTTACATTTTTTGGGGGGTTTCAGTTGTTATGGCTGATTTTGCTTTTCTTTGGCACAGGCAACAGAACAAAAAATTGGAAATGTATTTTGGTTTTGAGTGAGGCTCCATGCACACTGGGCTTAACCACTTCAGCCCCGAGCCTCTTTCTGAGATTTGGTGTTTACAAGTTACAAACTGTTTTTTTTTTTTTTGCTAGAAAATTACATATTTTTTTCCTAACACCTTAGAGAATAAAATGGCGGTCGTTGCAATACTTTTCGTCACACTGTATTATTTGCGCAGCGGTCTTACAAACGCCCTTTTTTTAAATAAAAAAAAAATAAGACAACAGTAACGTTAGCCCATTTTTTTTTTTTTTTATATTGTGAAAGATAAAGTTACGCCGAGTAAATTGATACCCAACATGTCACGCTTCAAAATTGCGCCCTCTCGTGGAATGGCAAAATTTTTTTACCCTTAAAAACCTCCATTAGGCGACGTTTAAAAAAATTCTACAGGTTTTTATGTTTTGAGTTACAGAGGAGGTCTAGGGCTAAAATTATTGCTCTCGCTCTAAGGATCGCCGCGATACCTCATTTGTGTGGTTTGAAAACCTTTTTCATATGCGGGCGCTACTCACCTATGCGTTCGCTTCTGCGCGCGAGCTCGGCAGGACGGGGTGCTTTAAAAAAAAAATTTTTTTTTTTACTTACATTATTTTTTTTTTTTTTAAATAATAATTTGGGTCACTTTTTTATTACTATTTTAAAGAATGTAAACATCCCTTGTATATTATAATAAGCATATTATTTGTTAGATTTTAATAATACAATAAAATATATAATTACATGTTATCTAATATTAACATAATATACAAACAATGTAATAGAATATAAAATATGTATTTAATAATAATATAAAATATGTATTTAATAAAATAAATAATTATATAATATTTTAATTTACAGTATAATATAATACAGCGGTCTTCAAACTTTCAAAACAAAGAGCCAGTTTACTGCCCTTCACACCTTAGAGGGGCCCTGATTGTAGCCCAGGGGGAGCAGAAAATGCCCTGGCCATCGGTGGGAGTAAAAAAAGATTACATCAATGGAAGGAATGGTGCCCCAAAGTCCAGGTAACTATATACTAGAATACCATATAATATATTATAATAAAATAATTTCACATTAGTAACAACTGTACATAATATAGTGAAAAAAAGTAAATCCCAAATTTTGTATTGTCTCCAAAACAGGAACAAAGGGGAAATCTTCAATTGGGGACACTCGTCCTGGAATTCCCTCTCATTTCCTGTTTGGCTATGGGACACTCTCCTCTCCCCTCCTCCGGCTGACAGCATGAGGAAAGAAAAGCTGATAACCGGCCTTGTGTTTACATACTGATCAGCTATCATTGGCTGACATCTGATCATGTGGTAAAGGACCTGTGATTGGTCCTTTACCCCGACCTGTGATCAGCTGGGTCCGTCAGGTTCGGCGATCACAGAGGGTGCCATCATGGGGGGGGACGTCAATAGACGCCCTCCCGGATAACTAAGCAAAGTACTGTCCCTCTCGCTACCCCCATCCTATCCTCACTGTCCCTCTCGCTCCCCCTCATCCCCACTGTCCCTCTCGCCCCCCCCCATTCCCACTGTCCCTCTCGCTCCCCCCCCCCATCCCCACTGTCGCTCTCCCCTGTCCCTCCCCCCCCCATCCTTACTGTCCCTCCAGCTCCCCCCATCCTTACTGTGCCTCCCTCTCCCCCCCATCCCCACTGTCCTTCCCGCTCCCCCCCAATCCTTACTGTCCCTCCCGCCCCCCCCATACACAGTCAACAAATGTCCACAGAATATGTATTCCAGAACAGACGGGTAGGTCTTGTGTTCAAAGGTTCATGTAGATAACAATGAAAAAGGCAAGAGAAGGGTTTGTCAACCAGGGTTCTGTAGAACCGTAGGGTTCCTCCAGGGGGTACTAGGGGTGCCTTGAGCAATTACTGTCTCTCAGAGAAGTTCCCACTGATACCATTAATATTTCTAGCTATCTGTATTCTTCCCAATTACCACAAGTGTAAGGAACATCATAGTAGTTATTTCAAGGGTTGAAAATGTTTTGAAAGTCTTGGGTAGAGGAAAGGTGGGTAAAGACATGGGCAAGATGCTGTAGGCCAAGGCCAGTGGAAAGGTGTAACTGCACACATCAGTGGGACAAAGTTGGCTCTGAGTGGTTGACAATGTTAAAGGTGTCTACCACTCCATAATTATCAACCCCCCCCCTTACACAGTTATCAAAGGTCCACTTAATATGTATTCCAGAACAAATTGGTAGGTCCTGTGATTAGAGGCCGACCGATATTTGGCCATTTTGGAAAAACATGAGCTGTAGGTCCACCACATCAGCAAAGTTTGGCTGCATACAGTAGAAGTGAGACCGTGATTGTTCATTGCTACAACATGATATCACCCCCTTTTTTTCAGAATGTGGATTTCAAGAACCCCCCCTCTTATTTAGAAAAAGGGAGAGGCTTTAACAGAATCCAAAGACCCCCCCATCTGTGTTGAATTGATTTTGGGTGTTGTGGAGATATACTCCTAGGATCTTCATTCTCATAAGGTGACACAGCTCCTGTACACAGTCCTTAATGTGTGAAGTTAAGGAGGACCCCCCAATGTCCTGATATAATAGTATGCATCACTAGGGGGAAGTAGCGGTCATTTTACAGTACCTGTAAAACTTATGTAGAACCAGCAAGAAAAGACAACCATGGAGATTTGGACACAGATTAAACTTTCAGCACATAAGAACATCATAAAAAGGTAATGGTGTTATACATCAGGGTTCATCAACCAGGCTTCCTCCAGGGTTTGCTATGGGTTCCACAGAACTCTAGGGTTCCTTCAGAGGTTACCAGGGGTTCCTCCAGAGGTTGCCAGGGATTCCACAGAACTCTAGGGTTCCTCCAGAGGTTGCCAGGGGTTCAACAGAACTCTAGGGTTCCTCCAGAGGTTGCTAGGGGTTCCATGAAACTCTAGGGTTCCTCCAGAGGTTGCCAGGGGTTCTACAGAACTCTAGGGTTCCAGAGGTTGCCAGGGGTTCCACAGAACTCTAGGGTTCCTCCAGAGGTTGCTAGGGGTTCCACAGAACTCTAGGGTTCCTCCAGAGGTTGCTAGGGGTTCCATGAAACTCTAGGGTTCCTCCAGAGGTTGCTAGGGGTTCCATGAAACTCTAGGGTTCCTTCAGAGGTTGCCAGGGGTTCCACAGAACTCTAGGGTTCCTCCAGAGGTTGCTAGGAATTCCATGAAACTCTAGGGTTCCTCCAGAGGTTGCTAGGGGTTCCTTTAGCACAAGCGTCTCAAACTGGTGGTCCTCCAGATCTTGTGAAACTACAAGTCCCATCATGCCTTTGCTTGTGGGAGTCATGGTTGTAACTGTCAGCCTTGCAATGTCTCATGGGACTTGTAGTTTCGCAACAGCTGGAGTGCCGCCAGTTTGAGACTCCTGCTTTAGCAATTTCTGCCTCTCAGATACGTTACCATTGATTTTTGTAGCCCATCTGTGAGAGGGTAATTATGGCAATTTTTAGCAGGGGTTCCCTCATACTAGAAAGTTATTTCAAGGGTTCCTCCGTGTTGAAAAGGGCTGTAAGTCAGCCTTTCTCAACCTTCCTACAAGGAACACTTGAAATAATTAAGCATTCTGAGGGAATTTGTAGTTGGTCATTGAGGAGCATGCCCCTTACATTGGTAGTAAGAAGAATGCCCCCCCATTACATTGGTGGTCAGAATACCACACTTACAGACACCCAAGAAGATCTCTGATGTCATAGCGTTGGCTCTGCCAAGTGGTGTTGGTCTCATCACTAGGTAGGCACCACCATCAGATGGGGGGAGGAGGTTAAGGAACCCTGGTTAAAGAATGGATGTTTCAAGCATTCCCGATACACCGTAGAAATGAGCCGGAACGCACAAAATATAGGACAAAACATTTTATTCTGTTTTTAGTTTAATATCGTACATCCTTCATAAATGTATTTATCAATTTTACAGTTTTCGTACTTCATTTTAAAAGGTATAACTTGTGTCGCCTACATCATTTCCTAGGGCAGAAGGCCTGCTACCTCCGCTGCCAGACCAGACGTCTTCTATACATGGCTGTGTCTTCTGGCAGTAAAAGAGTTTCTTTTTTTTTTTTTAATCTGTAAATGAGGTAACATTTCACAGTACAATTTTCTTCAAGTTTTTTGTTTAAATAACTAAATTCTTTTTTCTGTGTTTTTTTTTCTGTTAAAATAAAAAAAGTAGGAAAAAGGGTCTTTACAAAGGAAATCCCACAATCAAAGAAAATAAGTTCCATTTTTCTGACATTCCAAACTGTCCTGTCCGATGCGTTTGTTAAAAAAAGGAGTAATGGGGAACTGGATATGCTGGAAATTTCATAACTGGTAAGAGGACCATCCTTTTAGGCATACCTGAAAGACAAGAGACTCGGGTAAGTGTTTTTACATTCTATGTAATACAGAACAGAGTTGTGCCGACAACTGACACTGTACAACGATGGTCTCCAAACTACGACCCTTTGCTTGTTTTTATCTGGCTCTTAGTGGATGTAATGCCCCAATAGAAACAATGGGGGCATAATCCCCCCCCACTGACACCAATGATAGGGCACAATTGATGTGAAACAATTCCTCCCAATGAAACAGACGGGACACAATTCCTCCCCAATGACACCAACAATGGGAACCAATTTCTCCAGATGGGGCCAAATGATGAGAAACAATTACTCCCCAATGAAACAGAGGGCAACGCACAATTTCTCCCAATGATGGGACAATTCCTCCCAATGGAACAGACGACGGGACACAATTTTTCCCCGACAATGGGACACAATTCCTCCCCAATGAAACAGACGACAGCGCACAATTTCTCCCAATGAAACCGATAACAGGGCACAATTTCTCCCAATGATGGGACACAATTCCTCCTAATGAAACAGACGACGGGACGCAATTCCTCCCAATAATGGCAACAATGAGGCCGAAAGATGGGGCACAATTCCTCCCAATGAAACAGACGACGGCGCACAATTTCTTCCATTGAAACCAATGCTGGGGAAACAATTCCTCCCCAATGAAACTGATGACAGGGCACAATTCCTCCCAATGATGGGAAACAATTCCTCCCAATGAAACAGACGACAGCGCACAATTTCTCCCAATGATGGGACACAATTCCTCCTAATGAAACAGAGGACGGGACACAATTTTTCCCCGACAATGGGACACAATTCCTCCCCAATGAAACAGACGACAGCGCACAATTTCTCCCAATGAAACCGATAACAGGGCACAATTCCTCCCAATGATGGGACACAATTCCTCCCAATGAAACAGACGACGGCGCACAATTTCTTCCAATGAAACCAATGCTGGGGAAACAATTCCTCCCCAATGAAACTGATGACAGGGCACAATTCCTCCCAATGATGGGAAACAATTCCTCCCAATGAAACAGACGACAGCGCACAATTTCTCCCAATGAAACCGGATAACAGGGCACAATTTCTCCCAATGATGGGACACAATTCCTCCTAATGAAACAGAGGACGGGACACAATTTTTCCCCGAAGATTGGACACAATTCCTCCCAATAACACCAACAAAGAGGCCGAATAATAGGGCACAATTTTTCCCAATTTCTCCCAATGATGGGGAAACAATTCCTCCCAATAACGTCAACAATGAGGCTGAAAGATGGGGCACAATTCCTCCTCAATGAAACCGACAACGGGGCACAATTCCTCCCAATGATGGGACACAATTCCTCCCAATAAAAGCGACGACGGGGCACAATTTCTCCCAATGAAACAGACAACGGGACACAATTTCTCCCAATGACACCAACATTGAGGCCGAATGATGGGACAATTCCTCCCCAATGAAACAGACGGCGGCGCACAATTTCTCCCAATGAAACCAATGATGGGAAACAATAACTCCTCAATGAAACCGATAACAGGGCACAATTTCTCCCAATGATGGGACACAATTCCTCCCAATGAAACCGACAACAGGGCACAATTTCTCCCAATGAAACAGACAACGGGATGCAATTTTTCCCCGACGACGGGACACAATTTCTCCCAATGAAAGCAATGATGGGAAACAATAACTCCCCAATGAAACCAATAACAGGGCACAATTTCTCCCAATGATGGAACACAATTCCTCCCCAACGAAACAGATGACGGGACCCAATTTTTCCCAATGAAACCGGATAACGGGGCACAATTTCTCCCAATAAAACGGCATTGTTCCCCCCCCCAGGACCTTTTCTACTCCCAATGGCCACAGTTCGGCCCTCCTAAAGTCTGAAGGACAGTAAACTGACCCTTTGTTTAGAACGTTTGGAGACCCCTGTTGTACAGGTTAATAAAATGGACATCTTACATTTCAAAAGGTCAAAAAGCGATTGTAGAAAATAACTGTTATACCCTTCCTAGAGAGATCGGATTCCCCCTGTGTATGTGCAGGGGTATCATTTACCTTCACCTCTTGCTCTGGTGACAACTCTAACATTTTGGATTTCCTCTCGCCAAAGGTGGGGGGAGGGGAGGTTTGTAAGATACTGAAGTGCTGGTTTAGACAAAAGAAAAAAGGCGATTGCATTTTTTGTTTAACACCCTACAAATTGAAGCCAAACTCTGGTCACAAGTGCTCTCCCCTATGGTCTGGATTCAAAACTACCTTTGAAGTGCCCCTCCCCCACTACTGTAAGTTTTAAATGCTTCCCCCCCCCCCCCCCCCCTGGGTGTAATGCTTACCTTATTCCTCACTCCAGTTAGATCCTTCTAGCAGTGGACTGATCCAATGAAACCTCCCTCTAAGGTTTTCCTGGCCGAAATCACGATCCTGCCTCCTCCTCATAGGGTGCATAGCCCTGCATTGAACGCGATGATGCTGAAGGACAGCGCCAAAGCAGGGAGGGATACGGCAAGTAATGCAGCTTTCTCACCCACCCCATCTCTAGACATTTTATCCTTGCAGTACATGGGGAGATCTATCGAGTATTTTTTTCTTCCAGCCTTTAGTCTAGGTCAGTGATGGCGAACCTTGGCACCCCAGATGTTTTGGAACTACATTTCCCATGATGCTCATGCACTCTGCAGTGTAGATGAGCATCATGGGAAATGTAGTTCCAAAACATCTGGGGTGCCAAGGTTCTCCATCACTGGCCTAGGTTCACATTGGAACGATTTATCATGCGATTTGAGAGATCAAATTGCATGACAAGTCACAGCCTATTGGAGGCAATGGCACTGTTCCAATCAGTGCGACTTCAATAGACATCTATGTATGAAGCCACACATATGTCTATCAAGTAGCAGCTGAAATCGCGCTGACCTTGCTACTTTGAAATCGCGCTACTTCAAGTGAAGTAGCGAGATTTCAAGGTAGCATCAATGTGAACCAGGGCTTAAAGCCGGGCCAAGCTGGTCCAAACTATTTACTGGCCTAAAAGGTGTGCTGTATTACCTGTTCAGAGCATTCCGGAAAGTATTCACAGTGCTTCACTTTGTTATGTTACATCCTTATTCTAAAATGGATTAAATTCATTATTTTTCCTAAAAATTATACAAATATATACCCCATAATGACAACGTGCAAGATGGAAAAGGAGTTACCGCTCCAGGTGGGTGTGCTGGAGAGTCAATAACTTCTCAGGAGATCAGGAGTGCCGGCAATGCACAGGGCAAAATGTAGAGGCTAGAAAAATGGACATCCGCACTTCCATGACTAAGCACCGATTGTAGTGTGAAACGCGTTGGCTGCCATCTATACCTTTGCTGTTTGTTGTAGTGCATTTTCCACCTATTTTACAATAAAGACAACCTAAGGTTTTTTTTTGGAAGTGCGGCTGTCTGTTTTTCTAGCCTCTACAACGTGAAAGATGTTTGTTTGAAATCTTTGCAAATTTTACATATATATAAAAAAAAAGGTAAAAAAATATGTAAACAAGTATCACAGGCTCCTCCCATGTTTTTCAGCGGCAGGAACTGGGAGACTAGTCAGGATCGAGGGAAAGATGAATGCAGCAATGTACAGAGACATCCTTGATGAAAACCTGCCCCAGAGCGCTCTGGACCTCAGACTGGGGTGAAGGTTCATCTTCCAACAGGACAACGACCCCAAGCACACAGCCAAGATAACAAAGGAGTGGCTATGGGACAACTCTGGGAATGTCCTTGAGTGGCCCAGCCAGAGCCCAGACTTGAACCCAATTGAACATCTCTGGAGAGATCTAGAAATGTCTGTGCACCGACGCTGCCCATCCAACCTGATGGAGCTTGAGAGGTCCTGCCAAGAAGAATGGGAGAAACTGGCCAAAAATAGGAGTGCCAAGCTTGTAGCATCATACTCAGAAATACTTGAGGCTGGAATTGGTGCCAAAGGAGCTTCACCAAAGTATTGAGCAAAGGCTGTGGTACTGCTGCACGCGGGAGGGGCCCGTGGTACTGCTGCACGCGGGAGGGGCCCGTGGTACTGCTGCACGCGGGAGGGGCCCGTGGTACTGCTGCACGCGGGAGGGGCCCGTGGTACTGCTGCACGCGGGAGGGGCCCGTGGTACTGCTGCACGCGGGAGGGGCCCGTGGTACTGCTGCACGCGGGAGGGGCCCGTGGTACTGCTGCACGCGGGAGGGGCCCGTGGTACTGCTGCACGCGGGAGGAGCCCGTGATACTGCTGCACGCGGGAGGAGCCCGTGATACTGCTGCACGCGGGAGGAGCCCGTGATACTGCTGCACGCGGGAGGAGCCCGTGATGCCTATGCACGCGGGAGGAGCCCGTGATACTGCTGCACGCGGGAGGAGCCCGTGATACTGCTGCACGCGGGAGGAGCCCGTGATACTGCTGCACGCGGGAGGAGCCCGTGATGCCTATGCACGCGGGAGGAGCCCGTGATACTGCTGCACGCGGGAGGAGCCCGTGATACTGCTGCACGCGGGAGGAGCCCGTGATACTGCTGCACGCGGGAGGAGCCCGTGATACTGCTGCACGCGGGAGGAGCCCGTGATACTGCTGCACGCGGGAGGAGCCCGTGATACTGCTGCACGCGGGAGGAGCCCGTGATACTGCTGCACGCGGGAGGAGCCCGTGATACTGCTGCATGCGGGAGGAGCCCGTGATGCTTATGTACATGGGATTTTCTATTTTTAATAAATTTGCAAAGATTTCAAAGCAAACTTCTCTCACGTTGTCATTATGGGGAATTGTTTGTAGAATTTTAAGGAAAATAATGAGTTTAATTCATTTTGGAATAAGGCAGTAACATAAAAATGTGGAAAAAGTGAAGAGCTGTGAATACTTTCTGGATGCGCTGCATGTAGCCTCAGCCCCACATAGTATACAGCGCTGTGTTCTACTAACAGGATGAGAACTTCCCAGAACAAAATCGAGTCGGGCTGAGCACCGCTTAGCCATTTAGAGGACGCTTTGTATTCTGATTGGATACAAAACTTCCTCTTATTGGCTGAGATGGAATTGGTGACATCATCATCAGCCAATCAGGGGAAGCTTTATATTCATTCCTAGAATGCAAAGCTCCCTGTGAATGGCTGCTCAGCCCAACTTAAAATTTTTGTTCTCCGGGAGTGAAATGGGAAGTCTTAGTACTACCTGCGGCACGCAGCGCTGCATAGATGAGGCTACATACAGGGAATACAGCCGCTACAACTGTTAGTGCAGGACATAGTTTGGACCAAACAAATTATTTCAAGTCAAATGAAACCTGAAGATCAGCTTTAAAGCCCAACTGGAAGAAAAGAAAATACTCACGCAATGGGGTCTCCCCTTCACCGTAAGGGTAAAATGTCTGTCTTGGGTAGAGGAGGTGAGAAGGCTGCATTACTTACCTTCTATCCCATCTTCGGCGCCGTCCTCCAGGCATCATCATGCACCGCAAGGGTCATGTTCCTTGTGTCCGGAATTTGGTTTTAATTTGTAGATGAAGCCAGGGTGAGATTTCAAACACCTTTTTTCTTTTGTATAAACCAGGGGTCTCCAAACTTCTCAAACACGGGGCCAGTTTGTCTCTAAGACATTAGGGGGGCCGGACTGTGGCCATTGGGAGTAGAAAAAGGGCCCAGCAACATCAGTGGTATGAATTGTAGCCCATCATTGGTGTTCTTTTGCCCAATTGTTAGTGTCATTGGGAGGAGTAGTGCCCTATTATTGGTGTTATTGTGAGGAATTGTGTCCCCCTCAATGGTCTTAGTGGGGGGGGGGAATTAATGTTGGTATTAGTGCAGGGGTGTCAAACTCAGCCAGATCCGGCCCGCGGGCCTTGTGTTTGACACGTATGTATTAGTGGATTAAATGCACCAAGGGCCTGATAAAAGCAAGCAAAGGGCCTCATCTGGCCCCCGGGCCGCAGTTTGGAGACCACTGGTATAAACCAATATTTTAGAACCTCCCCCTTTATGGTCAGCTAAAAAAAAAAAAAAGTAAAATTGGGCTTTGTATATATATATTGTATAGTACTGTACAAAAGTCTTAGGCAGGTGTGATGCTAGTGCTGTAAAGGAAGAAAGCTTTCAGAAATTAAAGTGTTGATAATTCATTTACTTTCCATTTTGTTCATTGATAAATAAAAATAAATACAATCAATCAATATTTGGGGTGACCCCCCCCCCCTTTCTAGGTAGACTTGCACACAGTTGGTGCAGAAACTCGGCAGGTAGGTTGTTCTCTGTAGATCTTGGAGAAACTAACCTCAGATCTTCTGTGGATGTCGGCTGCCTCCAATCCTTCTGTCTCTTCATGTCATCCCAGACAGACTCCATGATGGTGAGATCAGGGCTCTGTGGGGGCCAAACCATCACTTCCAGGACTCCTTGTTGTTCTATACACTGAAGATAGTTCTTAATGACATTGGCTGTATGTTTGGGGTGGTTGTCCTGTTGCGGAATACATTTGGGGCCAATCGCACGCCTCCCTGATGGTATTGCACGATGGAGAAGTATCTGCCTGTAGTTCTCGATCCTGACCAATTCTCCAACTTTATTTGCAGAATTGCAGTCCCAAATTTGCAAGGAACCTCCACCATGCTTCACAGTTGTCTGCAGACACTTCTTGCAACATTCTGCAGCCCTTCCCCCAACAAACGACCTTCTGCTACAACCAAATATTTCACATTTTGACTCATCAGTCCGGAGCACTTGCTGTCATTTCTCTGCACCCCAGTCAGTTCTTATGGTTTACTGTTTAGGACAAGGCTGAGCCACTCAATTATGCAGGAAAACATAGAAACTGGGATGCAGGAAAATGGCAGCAGGTGCTCTGGACGGACGAGTCAAAATGTGAAATATTTGGCTGTAGCAGAAGGCAGTTTGCTGGGGAAGGGGGCTGGATAGCGGTAAAATAATGTGTGTGTGCAGCCAACTGTGAAGCATGGTGGAGGTTCCTTGCAAGTTTGGGGCTGCATTTCTGTAAACGGAGTTGGAGATTTGGTCAGGATCAATGGTGTCCCCAATGCTGAGAGATGCAGGCAGATACTTCATCATGACATACCATCAGGGAGACGTGTGATTGGCCCCAAATGTATTCTGCAGCAGGACAATGACCCCAAACATACAGCCAATGCCATTAAGAACTATCTTCAGTGTAAAGAGCAGCAAGGAGTCTGGGCAGAGATGGTTTAGCCCCCCACAGAGCCCTGATCTCACCATCATGGCGTCTGTCTGGTATGACATGAAGAGACAGATGGATTGGAGGCAGCCGACATCCACAGAAGATCTGTGCTTGGTTCTCCAAGATCTACATAGAACAACCTACCTGCCTAGTTCCTTCATAAAGGAGACATAAAACGATAATGTGTAAAAACATCACAACTACACATGAGAAATAGCATAAATACAATGAATATAGTACATCATAAGTTATTCATTAATTAGAGAGTAATTTTACCTACATGACAAACATTTTTCAAAAGTGGAACATGTCACTCATAAAAAATGAGTGACGCTAGGGATACGAGTGTTGGTACTCATGCAAATGCTCCAATGCCTAATCCTCAAGCTCAGCAGGCGGCCTCACAGGTGATCAGTGTGGCGGTGGGGGCAGTTACAAGCACCAATCCCCCCTCTGTATAGCTTTTCTGACAGTCGCTTCACCTCCTCTTCCTCCCACGGCTGTCAGCTGCTTTATTAAAAGTTATACAGGAAGATCGGTGCTTGTAATTGCCCCCACCCGCTGCACTGATCACCCCGACTGCTCCCCCGTGTCCGCCTACCTCTCTCCGGGGGCCCGGCTCCCCATGTCCCCCTGTGCGTATCCTCCTCCCTCTCCCTGGGTCTCCAGCTTCTTGGGTCCCCCTCCCTCTCTCTGGCTCCCCGGGTCCCTGACTCCCTGTGTCCTCCTCCCTCTTTCTGGGTCTCCAGCTTCCTGGGTCATCCTCCCTCTCTGGCTCCCGGGTCCCCCTCCCTCTTAGCGTTGTCCTCCTCGCTCTCTCTGGGTCTCAAGCTTCCTGGGTCCTCCTCCCTCTCTTTGCTGTTCTCCTCCCTCTCACTGGCTCCCTGGGTTCCTTCTCCCTCTTTCCAGGTCCCCGGCTCCCCGCGTCCCCCCCTCTCCGGTTCCTCATGTCCCCCTCCCTCTTACCGGTGTCCTCCTCCCTCTCTCTGGATCTACAGCTTCCTGGGTCCTCCTTCCTCTCTCCGGTTCCTCATGTCCCCCCTCCCTCTTAGCGGTGTCCTCCAAACTCTCTCTGGGTCTCCAGTTTTTTGGGTCCCCCTCCCTCTCTTTGCTGTTCTACTCCCTCTCTCTGGCTCCCCGGGTCCCTGACTCCCTGTGTCCTCCTCCCTCTCTCTGGGTCTCCAGCTTCCTGGGTTCTCCTCCCTCTCTGGCTCCCGGGTCCTCCTCCCTCTCTTCGGTTCCTCATGTCCCCCTCCCTCTTAGCGTTGTCCTCCTCGCTCTCTTTGGGTCTCCAGCCTCCTGGGTCCTCCTCCCTCTCTTTGCTGTCCTCCTCCCTCTCACTGGCTCCCTGGGTTCCTTCTCCCTCTTTCCAGGTCCCCGGCTCCCCGCGTCCCCCCCTCTCCGGTTCCTCATGTCCCCCTCCCTCTTACCGGTGTCCTCCTCCCTCTCTCTGGATCTACAGCTTCCTGGGTCCTCCTCCCTCTCTGGCTCCCGGGTCCTCCTCCCTCTCTCCGGTTCCTCATGTCCCCCCTCCCTCTTAGCGGTGTCCTCCAAACTCTCTCTGGGTCTCCAGCTTTTTGGGTCCCCCTCCCTCTCTTTGCTGTTCTACTCCCTCTCTCTGGCTCCCCGGGTCCCTGACTCCGTGTCCTCCTCCCTCTCTCTGGGTCTCCAGCTTCCTGGGTTCTCCTCCCTCTCTGGCTCCCGGGTCCTCCTCCCTCTCTTCGGTTCCTCATGTCCCCCTCCCTCTTAGCGTTGTCCTCCTCGCTCTCTCTGGGTCTCCAGCTTTTTGGGTCCCCCTCCCTCTCTTTGCTGTTCTCCTCCCTCTCACTGGCTCCCCGGGTCCTCCTCCCTCTTTCCAGGTCCCCGGCTCCCTGCGTCCTCCCTCTCTCCGGTTCCTCATGTCCCCCTCCCTCTTAGCGGTGTCCTCCTCCCTCTCTCTGGGTCTCCAGCTTCCTTGGTCCCCCTCCCTCTCTCTGGCTCCACGGGTCCACCTCCCTCTATCCGAGTCCCCAGCTCCCCGTGCCCTCTTCCCTCTCCGTTCCCAGAGTCCTCCTCCCAGTCCTGGATCTGTCAGGATGAAGAGCGAAGGAAGGAGCCGGTAAATCTGTCATTTACCAGCTCCAATCATGTGCAAGCAAAAAATGCTGTTTTTTATTTTCCTTGCACGTCCCCCACAGATCTACAGCGACTGCACTTGAAAGTGCAAAGTGGATTTGCCCTTTGAAAATAACCCCCTATCTGATCTAACCCCCCCCCAGATATTCAGGCCTGAGACATCCTTATTATGACATTCGTTCCAATGCATAGCAACATTGGTGGAATGATTCTCGTGTATATCGAGAAGATGATCAAGCAACCGGACTCTCAATCTGCGGATCGTGCGACCCACATATTGTATAGGGCAGGCATATGCAATTAGCGGGCCTCCAGCTGTTGCAGAACTACAAGTCCCATGAGGCATATTCAAGACTCCTACAGCCACAAGCATGACACCCAGAGGCATGATGGGACTTGTAGTTTTGCATCAAGCTGGAGGTCCGCTAATTGCATATCCCTGGTATAGAGCATAATTCACAGGTTATAATATATACTAAATACTTGGGTTACAAATAATAAAACGACATGATCTTATGATCGTTATTAGTAGCTGTGGAGTGAATCACCTCACGTCTTAATATGTGGGCAACACGGACATCCACTTCCTCTACATCGAAAAGACCCCCCTAAACTGCAACCAATGTGAAGACTTTTGTTCACTTGTATTATAGGCTAGGGCAGCCCTCAAAATTTCCACTTGCCTGCTCGCATTTTGCGGTTGGATTTTGAGGGCTTGCGAGTGTGGGCTGTCTGGAAATGGGGGGGGGGGGGGGGGGGGGGGTGTGAGCAAGGAGTGATCTTAGGGGAAGAGAAAGCGAGGCGCGTCGCCACCGCCTGGTTGTTCAGAGAGCGGGGAACATAAGGGCTTTCAGTTCAATAGCTGTGTTCAGGGATGGACTGGCCATTGGGACTACAGGGAGTTTCCCGGTGGGCCGATGGCTCAGTGGGCCGGCTTCAGTGACAGCGAACCGCTGCCCCCCTCTGCTCCTCTGTCTCTCCCTTCCTGCAGCGCTCACCCGAGGGGAACAAAGAAGCAGGGGGAGGACCAGAGGAGCAGGGGGGATGACAGAGGAGCATGGGGGAGGGGACAGACAGGTGACCCAACAGCTATGGCCTGTAGTTGCTCACTTTTGCCTAAACTTGTCCCATAAGGGAGGGCACCAAACTGATTTTTTACCCCATGTGAAATAATGTTTAGCTTCCCCACTAGTACTGCCTATAAGAGTACCAGTACCAGCCGTTCTAATCTAATAAAGTAGAACGGCTAGCGGTTAGTGAAGGGGGAGAGGGGGAGAGGGGGCTTTGGTGGCCAGGGGGTGCGGGAGTTGTCCGGCCACTGTGGGAGAGACCTGTCAAAGTGGGCCAGTCTGGATGAAGTCCAGGGCCAAATTTTTGTCCCAGTCCAGCCCTGGCTGTGTTCCCCACCGCGAGCCGTCATATACAGCCCCTCCCCCTTATCCGGGCACTTTGATAGACAGATCTCCCATCACAGTATTGGACGGGTGACCTATCAAAGTTTCCCAGACAAGGGGAGGGGCTGTATATGACGGCTCGCGGCGGGGAACACAGCTATTGAATTGAAAGCTGTTATGTTCCCCGCGCTTTGAACAACCAGGCAGCGGCTCCTCCTCTCACCCAGCACAGACTAGGGACACATAGCTGCATTGGTAGACATGGGCAGGCTGCATTTTTTTGGCACGGATAAAGTTGTTGTTAATATTTATTTTTATAACTTAATTCTGCATAAAAGATTTAAGAGTCATTTTATGAGATCACTTATGAGGGCGTGTCTAAGGGGTAGGACATGGTAGGGGTTGGGCGGGGCAACTGGTGGCGCGTAACCCTTGAGGCCTGGCTAGCAGCTCAAGGCTTGAAATTTTGAGCCCTGGGCTAGGGGACAGGGTTCTGCCCGAAGTAGGGGCTCTACAAGAGACCCCTTTAACCCCTTTAGATAACATTTGAGCATAGATGGGATCATTATATATAAGGTTGCACTGATACTAGTATCAGTGCCGATACCAAGCATTTGCCTGAGTACTTGTAGTTGGGCGAATGCTCCGATACCTAATCCAATACCTGGGCAGTTGGGATGATCAGTGCGGCGGTGGGGACCCGTAATAAGCACCGCTGTCTCTGTGTAAATGTTAATAAAGCAGCTGACAGCCGCGGGAGGGAGAGGAGGAGAAATGGCTGTCAGCTGCTTTATTGAAATCCATACAAGAAGATCGCCCGATTCCAGATAGATTCCGAATAACCTCTGTTTCTACACCGTTGTTTCACATCTACTACTTCTGCCTGGAACTCAAACTCCTCGCTACATATACCTTTGAGTCTAAGAAATTGCCCCACCGGTATACCTCCGATAGTATGTCCAGGATGCTCCGGGAATCTGCTCTCAAGCAGGGTATTTACCTGCCAATGGGTTTCTGTATAACCTAGACACAAATCCTATTGCCCTCACCTGCCATAGAAAAATCCAGAAAATCCATCGACCCAGAATCCATACGACCTGTAAACCGCAGGTTGAGGTTATTAACATTAGGAGAAGCAAGCCAAATCACCTAAAAACTACCCACCTCCTCTGTGCATACAAAAAGAAGGTCGTCTATGTAACGATGACAAAAAAAAAAAAAAAAAAACGTCATCACAGAACGATGGGGACAACTAGCCCCCCAAAAAATGTGGGACCTCTCCCACCATCCCTTGTACATTTTTTTTTGTGTGAATTTCAGCATTAAACTTGCGGTTGTGTACATACCATAAGCCGGCGCCGCGGTACTGTATCCATACGGAGCTGCATATCCTGAAAAGAAAAAGA
Source organism: Rana kukunoris (assembly GCA_029574335.1). Lineage (NCBI taxonomy): Eukaryota > Metazoa > Chordata > Amphibia > Anura > Ranidae > Rana > Rana kukunoris. Next base: position 4,640,138 of record CM056057.1, on the reverse strand, counting down.
AAAGTCTGAATATAAATTGAGATGACATCCTTACTACAGTATAAAAGAGGCAGCAAAGGAACACAATGACACCCATAGCACCCCCCCCCCCCCAAGAGTCTTCAGTCCCCACATTGCCTACCGCCCTCCCACTGTGCCCCCCCCCAGTCCCTGAAGAGCCTTTAGTCCCTGCCAACCTTCCACTGTGCCCCCCCCCCCAGCCCCATGAAAGCGTAAAGTTCTCATAGTGCATGCCAAAGTCTCACAGGGCACCCCCCAGCTCTTTAAGAGTCTTCAGTTCCTACAGTACCCCTAAGAGTATTTAGTCCCCACAGTCCCCTGAGAGCCTTCAGTTCCCACAGTGTCCCCCCCCCAACCTCCCACAGGATGCCCTGAGAGCCACAGTGCCCCCCAAAGTCCCCCCTAGGAGTGTTTAGTGCCCACTGATCCCTCACAATGCCCCATTTGCTTGCTGCGGAGCCTCTAGTCTCCGCCCATAGTGCCTTGAACAGTGTCCCATAGTGCCCTCCAGTCTCCCACATTGTGCAAAGCCCCCAGGCTCCTCTAGAGTGATGTCCTTTTGTGTATTATGAGAGCATTATATTCACTATTTTTGTGATTCTGCTATTGAAACAGTGACTTGTGTACCTTGGGTTATATATCCCGGGGCAGCAGCAGCAGCTCCCACAAAGGCCCCTCTGGCCATTGCCACTCGTCCTCTTCCTCGAGCCGCCTGTACAGCCGCCGATACCGCCGTACTGACCACTCCTTTAGTCTACAAAGGAAACAATGTTATGATGGATTAGGAGTGTTACCTCTGATTTAACAACAGAGTAGTAATTTAAACTTTTGTTGCCAAGAAAATAGAATATGCAAAGTCGTTTAAGAGCTGAAGAACTTCCATTTTAAAGCCTAACCCAACATTTAAGGTCCCTTTAAATAGTTTGTATGGGCCAAGCTGGCCCAAATGAACTACTTGCAGCACTAACATGTGCACTTGGTGGCTGCGCTGTATTCCCTGCATGTAGCCTCAGTTATACAGCCCTGTGTTCTGGTAGTGGAACTAAAACTTCTCGTCCTGCTCCCAGAACAAAAAATAAATAAAAATAAAATCAGGCTGCTTGGCCATTCACAGGAAGCTTTGCTTTCTATTGGCCATACACAGGAAGCTTTGCTTTCTACTGGCCATTCACAGGAAGCTTTGCTTTCTACTGGCCATTCACAGAAAGCTTTGCTTTCTACTGGCCATTCACAGAAAGCTTTGCTTTCTACTGGCCATTCACAGAAAGCTTTGCTTTCTACTGGCCATTCACAGAAAGCTTTGCTTTCTACTGGCCATTCACAGAAAGCTTTGCTTTCTACTGGCCATTCACAGAAAGCTTTGCTTTCTACTGGCCATTCACAGAAAGCTTTGCTTTCTACTGGCCATTCACAGAAAGCTTTGCTTTCTACTGGCCATTCACAGAAAGCTTTGCTTTCTACTGGCCATTCACAGAAAGCTTTGCTTTCTACTGGCCATTCACAGAAAGCTTTGCTTTCTACTGGCCATTCACAGAAAGCTTTGCTTTCTACTGGCCATTCACAGAAAGCTTTGCTTTCTACTGGCCATTCACAGAAAGCTTTGCTTTCTACTGGTCATTCACAGAAAGCTTTGCTTTCTACTGGTCATTCACAGAAAGCTTTGCTTTCTACTGGCCATTCACAGAAAGCTTTGCTTTCTACTGGCCATTCACAGAAAGCTTTGCTTTCTACTGGCCATTCACAGAAAGATTTGCTTTCTAATGGCCATTCACAGGAAGCTTTGCTTTCTAATGGCCATCCACAGGAAGCTTTGCTTTCTAATGGCCATCCACAGAAAGCTTTGCTTTCTACTGGCCATTCACAGGAAGCTTTGCATTCTATAAATGAATACAAAGTTTCCTCTGATTGGCAGAGATTGTGATGTCATCTGTCCTCCTCAGCCAATCGGAGGAAGCTTCGTATTCATTCATAGAATACAAAGCTTCCTGTAAATGGCCAAAAGAATTTAAAGCTTCCTGGAAATGGCCAAAAGAATTCAAAGCTTCCTGGAAATGGCTAATAGAATGCAAAGCTTCCTGGAAATGGCCAATAGAATGCAAAGCTTCCTGTCAATGGCCAATAGAATGCAAAGCTTCCTGTCAATGGCCAATAGAATGCAAAGCTTCCTGTCAATGGCCAATAGAATGCAAAGCTTCCTGTCAATGGCCAATAGAATGCAAAGCTTCCTGTCAATGGCCAATAGAATGCAAAGCTTCCTGTCAATGGCCAATAGAATGCAAAGCTTCCTGTCAATGGCCAATAGAATGCAAAGCTTCCTGTCAATGGCCAATAGAATGCAAAGCTTCCTGTCAATGGCCAATAGAATGCAAAGCTTCCTGTCAATGGCCAATAGAATGCAAAGCTTCCTGTCAATGGCCAATAGAATGCAAAGCTTCCTGTCAATGGCCAATAGAATGCAAAGCTTCCTGTCAATGGCCAATAGAATGCAAAGCTTCCTGTCAATGGCCAATAGAATGCAAAGCTTCCTGTCAATGGCCAATAGAATGCAAAGCTTCTTGTGGATGGCCAATAGAATGCAAAGCTTCTTGTGAATGGCTTATGGAATGCAAAGCTTCTTGTGGAAGGCCAATGGAATGCAAAGCATCATGTGGATGGCCAATGGAATGCAAAGCTTTCTGTGAATGGCTAATGGAATGCAAAGCTTTCTGTGAATGGCCAATAGAATGCAAAGCTTCTTGTGGTTGGCCAATAGAATGCAAAGCTTCCTGTAAATGGGCAAGTAGCGCTCAGCTTGATTATTTAGTTTCTTACTTTACAGCTAAGGCTACATACAGATAATACAGCGCACCCAGCAATAGCGCCTGTTCGGTGCAGTAAATAGTTATTTTGGGCCAGCTTGGCCCGAATGAATCATTTAAAAAGGGACCTGAAACATGGAGTTACCCTTCAGGCATTTAGAACTCCATAACTGCAGGACAGCAACGCAGACAGCGCACAGCTGTATGTAAATCTGACTTCCTGAACCTGGATTTGCAGGACTTCCACACAAAAACCTCACATTTCCTCCTGCCGTATTTAACAGCTGAACAGGGACAAGACACGCTCCGCAGCTTCCTGTTCTGTCTGGGAAGAAATTATAACAGACCAGAAGGGGTCTCTCCCTCCCCCCGCTGCTCAATGAAAGAGACCGAGCTGGGAAAGTTACCAAATAAATCACGGGCCGGGCTTTGTAATGGTAATGAAGCCATAACCGCGCAATTAATTCAGTCTGCAAACACCCAATAAAACCGGCGCAGGAATGTGTGAAAGTTCCTCTCTCTCCGATTTACACATCTGAGGAGGTTTACTTCTTAATCAGCTAAAATCTGCAGCATATTTTATGAAGCCGACGAGGCCTTTGTGCTAGGGGAGCAACGATATATATATATTCACCATATTTCTGAGATACATACCTGAATATACAATGAAACAGCAAATCTTTGTATTATTTAAAGGAGATACAGCATTGCCTTCTGATAACATTTACACCTCACTTCTAACACAAAACCCAATCATGGAGCTCAGTCTCTGCTTATGGGGTACAGTAAGTAATTTTTTTTTTTTTTAGCCAATGGTGCATCCAGACACACTGGTGTATAGCAAACCTATGGCCATTATTTTACAGATACTTCATCAGTGCTAGATACCAGGGCCGATCCTAGGATCACAGACGCCTGGGGTGCCGAAATATTTCTGGTGCCTCCACATGGTCAGAGACTGCAGACATACTACAGGAGATGGTCAGAGACTGCAGACATACTACAGGAGATGGTCAGAGACTGCAGACATACTACAGGAGATGGTCAGAGACTGCAGACATACTACAGGAGATGGTCAGAGACTGCAGACATACTACAGGAGATGGTCAGAGACTGCAGACATACAACAGGAGATGGTCAGAGACTGCAGACATACTACAGGAGATGGTCAGAGACTGCAGACATACTACAGGAGATGGTCAGAGACTGCAGACACACTACAGGAGATGGTCAGAGACTGCAGACATACTACAGGAGATGGTCAGAGACTGCAGACATACTACAGGAGATGGTCAGAGACTACAGACATACTACAGGAGATGGTCAGAGACTGCAGACATACTACAGGAGATGGTCAGAGACTGCAGACATACTACAGGAGATGGTCAGAGACTGCAGACATACTACAGGAGATGCCCACAGACTGCAGACATACTACAGGAGATGCCCACAGACATACTGCAGGAGATGCCCACAGACTGCAGACATACTGCAGGAGATGCTCACAGACTGCAGACATACTGCAGGAGATGCCCACAGACTGCAGACATACTACAGGAGATGCTCACAGACTGCAGACATACTACAGGAGATGCTCACAGACTGTAGATATAATACAGAAGATGCTCAGAGACTGCCGCTATGGTCTCTGGCTGCTTCGCTCTCCTCCTCTGACAGGAGGAGGGTAGAAGGGATAAATGGAAGAAGGAAAATTATGGACAGCCGCACTCCAGTAGAATGTAAAAAATAATATATGCCTTTTAATCTAGTAAAAAACAAACACTACAAAAGCAAAAAACGGCACGCGGTGGGATATTACAGCTGACGCGTTTCACATTGATAGACAATGCTTAGTCATAGCTCTGGAGCGGCGGTCTTTCTTTCCTAGGGTAGAAGGGATGATGGACTTGGGCAGGAAACACAGAGGTGGTGGCAGCACAGTCTCTCCTCCTCTAATCCGCTCTGTCAGTGGCTGGTGGAGAGAGCTGCCTCTGGACACAGACAAGAAGAGGAGGAGGAGAAGGCAGAAGGGGAGCACTCTGGCGATTCAGCGCCCTCACCTCTGTGGAGCCTGGGTGCTCTGCACCCCGTGCACCTGCCCAGGATCGGCCCTGCTAGATACTGCTTTACAGACTCTATGGTGGGTTCCCTAGCATCCACATGGGATGCACAGGTATAATACAACACCTCCTCCGCACACGTGGACTAGGGTCAATTCGCACGTGCCTCCTTTTACAAATACCATTAAGGGATGAGCCAGTTAACTGAAAAAAAAAAAACAGAGGGTACACTGACCTAGTGCATTATCCCAGGGGTACTTTATTATATAAAGGTTAAAAACATATTTATAAACAGTGAAGGTACACAGCATGCCAAGCCACTTTTTCATGGCACAGTGGATACCCAGAGTAGTCCAATGCCAAGAAGATGCCGCCTGGGATCCAAAATCGACTTCTGCGTTGTTGATGTGGGTTGAAACGTGTAAGCGCTCTGATGAAGAGGGTTTGCCCTCGAAATGTGCAAGATGGATTTGGATCCCGAATGGTGTCTTCTTGGCCTGGGACTAATCTGGGTCCCACTATGCCACAAGATGGTGGCTTGATATGCTGTGTACCTTCAGTGTTTATTATATAAAGGTTAAAAACATCCTCACAAACAGTGAAGGTACACAGCATGCCAATCCACCTTTTCATGGCACAGTGGATGTAGTAGAACCCAGAGTAGTCCAATGCCAAGAAGATACCCGCTGGGATCCAAAACCAGCTTCTGCGTTGACGATGAGGACTTACCCTTGAAACATGTAAGCGCTCTGACGAAGTGGCTTTACCCTTTGAAACGCGTAAGACGGATTTAGATCCTGAATGGTGTCTTCTTGGCCTGGGACTACTCTGGGTCCCACAAGATGGTGGCTTGATATGCTGTGCACCTTCACTGTTTGTGAGGATTTTTTAACCTTTATATAATAAACAGTGAAGGTACACAGCATGCCAATCCACCTTTTCATGGCACAGTGGATGTAGTAGAACCCAGAGTAGTCCAATGCCAAGATACCCGCTGGGATCCAAAACCAGCTTCCGCGTTGAGGATGAGGGTTTACCCTTAAAACATGTAAGCGCTGATGAAGAGGCTTTACCCTCAAAACGTGCAAGATGGATTTGAATCCCGGACAGTGTCTTCTTGGCCTGGGAATACTCTGGGTCCCACTATGCCACAAGATGGTGGCTTGATATGATGTGCACCTTCACGGTTTATTATATAAAGTTTAAAAACATACAAATAGTGAAGGTGCACAGCATATCAAGCCACCATCTTGTGGCATAGTGGGACCCAGAGTAGTCCCAGCCCAAGAAGACACGATCAGGGATCCAAATCCGTCAAACACGTTTCGAGGGTAAAGCCCCTTCATCAGAGTGCTTACATGTTTCAAGGGTAAACCCTCATCATCAACGCGGAAGCCGGTATTGGATTCCAGATGGCATCGTCTTGAAGTTGGACTACTCTGGGTTTTCACTATCCACTGTGCCATGAAAAGATAGCTTGGCATGCCGTGTACCGTCACTGTTTATTATATAAAGGTTAAAAACATCCTCACAAAGTACCCCTTGGATAATGCACTAGGCTGGTGCACCCTCTGTTTTTGGGATGCACAGGTGTTCCACGTAGACTCATGGAGGCAACCTGTTCAGATTAATGACTGGCAGTCAGGTGCACGGATCTCCAATAGTTAAGGACGCATGCTGTATCCCGATCTGTGCATTAGACCCGCTCCAGGACATGCTTGCAGATCTGCACAGCCAGCTGCGTGTCATTGCTCTGAACAGGCTACCTCCAGGGGTTTGCATGGAACATCTGTACATCCCAAAACAGAGGGTGCACCAACTTAGTGCATTATCCCAGGGATCACCGCCAGTAGCTATAGCTGCCAGTAGTGATTACTGTGTTCTGGTGGCAAGGAAGGCTCCTCATGTGCACATCCCCAGCACCCCCCACTGCTGGCAAGGAAGGCTCCTTATGTGCACATCCCCAGCACCCCCCACTGCTGGCAAGGAAGGCTCCTCATGTGCACATCCCCAGCAGCCCCCACTGCTGGCAAGGAAGGCTCCTCATGTGCACATCCCCAGCACCCCCCACTGCTGGCAAGGAAGGCTCCTTATGTGCACATCCCCAGCACCCCCCACTGCTGGCAAGGAAGGCTCCTCATGTGCACATCCCCAGCAGCCCCCACTGCTGGCAAGGAAGGCTCCTCATGTGCACATCCCCAGCACCCCCCACTGCTGGCAAGGAAGGCTCCTCATGTGCACATCCCCAGCACCCCCCACTGCTGGCAAGTAAGGCTCCTCATGTGCACATCCCCAGCACCCCCCACTGCTGGCAAGGAAGGCTCCTCATGTGCACATCCCCAGCACCCCCCACTGCTGGCAAGTAAGGCTCCTCATGTGCACATCCCCAGCACCCCCCACTGCTGGCAAGGAAGGCTCCTCATGTGCACATCCCCAGCACTCCCCACTGCTGGCAAGTAAGGCTCCTCATGTGCACATCCCCAGCACCCCCCACTGCTGGCAAGGAAGGGCTCCTCATGTGCACATCCCCAGCACCCCCCACTGCTGGCAAGGAAGGCGTATGCGAGGGGGATTTCGATTGACTGTGTGTGTGTCTTAGCAATGTCCTAGCAACAAGGTAGAAGATGCCATCTGTGGGAGTTTTTTGGCCAGGAAACAGAAATTACGAAATAGGCCTACACCTACAGCAAGGGCATTATATAACTGGTCAATACAGCACAGTTTGCTTCGATCTACAGGCACCCCCCCCCCCCTTATCTGCATAGGCACTTTTTTGGTAAATCTTAAGCAGATCTTATAATAGGGTGCTTTACCTGAACATCTGCCCAATGAGGTGAGCAGCAGAAGCAACAAGGGGCATTTTCGGCATGTAAATATAGTAAGGATTGTATGTTATCTTTAGTCAAACTTGTGGGTACAGCATTCAGTATGGGGGGCAGTTTAGGGGTCACTATAAGTCACCTTGAAGTGAGAGATTAAACAACTCAACATAATTCAAAAATGGAAATTTACTGTGTGCACATTTAAAAACAAAAGTCTGAAAGCCTTACCTGTGGAATAATCTTTTTCTTCTTGTTATTTGCTGCGTTCGGACCAGAGAAGAGCTTCTCTAGGGCAGCCAGGGCCGCACTGGCTTTTGCTACCTTTTTGTTTGGGCCGGCACCCCTGAACTTCTGTGCGTCCACCTCCACCTGGAAAATAAATGAAACAATTGTTTTAAATAAAAACGTACAGGTTTCGTCTTTACTTGCATCCAAACTTATTTTCTGAAAAAGCGTTCGCATTTCCCATTGGGTTCCGAGGGCATCATTCAAAAAACTGAACCACAATACTTACGAAATAAAATGTGCCGAGGGGTGTGTGTGGGGGGGTTGTAATAAAAGAGGAACTTCAGTCCCCTTTTATTGTGGCCCTATAACTCCACCATCTTTTATTATTCTGGTGCGTGCGTAAATGTGTCCATAAGGCTCTGCTCTTTCTTTGTGCATAAACGGGGCGGCCCCCCATGCATTCACAGATATGCTGCACATCGCTCTGCTGGGACCTGAGCCCTGTGGCACATCTGCAGTAGCGGGCATTGGGAAACTTATAGGGGGGGTAATTGATTTTCACCTAAGCATAAAATCTAAAATGTTTAAAAAAAATATATATATACATACATACACACACACACACACAATTATCAGTAGATACGCCAACGTAACTGCGAATCTAAGCCCGTCGTATGTTTAAGTGTATGCTCAAACTGAGACGTCATTTGGAGCAATGCAGCCTTGGATATTTTCCGGACGGCGCATGCGCAGTACGTTCGGCGCGGGAATGCGCTTAATTTAAATGCTCCACGCCCCCTACCCGGCTAATTTGAATTAGGCGGGCTTGCGCCGGGTGATTTACGCTACGCCGCCGCAACTTTACAGGCAAGTGCTTTGTGAATAAAGCACTTGCCTGATAAACTTGCGGCGGCGTAACGTAAATCAAATACATTACGCCCGCCCACAAATACAACCACCTACGTGAATCTGGCCCTATATAACACATACATACATAACACACACATATACCGTATTTATCGGCGTATAACGCACATTTCCCCCCTGAAAATCAGGGGGAAATCATGGGTGCGCGTTATACGCCGATCCCCGCTCTGTGTTTGAACCACTCCGCCGACAGATACCGAGCGCAGTACACTCGGCCAGGCTCGGTTCCGCTCGCGGTCACGTCCTGTGCGTCCTTTACGCGAGAGGAGCCGAGCGTGCCCGAGTGTACTGCGCTCGGTATATGTCGGCGGAGTGGTTCAAACACAGAGCGGGAAGGACACCACGATGGCCGCAGAAGGACGCCGGACCGGACAAGGCCGCCGATGGACGCCGGGCAAGACACCGAAGTGTGGCATCCAAACTGTAAGTATTTCTTTTTTTCCCAGGAATTTTCCTTCTAGGTTGGGGGTGCGTGCTATACGCCAGGGCGCATTATATGAAGATAAATTCGGTATACACACACACACACACACACACACACACACACAGTTGTGTTTATAAGTTTACATACCCTGGCAGAATTTATGATTTCTTGGCCATTTTTTAGAGAACATGAATGATACCACAAAAACATTTCTCTCACTCATGGTTAGTGTTTGTTTGAAGCCATTTATTATCAATCAACAGTGTTTACTCTTTTTATATCATAATGGCAACATAAACTACCCAAATGACCCTGATCAAGAGTTTACATACCCCAGTTCTCAATACTATTATTCTCTGGCCAATAAATCAAATTCTGCCAGGGTATGTAAACCTATGAGCACAACTGTGTATATGTGTGAATGTATGTATGTATGTATGTATGTATACACACACACACACACACACACACACACACACACACACACACACACACACACACACACACACACACACACACACATATATATATAAAATGTATTATAAAAAAATGTACACACACACACGACTAATAAAAATAATATATATATATATATATATATATATATATATATATATATATATATATATATACATACATACATAAGGGGGGATATGATCTCCATGTATAAATACATAAGGGGGGATATGATCTCCATGTATAAATATATAAGGGGGGATATGATCTCCATGTATAAATACAAAGTGTGTTGGTGCAGTTTTCCTGCTATCCTCATCAACTTTATTCTTATTGGTTTTAGGCACTTCCTATTTCTATATATACTATATGAGTATCATACACAAAAGGTACAACGATGTCATAAGGGCCAACCGACTCAACAGCATTCCTGTACCAATCAGTAACTTACATATTTGTTTAAATTAATTGGTTGCTTTTGCCCCTTCCTGGCGGCAATCTGTAGATTTATATTTCCTGGCACTTTGTGACCCCCCCCCGCTGATAGAATTTTATTCTACGCTTCCCTTTTGACAGCTGACACCTGTCAGATCCAGCTGTCAATGACGGCACCGGGCCCCCACCAATGATTAGGAAGCAATCAGAGTGGTTCCCCGATCGCTAGGTCAGCTATGGCAAGACATCACATGTAGGCTGAGAGGTTCATTGACAAAACCAGCCTTCGGCATTTGCAGATGCCGATTAAGAGATTAAAAATATTAACAATACAAAAAATAAAAAAACACACATTATATATGTATATATAGAAATATAACACTTACACTTATTTAATACATTTTTTTTCATCCAATAATAAAAACAGAGCAGGATTTTTAACAAAAGCATATACCAGATAAGAACCAAAATGGTTGGAGACTGCAGACATGATACAAGAGATGAGCAGAGACTGCAGACATGATACAAGAGATGGTCAGAGACTGCAGACATGATACAAGAAATGGTCAGAGACTGCAGACATGATACAAGAGATGGTCAGAGACTGCAGACATGATACAAGAGATGGTCAGAGACTGCGGACATGATACAAGAGATGGTCAGAGACTGCGGACATGATACAAGAGATGGTCAGAGACTGCAGACATGATACAAGAGATGGTCAGAGACTGCAGACATGATACAAGAGATGGTCAGAGACTGCAGACATGATACAAGAGATGGTCAGAGACTGCAGACATGATACAAGAGATGGTCAGAGACTGCAGACATGATACAAGAGATGGTCAGAGACTGCGGACATGATACAAGAGATGGTCAGAGACAGCGGACATGATACAAGAGATGGTCAGAGACTATGAAAAATATTTTAAGGTTTACTCTGTCTGCCAGATTACAGTTTGGACTCCGTATACATCAGACTAGAAGTCTAGTATGAATACTCTTGGAGCCTCCTGCTGTTGATATCTTGTGCGATCCGTCTGGGTTTCTCTGCATACCATCTGCCTTCATTTTTTTCTTGCCACCGCTATACCAACTATACACAAGATTACCCAAGCCCTGCCTTTGGCCTCCTCTGTGGTTGCGTCCAGAACTGGGGTGCCCTCCGTGGCTGGTCCAGTTCTTGGGTCTGCTGTCCTCTCCTCTAAGTGGCTGGATGTGGGTGACATTTGGCGGTACTTTTAATTAGGATGCAATACAGATAATTTATGCTGGCTATTGAAACCACTAATCCCCCGAAGAAGAGGTTCATCGTTATAAAATTAAAACGCGTTGGAAATTCTCTGTCCTATCCATATAACGACAGAGTCCAGTGGTTGTCTGTATAATATTTTGATATTGCACCGAACCTGTACATGCATCCGAATTTGATTTTATCATGTCACATTGTATGATTTTAACTTTACAAATAAATATAATTTCAATATTGTGTAATTAATGAGTTTTCTGCCTTTTAAAGTCCCATAGAGGAACCCTGTTTGTATCTAGTCAGAGACCATGGGCATCATACAAGAGATGGTCAGAGACTGCGGACATGATACAAGAGATGGTCAGAAACTGCGGACATGATACAAGAGATTGTCAGAGACTGCGGACATGATACAAGAGATGGTCAGAGACTGCGGGCATGATACAAGAGATGGTCAGAGATTGCGGACATGATACAAGAGATGGTCAGAGACTGCGGGCATGATACAAGAGATGGTCAGAGACTGCGGGCATGATACAAGAGATGATCAGAGACTGCGGGCATGATACAAGAGATGGTCAGAGACTGCGGGCATGATACAAGAGATGGTCAGAGACTGCGGGCATGATACAAGAGATGGTCAGAGACTGCGGGCATGATACAAGAGATGGTCAGAGACTGCGGGCATGATACAAGAGATGGTCAGAGACTGCGGACAGGATACAAGAGATGGTCAGAGACTGAGGACATGATACAAGAGATGGTCAGAGACTGGACATGATACAATACAAGGGATGGCCAGAGACTATGGGCATCTTGTAAGAGATGGTTGGAGCATGTAGGCATTTTCTAAGAGTTGGTTAGAGACTATGGATATGATACAAGAGATGGTATCATGTTAGAGACTGTGAGCATCATACTAAAGATGGTTAGAGACGGCAGACATGCTGGAGACTGTTGGGGAGGACTGTGATGATATAGGAATTGTTGGAAACTGGTAACATGCTTCAAAAAGACAGTCATAAACTGAAGACACACTACTGTGCTACATATGTCCAAATAGACTGGATTGAGGTTATGGATACTTTTGAACTTCAAGATCCTAAGCTCAAGATGTCCCTCTGCTCCCTGTAGTCATTCAATATGGCTTCCACTGTAGAAAAACCATCAAGACACAGAAAATGATGGGCCCTCCAACCACTGGATGTGGGACATGACAAGGCATGTCAGATACCTTAAGAGAGAGACATTAGCTGTTGACTTGGGCCAAAGCCAATAACCCAAAAGTGGTTGGATCATGAACTCTGTCCCATGCTCAAGATGTCCCTCTGCTCCCTGTAGTCATTCAATATGGCTTCAACTGTAGACAAACCACCAAGACACCGTAAATGATGGTCCCTCCTACCATTGGTTGTGGGACAAGGCAAGGGATGGCAGATACCTTAGGAGAGACATTAGCTGTTGACTTAACCCAATCAAAAGTGGTTGGATCATGAACTCTGTCCCATGCTCAAGATGTCCCTCTGCTCCCTGTAGTCATTCAATACGGCTTCCACTGTAGAAAAACCATCAAGACACAGGAAACGATGGGCCCTTCAACCACTGGTTGTGGGACAAGCCAAGGGATGGCAGATACCATAAGAGAGAGACACGGCTGTTGACTTGGGCCAAAGCCAATAGCCCAATCAAAAGTGGTTGGATCGAGAACTCCGTCCTATATTCAAGATGCCTCCTGTAGTGGCAAAATATGCATTGTAGAAAAACCATCAAGAGACTGGAAATAATTTTTTATGGAAAGACCAGTCCTTTTCAGAAAACCTTCCATGCCAAAAAAAAGCATCTTATCACTAAATGGTGCTGATCTTTGGAGGATCATCTACTCACCTCCATTACGAACCGTTTGTCGTGGCTTCCTCCACTCTCTGATATCAACTCATATTTAAGGCCTCGCCTCTTTTCATTCAGTTCCATAACCGGGTTTTTTCCACTGGCGGTTAGGATAGGACCCTGAGTACGGACCTGTACAAATAAACAAAAACAGAAGGTTAAAATAATTACTCCAAAATCAGCCCGCGTGCCGAGAACTAGACCACGATTACTCGCTGTGTAATAAGCCAACACATTGATTTTTTTTTTTTAACTGAAGCCCTTTTAACTGAATTATTTATCCTCCAATTTAATAAGAAGTTGTGATAACTTAGAGTGGCTCTTAAGACATCGGCAGACGGCTCTGAGCTAATAAATGCTGCAAGTAATTACTACAAGCACACAAATTAATCTCGCAACCCATGCAGCGTGGCCTCGAAGTAAAACAGTCAATGGAACATCTGTGAGCTAAGCAGGCGGAGAGTTTATAAAAAGAATCCCTAATACATTATTAATCTTCTTTCAAATCATGGGAGGAGGCGAAAGCTGTCGCCTTCTATACAAGTAGTATGTCCTTCCCTTCAATATCAGAGGGGAAAAAAAAAATACACACCACAAATCTGAACCCCGTAGAAAGCAGCAACGTTCCCTTGCAATGGGGAAGCACAGCGCTGCAGGGGTTTAACCCCTTTACAGGCAAAGACGACTTTTTGCATTTTTTTTTTTTACAAAAATAAAATAATTTTATTCCTGAAGATTAGTTTAAACATCCATATATTAAATATTTTCAGAAAGCAGACACCCGGGAGTATAAAATATTGGTAGTTCCGATTTTTGGGAAAGCAACAACGTTCCCTTGCAATAGGGCAGCACCGCGCTGCAGGGGTTTAACCCCTTTGCAGCAAGAGGATTTTTTTTCATATTTTTTTTTCCCAATCTCATGCTTCCCAGCCTGGAGGAGAGATGTGAGGTCTTATTGACCCCGCCTCTCTCCATAAAGAGGACCTGTCGCACACTATTCCTATTAGAAGGGATGTTTACATTCCTTGTAATATGAATAAAAGTGATCAGAAAAATGTAAAAAAAGTGTAAAAAAAAAATTATATATATAGATAGATGAATTAAAATGCCCGTCCCCAGTAGCTCGCGCTCAGAAGCGAACGCAAGTCCGGCCCACATATGTAAACGCGGTTCAAACCACACATGTGAGGTATCGCCGAAAGCATTAGAGCGAGAGCAATAATTCAACCACTAGACCTCCTCTGTAACTCTAAGCTGGTAACCTGTAAAAAAAAAAAAAATGAAAGCGTCGCCTATGGAGATTATTAAATACCGAAGTTTGGCGCCATTCCATGAGTGTGCGCAATTTTAAAGCGTGACATGTTTGGTATCTTAACTCTGCGTAGCTTCATCTTTCACATTATACAAAAAAATTGGGCTAACTTGACTGTTTTGTTATTTTTTATTTCATGAAACCGTTTATTTTCCCCAAAAAAAAGGCGTTTGAAAAATTATTGCGCAAATACCGTGAGAGATAAAAAGTTGCAATGACCATCACTTTATTCCCTAGGGTGTCTGCTAAAAAAAAAATATTATATATATATATACACACACACACACACACACACACACACACACACACACACACACACACACACACACATTATATATATATATATATATATATATATATAGGGCCAGATTCAGAAACCACTTACGCCGGCTTATCTATTGATACGCCGCATAAGTTCTAGGATGCGCCGTCGTATCTGTGTTCCGTATTCTCAAAGCAAGATACGCCTGAATGTGGGCTTGATCCGACCGATGTAAGTCTTAGTACGCCGTCGTATCTAGGGTGCATATTTACGCTGGCCGATAGGGGCGCTTCCGTAGATTTCCGTGTCGAATATGCATGAGCTAGATACGCCGATTCGCAAACGTACATGCGCCCGGCATATCAACATACGCTTTTTATGTAAGGCGTACGACTGGCGTGACTTTACCCCTCATAAAGCAGGGGTAAATCATGTTAAGGTATGGACGTCGGAACAGCGTCGAATTTTACATCGTTTGCGTCAGGCGTACGCGAATAGGGCTTGCGTAAGTTACGTTCACGTCGTAGGCAGTGTTCGGCGTATCTTAGGCATTCTATCCGACGTGATTCTGAGCATGCGCCGTTCGGCCATGCATCTACATGGGGTCACGTTTTATTATCATACAACACGCCCCCTACTTTGAAATACGCGGGCTTACGCCGGCCCATTTACGCTACGCTGCAGTAACTTAGGGAGCAATTGCTTTCTGAATACGGTACTTGCCTCTCTAAGTTACGGCGTTACGCCCGCCTAAAAATACGCCAGTCTTTCTGAATCTGGCTATATATATATATATATATATATATATATATATATATATATATATATATATATATATATATGTTTGGGGGTTCTGAGTAATTTTCTAATAAAAAATAATTATGATTTTTTACATGAAGGAGAGAAGTGCCAGAATAGGCGCGGTATGGAAGTGGTTAAGGAAACATCAGGTTTTTTTTTTGTTTCTTTTTAGACCCCTAATGTCTTATCTTCATTCCATTGTAGTGAATGGAGCACAGATTAAACTTCATTAGCTTGTTGCCCTGGCCACAACAGATTGAAGTCAGAAGTGACATTTGATACGTTGCGTTTGGGTTCATTCCAGCTAGGGGAGATCATTGAATGATGTTTGCGCCCCTCCACCCAGTGATGGGACCAGTGGCGGCCCGTCTATAGGGGGCGCCTGGGCGCCGCCCCCCCTCCTGTAGTCTTAAAAAAAAAAAAGGCCCTTTAAGGCATTTAAACATTCATTCTGCTGCGCCGCGCAAATAACATACACTCACGCATTGCCTGAGTGTATGTTATTGTGGCCAGCCTAGTCAGATAACCGGACATAGGGCGCCGATTATCTGACTAAGGACAGCTGGTTGGCTGTGGGGAAGTGCCTGTCAGAACCAGTGGCTCCGATAGGCTTTCCCAGTACAGCCCTTCAGCTCCCGGATGTCTTATCTCGGAACGTAGTGGGCTACGTCCCATGAATAAGACTGACGCCGTTTCAGCCAATCAGGTTTCAGTGATTCTGTTTATCCCTAACCTGATTGGCTGGAGCGTCATGAAGGGCGGCAGAAGACATCGAGGGACAGTGGAAGGAGGATGGCGAACCCCAGAAAGGTAAGTGCCAAGCGGGGGGGGGGGAGCAATCTGACTGGCAGCATTTTTACAGGGAACAGTGGGGGACAATGGATGTGGGCACAGTGGATGTGGGCACAGTGGGGGACAATGGATGTGGGCACAGTGGGGGACAATGGATGTGGGCACAGTGGGGGACAATGGATGTGGGCACAGTGGGGGACAATGGATGTGGGCACAGTGGGGGACAATGGATGTGGGCACAGTGGGGGACAATGGATGTGGGCACAGTGGGGGACAATGGATGTGGGCACAGTGGGGGACAATGGGTGGGCACAGTGGGGGACAATGGATGTGGGCACAGGGGGGGGGGACAATGGGGGGACAGTGGGGGGATGGATGTGGGCACAGTGGGGGGACAATGGATGTGGGCACAGTGGGGGGACAATGGATGTGGGCACAGTGGGGGGACAATGGATGTGGGCACAGTGGGGGGACAATGGATGTGGGCACAGTGGTGGACAATGGATGTGGGCACAGTGGGGGACAATGGATGTGGGCACAGTGGGGGACAATGGATGTGGGCACAGTGGGGGACAATGGATGTGGGCACAGTGGGGGACAATGGATGTGGGCACAGCGGCAACAATTGATGTGGGCACAGCGGCAACAATTGATGTGGGCACAGCGGCAACAATTGATGTGGGCACAGCGGCAACAATTGATGTGGGCACAGTGGCAACAATTGATGTGGGCACAGTGGCAACAATTGATGTGGGCACAGTGGCAACAATTGATGTGGGCACAGTGGCCACAATTGATGTGGGCACAGTGGCCACAATTGATGTGGGCACAGTGGCCACAATTGATGTGGGCACAGTGGCCACAATTGATGTGGGCATAATGGCCACAATTGATGTGGGCACAGTGGCAACAATTGATGTGGGCATAGTGGCAACAATTGATGTGGGCATAGTTGTAACAATTGATAGCATGGCACAGTGGCTGCGTTTGGCATGGCAGAGTGGCTGCCTTTGATGGGCACAGTGAGGCTGCAATTGTGTGTTTTTTTTCATTTGTTTGCGCCCCCCCAAAAAAATTGAGCACCAGCCGCCACTGGATGGGACAGTAGCGCCTAGAAACCATGGCGAGGGAGCAAACACTGGGGGGGTGGGGGGGTGGTTGGGTGTCACAGAAACAATTGGATGGCTGTACAGCTGCTGAATTCCTTTCATTAGAAAGCTGACAGTTGGCCTGTGGAGCATGCATACTCCCGGCGGCAGTAAAATGCGTAACCCCCCCCGTGCTGCCACCTCTGTAGGTCATACGTGGTATGTAGAAGTGCTATAAAGTCCACCTAAGCCTCTTTCTTTCATACAACAGATCATATGTGGTGTTAAAAGGGCAATACTCGTTTACACCTAGGGGACCTGGAAAAGCTAGTTTTACTTCTCCGATTCACCACTCCTATTCCCGCCTTAGTGCTGCAAGAGCAGTCCGTGCGGCTTCTTCTTCTCTATGCCCTTGTGGTTGTGTGCCCCTGCCATGAAGATGGATGCTGGGGCCTATAGCCCTGCATTGGATGTTAAAATATTTAAAAAAAAAGGTTAAATCGCTGGAGCGTAGGGAAGCTGTGGTGAGTAGAATTGCTTTTCCAGTCCCTTAGATCTCAATGGAGCATTTAACCCTTGAGCTTCTTTCTCGTGAGAGGCCAGAGGGGGTGGTTAAAAAAAATAATAAAAAAAAATAAAAAAAACGATACCACCCCCTAGCTTCTAAACTAAAGTCTAAAAAGCTGGAGGAGGCATATTGAGGTGAAACTTTGCCATTCAAATTAAAAAGAGGCTATGCTGCAACCACGAGCCAAGTGATTGGCTAGGACAGTGATGGCGAACCTTGGCACCCCAGATGTTTTGGAACTACATTTCCCATGATGCTCAACTGCACTCTGCAGTGTAGTTGAGCATCATGGGAAATGTAGTTCCAAAACATCTGGGGTGCCAAGGTTCGCCATCACTGGGCTAGGAGGTTGCGACACATTAGCCCCATTGAGAAAGACGCGGGATCCCCTCCTGAAGCACACGACTGCAACCATTTAGCTAGTGTGGCCCTAACCTTGCAGTGCAGATGCACCCCACCGCAAAAAAGGATTTTTTACTTTTCCTAGAGTTGGGCTTTAACCACTTAAGGACCGCCTAATGCCGATATACGTCAGCAGAATGGCACGGCTGGGCACAATCACGTACCTGTACTTGATTGTTAAATGTCCAGCCGTGGGTCGCGGGCGGCATCCCGCGACCCGGTCCGAAGCTCCGTGACCGTGGCCTCCGATTGCCGCCGGAGTCCCGCGATCGGTCACAGAAGCTGAAGAACGGGGAGAGATGAATGAATGAAAACTTATATAGCGCAGCACATGCGAACTGAATCGCCTCTGGGCGCTTGTTGTTCCTGTCTCCTTTGATATCAAAAAAGAAAAGTCTTGACCTTTTTCCTAAATGCTAGGTGGTTCTCCTCCAACCGAATGCTGGTTGGTAAAGCGTTCCATAGTCTGGGACCTTGGATCGCGAATCTTCTTTCTCCTTTGGACTTGCAGTTGGCTTTCGGAACCTGGAGCAGGTTCTGATTCGTGGATCGCAAAACGCGATTGGGATTATGCGCTTTTATTATTTCGCATAAATAATGGGGAGCATTCCCATGGATGCATCTATGCGTAAGACAGAGAGCTTTAAAAGCAATTCTGTCTTTAACTGGCAGCCAATGAAGGGCTCTCAGTGAAGGTGAGATAGATTCCCAGGGTTTTTTCCCAGTCACAAGTCTGGCGGCCGTATTCTGAACGACTTGCAGACGAGCGATTTGGTACTTGGGGAGGCCGAGGTAAAGGGCATTTGCATAATCCAGCCTGGAGTTTACAATTGCTCCCACCACGACCGCTAAGTCTTCTTTAGGGATGAACGGAGTGAGTCTACGTAGTAGGCGCAGCAGATGGTGAGATCCACTGACTACTGACCCTATTTGAGCGTCCATTGTCATAAAGGAGTCAAAAATGACCCCTAGGCTTTTGACTTTGGCGCTAGGGGTGATGAGCTTGCCCAACATAGGCGGGGGGGTCCACACTGTTGAAAGTTGATTCCTGCGCTTGGCGTGAAACAGAAGTTGTTCTGTTTTCGCTCCATTGAGTTTAAGATAACTCCTTGTCATCCAGTCCTCTATCAAAGAGAGACATGTCTCTAGATTGAGGTGGTGATCCTTTCTGTTGCAGATGCGGAAATACAGTTGCGTGTCGTCTGCGTATGAGTGATAGAGCAGTTTTTGGCTGCTGATAATCTCAAAAAGAGGACGAAGATATATGTTAAACAGCACTGGTGACAGAGGCGATCCTTGAGGGACTCCGCATGTTACTGTGCGTTTCTCAGATGTAAAAGGTCCTAACTTCACTGTTTGCGATCGGTTTTCCAGAAAAGAGGAGAACCAAGATAAATCACCTTCTGCGACTCTGGCTACTTCAGCAAGCCGAGTCAGTAACAGATTGTGGTCTACAGTGTCGAAAGCTGCACTTAGGTCCAACAGAACTAGAAGACAAGATTCTCCTTCGTCTGCGGACTTGAGAACATCGTCCCATACTTTCAGCAATGCTGTTTCCGTCCCGTGTCCGGGACGGAAGCCTGATTGCAATGGATCAAGTAGCTTGTAGGTATCTAGATGCTGTTGCAGCTGTTGTACCACTACTTTCTCCATTATCTTAGAGAGTACGTTGAGGCTTGTTATGGGACGGCGGTGGAGTCCAGGGAGGGTTGATGAGTGTAAACACACCTTCCCCGTCCTTCACAGTGGCAATGTCAGTGATTGTCTGTTCCCTGATATAGGGAAGGACTATCAATGACGTCACACGTCCAGCCCCGCCCCCCTACAGTTAGAAACACATATGAGGTCACACTTAACCCCTTCAGCGCCCCCTAGTGGTTAACTCCTAAACTGCAATTGCCATTTTCACAGTAATCAGTGCATTTTTATAGCACTTTTTGCTGTGAAAATGACAATGGTCCCAAAAATTGTCTGATGTGTCCGCCATAATATCGCAGTTATGAAAAAAAAAAGCTGATCGCCGCCATTAGTAGTAAAACAAAAATTATTAATAAAAATGCAATAAAACTATCCCCTATTTTGTAAACGCTATAAATTTTGCGCAAACCAATCGATAGACGCTTATTGCGTTTTTTTTTTTACCAAAAATATGTAGAATACGTATCGGCCTAAACTGAGGATTTTTTTTTTTTTTTTTTATATATATTTTTGGGGGATATTTATTACAGCAAAAAGTTCAAAATATTGCATTTTTTTCCAAATTGTCGCTCTATTTTTGTTTATAGCACAAAAAATAAAAACCGAAGAGGTGATCAAATACCACCAAAAGAAATCTCTATTTGTGGGAAAAAAAGGACGCCAATTTTGTTTGGGAGCCACGTCGCACGACCGCGCAATTGTCAGTTAAAGTGACGCAGTAAAATGTAGAGAGAAACTTGGACAGCCGCACTCCAAAAAACGTTCCTTTTATTAAAACTGATCACAAAAAATACATGTCACAGCAAAAAATAGGACAGAAGCTGACGCTTTTCGCACTGTAGCTCAGTGCTTAATCATAGCTATGATTAATTGCTGGCACCTGTGGTTTGGATCCAGTGAGGAGGTTCTTTGGTCTATCTGAGCGATTACCCTTTCCTCTAAAGCGACGCAGTGCGGAATCGCAAAAAGGGGCAAGGTCCTTTACCTGCATATTGGTCCGGGGCTTAAGTGGTTAACATCTAAAACCAGGACAACATCATCAAGTGTCTGCCACCCTATACCCAAAGCCAGTCCAGAGCCACCCAAATAAAATATTATTTTGGTGAAGTCATCGCTATTTTCTGTGAGCTGTCCTCCTCTGCTTCCAAAGTGATGACTAGTTGGATGTTAGAGTCAAACATAACAAATTCCAACTACCTGTAATGACCGTACCCATTACATCATCATCATCTAATTTGTTTCCCCATCGTTCACTTACAAACAATTAATCACAAAAATTAGGAAGAATAATATAATGTATATAAGCCCGGAGTCACACCTACCCAGGAATAAAGATAAAAGTTCCCATTCACTCTCCATTAAAGGTGCTGATTGATAAGGATCCGTTTTAGAATAAATGATTATGGCCTTCAGACCTGGAGGGTGAAGATACCTAAAACTTGTGAAGAGGAACATCTAAGGAATGAAAGCCGTTACACCTTATAACTGCTGAGGCCATTTTATTTTTATGGCTTTTCATCTGCAATATGTTACCATTGCATCCAACCAAAAGCAAAAAAAAAAAAGGAAAATCCTGTTTGCCAGATTATTGTGCTCTCTCCAGCCAATATCTGGCTCTTGTCACTCCTTCTGCCGTTTAGATCTTCACTACCATTTGTTACCGGTACCTTTGGCTTGCCCCTCAACTACACTTCCGCTTGATCCCAACATGCAACTACTCGTTACCGACCTTTGGCTTGCTCCTCAAATATGCTCGTTTGATCCCCACCTGCAACTACTCGTTACCGGCCTTTTTTTTTTACCAACAGCAGCCCCTCAGCTGGCCATCTGTTCAGAAGAATTACTTACTTTCAAAATGTTATAAATGTTATATTAGCGCCGCCTCTCAGTTGCCCAACAGCGCTGCCTCTCAGCAGCCCAACTGTTCAGAAAAATTACTTATTTGCAAAATGTTATATCAGCGCCACCTCTCAGCTGCCCACCAGCGCCACCTCTTAGCATCCCACCAGCGCCGCCTCTCAGCAGCCCACCGGCGCCGCCTCTCAGCAGCCCACCGGCGCGCCCACCAGCGCCGCCTCTCAGCAGCTCACCAGCGCCGCCTCTCAGCAGCCCACCAGCGCCGCCTCTCAGCAGCCCACCAGCGCCGCCTCTCAGCAGCCCACCAGCGCCGCCTCTCAGCAGCCCACCAGCGCCACCTCTCAGCAGCCCCACCTCTCAGCAGCCCACCAGCGCCGCCTCTCAGCAGCCCACCAACGCCGCCTCTCAGCAGCCCACCAACGCCGCCTCTCAGCAGCCCACCAACGCCGCCTCTCAGCAGCCCAACTGTTCAGAAAAATTACTTATTTGCAAAATGTTATATCAGTGCCACCGCTCAGCAGCCCACCGGCGCCGCCCCCTCAGCAGCCCACCGGCGCCGCCCCCTCAGCAGCCCACCGGCGCCGCCCCCTCAGCAGCCCACCGGCGCCGCCCCCTCAGTTCAGAAAAATTTAACTAAGAAAAACATTTCTTCATAATGTTCACTCTTTTTTCATTTCAGTGCTCAGTACTGAAGTGGTTAAAAAATAAAGAAATGGGGTGTGGGGGGGGGGGGTGAAATATACTATACATATTATAGCAATACCTTGGGCTGTATACATTTACAGTTTCTTTATACACCTAGAATGTGACCTTCTATAACAGGCAATCATTATTTGCTGCACGTATTTTCGCTCTTGAAAAAATACCTTACCAATAAAGCGCTTGACGTTCTAGTACCACCATTCTTATTATTATTACACAGTTTTTATAAAGCGCCAAGCGTTTGTGCAGCACTTTACACTATAAAAGTAGATTTACAATACAAGGAGGTTAGGAGGGTCCTGCTCATGGGAGCTTACAATCTAAGAAGGTGTCAAGAGAAAGCTTTGTGAATAGTAATAATATAGTTGGATTTGTTGGGTCAGCGTGGGAATGAAGGGTTGCAGCAATGAGAAGGATAGGTATATATATATATATATTTAATGAGTGCAGAGATGTGTAGGATGCAGTTGGGATCTCAGGCTGGTGTGATGTATCGGACCAAGCTGACAATTACCGGCTGGCACGGCACACCGGTGCACTGAAAACGCCACAAATAAGACTCTTGACATTCTGCCGCCGATGCACTTGGGAGGGTTCAGGTAGAACGCTTTAAGGATTAAATACCAAGCGCGCCGGCTAATGACGGGATAAATATACGTTGGGCTTCTGTGGCACAAACAGGTTATTCTCGTCTCGCGTTACAAAGCAGCACTTAGCTAATACTAAACTGTCACTACCTGGAAACCCAAGCATGGAGCTCATATATTCGGGGTCACCGATCGCTCTTCCTAAACGGATCGTTCACGCAATTCTAGAGCGTGAACTATCCCTGCTCCTGAGCGGAGGAGGAGGAGGCGGCGCCGGTCACAGCGAACATTGATGTCCTTCCAGGACCGCACGGATGTCAGCAAGTGCCGATCAATAGAACAAGAGACAGGCTTTTATGGATTTTGTGTGTGTGCGAAACTCGAACTCAACCATTTCCCAATCCAATATGGAGGATTCCTTAACCACTTCAGACCTGGGCCAATTCTGACACTTCGCTTCTACATGTTAAAAAAAAAAAAGCATAATTTTTTTGCTATTTTTTTGCTAGAAAAATACATAAAACCCCCCCAAACACTATATATGTTCTTGTAGCAGAGACCCTAGAGAATACAATGGCGGTAATTGCAACTTTTATTATTTCACAAGGTATTTACGCAGCGATTAAAAAAAAAAAAAAAAGGTTCATGCGTTAAAAAACAAACAAAAAAACAGTAAAGTTAGCCCAATATTTTTACATAATGTGAAAGATGATGTTACGCCGAGTAGATAGATACCCAACATGTCACGCTTCAAAATTGCGCACGCTCGTGGAATGGCGCCAAACATCGGTACTTAAAAATCCCCATAGGCGACGCTTTACATTTTTTTTACTGGTTACATGTTTTGAGTTACAGAGGAGGTCTAGGGCTAGAATTATTGCTCTCGCTCTAATGTTTGCGGCGACACCTCACCTCGTTTTCATATGCGGGCGCTGCTCACGTATGCATTTGCTTCTGCATGTAAGCTCGTGGAAACAGGGGCACTTTAAAAAAAAAAAAAAAAACTAGAAAAATTATTATTAATTTTACTTTTTTTTTACACTTTAAAAAAATAAAAATAAATTTTTATTGTTGTTTTTTAAAGTGTATTTTTTGTGCGTGTACTCGAGAGAGGAGCCGGACTGCAGGAGTTGGGAGTAGGCAGCCGAGACCGGGATCCGAACCCTTAGCTGCAGAGGTGAACGGCTTGTCAGCGCAGTGCCAATCGTGTTGAGCCACCGCACCTCCAAAAAAAATTTGATCACTTTTATTCCTATTACAAGAAATGTTAACATCTCTTGTAATAGGAATATGGCATGACAGGTCCTCTTTACAGTGAGATCTGGTGGGGTTAATAACAGCCCAAATCTCACCTCTAGGCTGGGAAGCCTAAAAACAAAAAACACGATCGGCGCCTATTTTTTGAATGCAGAGGCCGGGCATGACGTCATAACATCGTGCCCGGCCTCCGACCATCATAGACACAGCGGCGACCATCTGGTCCGCCGGAAATCTCTATGGTCAGCATCCAGGGCTGGCGGGTCTGTTTTACGACTCACCAATCACACAGGTGAGTAGGTAGAAGCACTGAAAGGCGGCAGGACGGGTCCCCTTTCGCCGCCCGTAGGAACGATCAAGCGGAAACAGCCGCTATGATCATTCATATGGTGTAGGGAATCGCCGGCTGAAAATGACGATATCTGAATGATGCCTGTAGCTGCCCCCATCATTCAGATATAGCCCACTCAAAGTCCAGGACGTCATATGACGGCCTCAAGTGGTTAAAAAAGCTTGGAGAATCCTAATAATAAACTACTATATCAAAATCTTAAGATACATTAGTGTGAAGGTCAATAGGACAAATGCTCCTTACATTGGTGATCAGTGGGAAGAATGTCCCTTACATTGGTGATCAGTGAGAAGAATGCCCCTTACATTGGTGATCAGTGAGAAGAATGTCCCTTACATTGGTGATCAGTGAGAAGAATGTCCCTTACATTGGTGATCAGTGAGAAGAATGTCCCTTACATTGGTGATCAGTGAGAAGAATGTCCCTTACATTGGTGATCAGTGGGAAGAATGCCCCTTACATTGGTGATCAGTGGGAAGAATGTCCCTTACATTGGTGATCAGTGAGAAGAATGTCCCTTACATTGGTGATCAGTGGGAAGAATGTTCCTTACATTGGTGATCAGTGGGAAGAATGTTCCTTACATTGGTGATCAGTGAGAAGAATGTCCCTTACATTGGTGATCAGTGAGAAGAATGTCCCTTACATTGGTGATCAGTGAGAAGAATGTCCCTTACATTGGTGATCAGTGAGAAGAATGTCCCTTACATTGGTGATCAGTGAGAAGAATGTCCCTTACATTGGTGATCAGTGAGAAGAATGTCCCTTACATTGGTGATCAGTGGGAAGAATGCCCCTTACATTGGTGATCAGTGGGAAGAATGTCCCTTACATTGGTGATCAGTGAGAAGAATGTCCCTTACATTGGTGATCAGTGGGAAGAATGTTCCTTACATTGGTGATCAGTGGGAAGAATGTTCCTTACATTGGTGATCAGTGAGAAGAATGTCCCTTACATTGGTGATCAGTGAGAAGAATGTCCCTTACATTGGTGATCAGTGAGAAGAATGTCCCTTACATTGGTGATCAGTGGGAAGAATGTTCCTTACATTGGTGATCAGTGGGAAGAATGTCCCTTACATTGGTGATCAGTGGGAAGAATGTCCCTTACATTGGTGATCAGTGAGAAGAATGTTCCTTACATTGGTGATCAGTGGGAAGAATGTTCCTTACATTGGTGATCAGTGGGAAGAATGTTCCTTACATTGGTGATCAGTGGGAAGAATGTCCCTTACATTGGTGATCAGTGGGAAGAATGTCTCTTACATTGGTGATCAGTGAGAAGAATGTCCCTTACATTGGTGATCAGTGAGAAGAATGTCCCTTACATTGGTGATCAGTGGGAAGAATGTCTCTTACATTGGTGATCAGTGAGAAGAATGTCCCTTACATTGGTGATCAGTGAGAAGAATGTCCCTTACATTGGTGATCAGAGGGAAGAATGTCCCTTACATTGGTGATCAGTGAGAAGAATGTCCCTTACATTGGTGATCAGTGAGAAGAATGTCCCTTACATTGGTGATCAGTGAGAAGAATGTCCCTTACATTGGTGATCAGTGAGAAGAATGTCCCTTACATTGGTGATCAGTGAGAAGAATGTCCCTTACATTGGTGATCAGTGGGAAGAATGTCCCTTACATTGGTGATCAGTGAGAAGAATGTCCCTTACATTGGTGATCAGTGGGAAGAATGTCCCTTACATTGGTGATCAGTGGGAAGAATGTTCCTTACATTGGTGATCAGTGAGAAGAATGTTCCTTACATTGGTGATCAGTGGGAAGAATGTCCCTTACATTGGTGATCAGTGAGAAGAATGTCCCTTACATTGGTGATCAGTGAGAAGAATGTCCCTTACATTGGTGATCAGTGGGAAGAATGTTCCTTACATTGGTGATCAGTGGGAAGAATGTCCCTTACATTGGTGATCAGTGGGAAGAATGTCCCTTACATTGGTGATCAGTGGGAAGAATGTCCCTTACATTGGTGATCAGTGGGAAGAATGTCCCTTACATTGGTGATCAGTGGGAAGAATGTTCAGTGGGAAGAATGTCCCTTACATTGGTGATCAGTGGGAAGAATGTCCCTTACATTGGTGATCAGTGGGAAGAATGTCCCTTACATTGGTGATCAGTGGGAAGAATGTCTCTTACATTGGTGATCAGTGAGAAGAATGTCAGTGAGAAGAATGTCCTTACATTGGTGATCAGTGGGAAGAATGTCCCTTACATTGGTGATCAGTGGGAAGAATGTCTCTTACATTGGTGATCAGTGGGAAGAATGTCCCTTACATTGGTGATCAGTGAGAAGAATGTCCCTTACATTGGTGATCAGTGAGAAGAATGTTCCTTACATTGGTGATCAGTGGGAAGAATGTCCCTTACATTGGTGATCAGTGGGAAGAATGTCCCTTACATTGGTGATCAGTGAGAAGAATGTCCCTTACATTGGTGATCAGTAGGAAGAATGTCCCTTACATTGGTGATCAGTGAGAAGAATGTCCCTTACATTGGTGATCAGTGGGAAGAATGTCCCTTACATTGGTGATCAGTGGGAAGAATGTCCCTTACATTGGTGATCAGTGGGAAGAATGTCTCTTACATTGGTGATCAGTGAGAAGAATGTCCCTTACATTGGTGATCAGTGGGAAGAATGTCCCTTACATTGGTGATCAGTGGGAAGAATGTCTCTTACATTGGTGATCAGTGGGAAGAATGTCCCTTACATTGGTGATCAGTGAGAAGAATGTCCCTTACATTGGTGATCAGTGAGAAGAATGTTCCTTACATTGGTGATCAGTGGGAAGAATGTCCCTTACATTGGTGATCAGTGGGAAGAATGTCCCTTACATTGGTGATCAGTGAGAAGAATGTCCCTTACATTGGTGATCAGTAGGAAGAATGTCCCTTACATTGGTGATCAGTGAGAAGAATATCCCTTACATTGGTGATCAGTGGGATGCGCATGCAGTACGTCGCTTTGCCTACAGTGGTATAGGCAGTGCAATGCGGGCAGGTGGTCATTAAGTGGTTACCTCATCTGGTCAAAGCATTACAATATCCAAGTATCATTGGGTCTGTAGACTGCAATAATGGTCTAAATGGGTCTTAGCATGTCAACCTTACCCAGGTCCCTACAATACAAAAGAACCCTAGAACTCCATTAATCAGCATTTCAGCAAACTGATTAGTCAGCGTTCTTAAACTGCCTTCACCTGCCCCCTCTTACCTCCAGTGTGTTGGAGCTGTCCGTACTGGAGTTTCCTGTGTTATTGCTGGAATTTGTAGAGATTGTCTCGTTCTTGCCTTCATTGTCCGATTTCTCATCTGAACTAAGACACTCCATATCGGTGTCAAAACCAGTTGGGTATCCCATGGCCTGTAAAACCTGGAGAGAAAAAAAAAGTCACATCAATTACTAGCGCCAAGTTACTTCTGAACAGAGTAGAGACTGCCAACACAGTATTGTGCTATGAATTCTACAACTCTAATCATCTAAAACAGTGGTCTCCAAGTTATGGCCCAGGGGCCAAATACGGCCCTCTGCATGCTTTTATCTGGCCCTTGGGGCATAGGTTCATCCACTGATACCAACAATGGGGCACAATTCCTCCCAATGGCGCCAACGGCTGGGCACAATTCCTCCCAATGGCGCCAACGGCTGGGCACAATTCCTCCCAATGGCGCCAACGGCTGGGCACAATTCCTCCCAATGGCGCCAACGGCTGGGCACAATTCCTCCCAATGGCGCCAACGGCTGGGCACAATTCCTGCCAATGGCGCCAACAGCTGGGCACAATTCCTGCCAATGGCGCCAAGGCTGGGCACAATTCCTCCCAATGGCGCCAACGGCTGGGCACAATTCCTCCCAATGGCGCCAACGGCTGGGCACAATTCCTCCCAATGGCGCCAACGGCTGGGCACAATTCCTACCAATGGCGCCAACGATAGGGAACAGTTCCTCCCAACGGCTGGGCACAATTCATCCCAACGGCGCCAACGATTGGGCACAATTCTTACCAATGGTGCCAACGATTGGGCACAATTCCTCCCAATGGCGCCAACGGTTTGGCACAATTCCTCCCAATGACGGGGCACAATTCCTCCCACCGACACAAAAGATGGGGTATTGTTTATTCCCACTGACGTTGGGACCTTTTCTACCCCCACTGGCCACAGTCCGGCAGGACTTGGGCACAATTCCTCCCAATGGCGCCAACGATTGGGCACAGTTCCTCCCAATGGCGCCAACGATTGGGCACAGTTCCTCCCAATGGCGCCAACGATTGGGCACAGTTCCTCCCACTGACCTTTTCTATTCCCACTGGCCACAATCCAAGTCTGAAGGACAATAAACTGGCCCTTTGTTTAGAAAGTTTTGATCTAACCCAGGGGTCTTCAAACTATGGCCTTCCAAGTTGTTCAGCAACTACGATTCCCATCATGCCTAGTCATGTCTGTAAATGTCAAAGTTTTACAATGCTTGGTGTAGTTCCGCAAACAGCAGAAGGGCCGTAGTTTGAAGATCCTCGATCTAAAACACGCAACATAACATTTTAAGGGTAAGTACAACCAAAAATGTTACATTTGCTACCAACCACCATCACAGTGGAAGCTTGGAAAGAGTATTATAAACTGGAAACCATTTCTGATGAATTGCTGAACACCAAGACGAGTTGTAATTATATTGTACTTACTGCAATGTATAGCATAGAAACCGACTGCAGCATTTTATCAGGTACTGCATCCATTTTATTTGAGATCTATATATAGTGACTGCAGGCTCCGGGGGAGACCAGCTATAGTGACTGCAGGCTCCGGGGGGGGGGGGGGCAGCTATAGTGACTGCAGGCTCCGGGGGGGGGGGGCAGCTATAGTGACTGCAGGCTCCGGGGGGGGGGGGCAGCTATAGTGACTGCAGGCCCCGGGGGAGACCAGCTATAGTGACTGCAGGCCCCGGGGGAGACCAGCTATAGTGACTGCAGGCCCCGGGGGAGACCAGCTATAGAGACTGCAGGCTCCTGGGGAGACCAGCTATAGTGACTGCAGGCCCCGGGGGAGACCAGCTATAGAGACTGCAGGCCCCGGGGGAGACCAGCTATAGAGACTGCAGGCTCCGGGGGAGACCAGCTATAGAGACTGCAGGCTCCGGGGGAGACCAGCTATAGAGACTGCAGGCTCCGGGGGAGACCAGATATAGAGACTGCAGGCTCCGGGGGAGACCAGATATAGAGACTGCAGGCTCCGGGGGAGACCAGATATAGAGACTGCAGGCTCCGGGGGAGACCAGATATAGAGACTGCAGGCTCCGGGGGAGACCAGATATAGAGACTGCAGGCTCCGGGGGAGACCAGATATAGAGACTGCAGGCTCCGGGGGAGACCAGATATAGAGACTGCAGGCTCCGGGGGAGACCAGATATAGAGACTGCAGGCTCCGGGGGAGACCAGATATAGAGACTGCAGGCTCCGGGGGAGACCAGATATAGAGACTGCAGGCTCCGGGGGAGACCAGATATAGAGACTGCAGGCTCCGGGGGAGACCAGATATAGAGACTGCAGGCTCCGGGGGAGACCAGATATAGAGACTGCAGGCTCCGGGGGAGACCAGATATAGAGACTGCAGGCTCCGGGGGAGACCAGATATAGAGACTGCAGGCTCCGGGGGAGACCAGATATAGAGACTGCAGGCTCCGGGGGAGACCAGATATAGAGACTGCAGGCTCCGGGGGAGAACAGATATAGAGACTGCAGGCTCCGGGGGAGACCAGATATAGAGACTGCAGGCTCCGGGGGAGACCAGATATAGAGACTGCAGGCTCCGGGGGAGACCAGATATAGAGACTGCAGGCTCCGGGGGAGACCAGATATAGAGACTGCAGGCCCCGGGGGAAACCAGATATAGAGACTGCAGGCTCCGGGGGAGAACAGATATAGAGACTGCAGGCTCCGGGGGAGAACAGATATAGTGGGTGCAGGCTCCTGGGGAGACAAGATATAGTGACTGCAGGATCCTGGGGAGACAAGATATAGTGACTGCAGGATCCTGGGGAGACCAGATATAGTGACTGCAGGCTCCGGGGGAGACCAGATATAGAGACTGCAGGCTCCGGGGGAGACCAGATATAGAGACTGCAGGCTCAGGGGGAGAACAGATATAGAGACTGCAGGCTCCGGGGGAGACCAGATATAGTGGGTGCAGGCTCCTGGGGAGACCAGATATAGTGGGTGCAGGCTCCTGGGGAGACAAGATATAGTGACTGCAGGATCCTGGGGAGACCAGATATAGTGACTGCAGGCTCCGGGGGAGACCAGCTATAGTGACTGCAGGCTCCGGGGGAGACCAGCTATAGTGACTGCAGGCTCCGGGGGAGACCAGCTATAGTGACTGCAGGCTCCTGGGTGTAGTAACACTTTAAGAATAATTGAACAATGTCCATTAATTAAACACCTGATGGGTATTAGGAAAAATCTCAACTAACCTTTACTGCTACATGAAGCTTGGCTGTTTTCTTGGATGGTCCGGAGGCCTCATGTATGGTTCCATCTACATCAACAGACATAGTGAAAACTGGTGCATGTACTGGACCTGATTGAGACAGCAGTTTGTATTGCAAGCCAGGTCGAATCTGGTTTAGTCGCATCAGTGCATTCATTGGCTGGTTAGAATCTATGGCTTTGCTGTCCAAAACTAGAGACAAAGATTTATTAAGTTACTAATACTAGCATGACAAACCACAGGTTGAGAACATTCTAAGTTGCTAATGGATCAAACTGCTATTTATACATATAAATGCTACCCAGACAGGTCATCGTATGAAAGCAACACCAGATCTGCTGTGACTTCACTTGTGTTTGGACCGGTTACCTGTGTGGTGAATGAAGAGACAAAGCTGCAGTACATGGCCAAGAGAGTTTGTAGACACCCGACCATCACAACCTTCTATAAGGTCAAAGCATTAGGAGAACCCTCCAGAATATTGTGTTCGGGAGTTTTCGGGGAAGGGTACTGGTAGTGCCGAAGCATACAAAGCCATTTTAGGCAACTGGTCATTTCCAATTTTCTGGCAACAATATGGGGAAGACTCTTGTTCTTCAACATAACTGTGCCCCAGTAGACAAAGCCAGCTCCATTAAGACATTGTTTGAGAAGTTTGGTGAAGGATCTCAACTGTCCTGCAGAGTACTATTAATAAAATAATAGACCAAATCCCACTCTGCACTTAATCTAAGCAAAGAGTGGGAGATATGAGGAAGTTGGTATGGCTCTCTGGATTTATGTCCTGCTCAGTGCCCTGACCTCAACCCTACAGAACACCTTTGGAATGGATTGTGAACCAGGTCTTCTTATCCAACATCAGGATTGGACCACACAAATAATTACAACAAGCTTCACTCCTTCTGAACCCTACTGAATACCTTAAGCATGGATTGTGAACCAGGTCTTCTCATCCATCAGTACCGGACCTCACAAATGGACGCACGTTCCCATAAACACCCTCTAAAATCTTGTGGCAAGTCTTTCTAAGAGAGTGAAGATCCTTAGTCACAATGGGGGACAACTCTATATTAAATAGCCAGGGTTTTAGAAGAGGGTATCCAACAAGTTTAGAGCTCTGGGGAGACTTTCCACTACCCTACTAAAAACCTTTCATGTCAGAATGCCAGCTGTGTTCCAAGACTTCCAATCCAACATCAGTACCTGTCCTCACCCCTATTGAACCCCTTTGGGATGAACTGTAAAACGAACTGTGAGCCATTCAACATCAGTACCTGACCTCACAAATGGGCAAAAATTCCCACAGACCCTCCAAAATCTTTTGTAAGGTCTTCCCAGAAGAGTGGAGAAGCTGGAGCCACAATGTGAGACAACTCATTACTAATAGCTATGGTTTTAGAATAGGGTATCCAACAAGCTCAGAGCTCTGGGCAGACTTTCCATTACCCTACTGAACACCTTTGGGATGAGCTAGAACACCGATTGTGAGCCAGTCTTCTTATCCACCATTAGTATCCAACCTCAACCCTACTGAACACCTTTGTGATGAATTCGAACACCGACTGAGTCAGGTCTTCTCATCCACCATCAGTATCTGACCTCAACCCTACAGAACACCTTTGGGATGAACTGGAACACCAACTGCGAAGCCAGGTCTTCTCATCCAACATTATTACCAGGCCTCACAAATGGGCACAAATTCCCACAGACACCCTCCAAAATCTTGTGGCAGGTCTTCCCAGAAGAGTAGAGAACCTTGCAGTCACAATGGGGGACAACTCAATACTAATAGCTATGGTCTTAGAATAGGGTAACCAACAAGCTTAGAGCTCTGGGGAGGCTTTCCATTACCCTACTGAACACCTTTGGGATGAACTTGAACACAGATTGTGAGCCAGGTCTTCTCATTCACCATCAGTATCCTCAATCCTGAGCACCTTTGGGATGAATTTGAACACCGACTGAGTCAGGTTCTCTCATCCACCATCAGTATCTGACCTCAACCCTACAGAACACCTTTGGGATGAACTGGAACACTGAATGTGAGCCAGGTCTTCTTATCCACCATCAGTATCCAACCTCAACCCTACTGAAAACCTTTGGGGTGAATTGGAACACCAATCATGAGCCAGGTCTTCTCATTTTACCATCAGTATCTGACCTCAACCCTACAGAACACCTTTTGGATGAATCTGAACACCGACTGAGTCCGGTCTTCTCATCCTACATTAAGACCTGACTTAACAAATGGGCACAAATTCCCACAGACACCCTCCAAAATCTTGTGGAAGGTCTTCCCAGAAGAGTGGAGAACCTTGCAGTCACAATGGGGGACAACTCAATACTAATAGCTATGATTTTAGAAGAGGGTATCCAACAAAGACTTTCCATTACCCTACTAAACACCCTTGAGGTGAATTGGAACACCAATTGTGAGCCAGGTCTTCTCATCCACCAAAACCTCAACCCTATTGAGCACCTCTGGGATAAATTTGAACATCAAGTCATCAGTATCTGACCTTAACCCTACTGAACACCTTTGGGATGAATTTGAAAACCGACTGTGAGCCAGGTCTTCTCATCCACCATCAGTATCTGACCTCAACCCTACTGAACAACTTTGGGATGAACTGAAACACCGATTGTGAGCCAGGTCTTCTCATCCACCATCAGTATCTGACCTCAACCCTACTGAACAACTTTGGGATGAACTGAAACACCGATTGTGAGCCAGGTCTTCTCATCCAACATTAGTCCTGGACCTCACAAATGGGCACAAATTCCCCCGGCCCCCCTTCAAAATCTTGTGCAAAAGCCTACCGAGAAGGTTGGAGGAGGTTATTACCAAATAGGAGGGGTTGACTCCACATTAACATTCGGGATGTACAAGCTTATACAGGTTAAAAAAAAAAGGGGGAAGGAGGATGGGGATTATTACGGTGCCAAAGCAAATCAATCACTTAATTTTTAAGAAAAGACAGGTAATACAAACACAGGTTCATGTAAATTGAATATGCATGTAAATTGAATATGCATGAAAGGAGTACATACAATGTACTGTAGACCAGAATGGTAATGGCCTAGTTACAGCAACAGGTCAGGTCTCCCCTACATGTTTCGCCAAGACATTGGAGGTTGTGACTATTGTAAGTATTAAATCTCTACACCATGTATAATGTGTTATTTTTGTATTCATTTATAATTCACTTATATGATGTTCTTCTTTTGTAGAGATATAATACTTACACTGGTCACGTCCTACTCCCCTGAAGGCTGAAGAAGCCAACGTCTTGGCGAAACATATAGAGAAGACCGGAGTGGTAATGGCCTAGTTACAGTAACAGGTCAGATCTTCTCTACATGTTTCGCCAAGATATTGGCTTCTTCAGGGTAGTAGGACGTGACCAGTGTAAGTATTATATCTCTACAAAAGCATAAACAACATAAGTGAATTTTAAATGAATACAAAAATAACGCATTTTACATGGTGTAGAGATTTAATACTCACACTGGTCACATCCTACTTCCCTGAAGAAGCCACTGTCTTGGCGAAACATGTAGGGAAGACCTGATCTGTTACTGTAATTAGACCATTAGCACTCCAGTTTTCCCGATATCAGGGATATGCAATTAGCGGACCTCCAGCTGTTGCAAAACTACAAGTCCCATCATGCATAGCAAGACTGACAGCCACAAGCATGACACCCAGAGGCAGAGGCATGATGGCACTTGTAGTTTTGCAACAGCTGGAGGTCCGCTAATTGCATATCCCTGCCCTATATGTTTCGCCAAGACATTGGCTTCTTCGGGGGAGTAGGGCGTGACCAGTCTAAGTATTATATCTCTGCAAAAGAACATAAGTGAATTTTAAATGAATACAAAAATAACACATTATACATGGTGTAGAGATTTAATACTCACACTGGTCACGTCCCACCTCCCTGAAGAAGCCACTGTCTTGGCGAAATGTAGGGAAGACCGGACCTGTTGCTGTAACTAGGCCATTACCACTCTGGTCCACAGTACATTTTATGTACTCCTTTCACACATTAATTTACATGAACCTGTGTTTGTATTACCTGTCTATAATACCTTGTAATAAAATGTGTCTTTTCTTAAAATTTAAGTGATTGATTTGCCTTGCACCCCTTCTACCTTTTGTTTAAACTACGTTTGGGATGAGGTGCCTTATCTAAAGAGGACACATCAGCCACTTTCTCCATTAAAGCGGAGGTTCCGCGGTCCATCTTTTTTTTTTTTTGTGTATTCAATGGTTTTTCAGATAACAAACTAGTACTCACTTGTTTGGCGATTCGAACCATCCGTTGCCCGTTTTGGTTTAAAAAATTCCTTTTTAAAAAAAACGATCCTGGCATTTTCCATTTTGCTTGTGGGCATTGTGAAGCCTACAAGCACAGACTTCCGGGAATCGGTGAATGCTCGTCTCCCAGCATTCGCCGCTATATCTTGCGCATGAGC
Source organism: Rana kukunoris (assembly GCA_029574335.1). Taxonomy (NCBI): domain Eukaryota; kingdom Metazoa; phylum Chordata; class Amphibia; order Anura; family Ranidae; genus Rana; species Rana kukunoris. The sequence goes on along the minus strand of CM056057.1, from coordinate 4,604,201 downwards.
AGTGTTGACGGCATTTTATTTACCTGTGTGCCCTTATTTAAAATGGCGGAATTAGATCCGCCCTCGTCACGTGAGCGGCCTGGTGAGTCACGTGACCAGTGAAATCTTGAGAGATTTCGATGTTCGGCGTTCCGCATCGTCTTCTGGGAGGCATGACTCTGTGCTCCCAGGAGACATTGTGGAGACCTCCCAGCAAACACTGGGTCGTCAGGGAAAAGAACATATACGCCCACTCCCGCGGGAGGAAAACCCGGAAAAGTCCAAATACAACTGATTCAAGGTTATTTAAATCCGCACCCAAAAAATAATTGGGCATATCTATATGGTCCAAAAATCAGGATGAGCTAATGTGGATATTTTGTGTGAACCTTTATACAGGTGTGATGGTCAGGTGCCCACATAGTGTATTTCTCATGGAAAGATCGCTGAACCATTTCTGATACTTTCACTCGCAAATTCTGCAAACGCACGCACATTGATGCTTGGGCGTTCGCTCACAGAGCCAGCGTTTCCACTTGATGCTCAAACTGGTGTAACTGTACTTGACTGCATATGGCCCCCTTTCACACTGATGCAGAGTGGTTTGACCGCCCCCGGGGGTATCATGGGTTTGGTGCTGGTTAGGTACGGGTGGGAGGGCTGGGCTACCCCCAGTCACCTGCCCTTTATCTATCCATCAGCATGCATGTGCTTCCACTGAGGAGACTTTACATTTTAGAGTTAGGACTGCAGTATACAGAGAGCCTTGACGGGGCCTGCAGCTTACACATGCATTTGCAAAATGCGTGCAACTAAACCTCCGTTTTTAACGCATACTGTTAGACAGGTGAATTTGGTTGGTTGCCGATTGGTCGGTAAGTTTGAGCTTGGATATTCTATGTAGTTTTTGTATGTATACGCACAGGCCCGTCGCTACAGGACAGGCAAAACAAAACAATTACTTGGGGCCCCGAGCTGGCCTGGGGCCCCCAACTTCCGCTTCCCAGGCTGTAGCGTGCCTGAGCTCCTCTTCCTACCTTCTGGAGTCCTGTTAGTCTGGCCAGGTTCAGTTTCTTGTTCCCGGCACCGAGTGCTCACTTCCTTTCAGTCCGACCAGAAACACAGGAAACTGAATCTTCTGTGCTGCACGGTACCCGGCCCTGGGGACCCATAATGATAGAACACCTGACTGACGGGAGGAAGAGGAGCTCGGCCAAGCTACAGTGGCAACCTACAGGGAAGAAGGGGAGGTGAGAATAGAAAAACATAGGGACCAGGGAGGGGGGAGGAGTAAGAACATGGGTGTAAAAATTTAGTGTAGCGCTAATGTAGACTTTGCGTGCGGGGGGCGCTTGGGGGCCCCTATTTTGCTTGGGGCCCCCAAATTCCTTCAAACGGCCCTGTATACGCGCCTTTTCCAGTGCTCCTTACTGTATAGACCAGTCATAGGTAGGGGCTGTGACATTTGTTTTTGGTATAGCTACGGGTGGGAGTTAGCCGTTCTATTATGTCCTTCGGTTTTGGTTGCTTTTTTTTAAAACGTGATAAACTCCTGCATGCAAAGGGAATACACAGAATTCAACTTATTTTTGTTATTATCCGGCATTCAGTGATCACATTTTGTTTTAGAGGGAAGAGAGAGATCGTCGTGTGATTGTGAAGAAACGTTTCCACTGTGAGATCCTGTGGTTTCTCTTCCTCTCCCTCCTTTCTCTGATCTAAATGCCAGCCTGAGCTCTGGACTTCTGTAAACAGCGAAGACTCTTTCCATCGCTCAGCTCTGAATGTATCCATGTATTGAGATTAATAGACACTAGAAACGTATCGCATACCGGTAAGGGGATTATAAAAGACTGCTATGAGGCATTGATAACAACAACAATGCTACTCATGATAATAATCATATCAATTTATTTTATTGTCATTTATATTATTCAGTAGGATTATTACTTTACAATGATCCTGAATTTTACTATCAACATTATCAATTTGTTATCCTTTCATCTTTATTATATTGATCCTGATTTCAGAATCATGCCTTACAATGCCAAACATTAAATGTTTTAAAAATGTATTTTTTGTGTTGCATTTTATGCCAGATGAAAGGGAGCCGCGTCCCCCAAAACATTGCACGCTGTGTACAGAGTTCAGGAGTACGCTGTGCACAGAGTGCAAACTTCAGGGGTACGCTACGTACAGAATACAAGAGTGCGCTGTGTGCAGAGTTTAGCGTTCAGGGGGTGCGCTGCGTACAGAGTGCAGGGGGTGCGCTGCGTACAGAGTGCAGGGGGTGCGCTGCGTACAGAGTGCAGGGGGTGCGCTGCGTACAGAGTGCAGGGGGTGCGCTGCGTACAGAGTGCAGGGGGTGCGCTGCGTACAGAGTGCAGGGGGTGCGCTGCGTACAGAGTGCAGGGGGTGCGCTGCGTACAGAGTGCAGGGGGTGCGCTGCGTACAGAGTGCAGGGGGTGCGCTGCGTACAGAGTGCAGGGGGTGCGCTGCGTACAGAGTGCAGGGGGTGCGCTGCGTACAGAGTGCAGGGGGTGCGCTGCGTACAGAGTGCAGGGGTGCGCTGCGTACAGAGTGCAGGGGTGCGCTGCGTACAGAGTGCAGAGTTCAGGGGTGCACTGCGTACAGAGTGCAGAGTTCAGGGGTGCACTGCGTACAGAGTGCAGAGTTCAGGGGTGCACTGCGTACAGAGTGCAGGGGTGCACTGCGTACAGAGTTCAGGGGTGCACTGCGTACAGAGTGCAGAGTTCAGGGGTGCACTGCGTACAGAGTGCAGAGTTCAGGGGTGCACTGCGTACAGAGTGCAGAGTTCAGGGGTGCACTGCGTACAGAGTGCAGAGTTCAGGGGTGTGCTGTGTACAGAGTACAACATCAACTGTTTATATTGACATATAAACAATTGGATTTGATGCAAAGGTGTCTACACTTAGTTGGTGTGACATCAGATACATTTAAAAACCAGACTTAGGCCCCTTTCACACGGGGCGGATAAGTAATGATCCGCCTCCGTATGCTCAGCGGGGATCGCTCCGTTGATCCCCGCTGAGCTGGCAGATGACAGGGCGGTCCCCGCACACTGTCTTTTCTCCGCTCTCTCCTATGGGGGGGATCGGATAAGCACGGACTGTATGTCCGTGTTCATCCGATCCGCAGACGGAAGGAAAAATAGTCCATTCCGTACTGTGACTTAAATGAGCAACAATTGAAACATCCAAATTACAGGTGAAAATTTAATACTTACTTTTGCGCAAATTGCGCCTCATTTTCTTATTTGGGTCCTTGTCGTCACAAGAACTGTCGTCGTATGGCCGCTTTAATCCTGCGAAGAGTTAAATTGGGAAGAAAGTTATCACCTCATTAGGTGTACAACGCTTTTTCAATAGATTTTTGGGGTTATTTTAGAAGGTTCTCACAGCACTTTAACCCCTACAATACTGGCCTTTTAGACCCATCTCCATACCGGGCTTTTAGACCCACCTCCATACCGGGCTTTTAGACCCACCTCCATACCGGGCTTTTAGACCCACCTCCATACCGGCCTTTTAGACCCACCTCCATACCGGCCTTTTAGACCCACCTCCATACCGGCCTTTTAGACCCACCTCCATACCGGCCTTTTAGACCCACCTCCATACCGGGCTTTTAGACCCACCTCCATACCAGGCTTTTAGACCCACCTCCATACCGGCCTTTTAGACCCACCTCCATACCGGCCTTTTAGACCCACCTCCATACCGGCCTTTTAGACCCACCTCCATACCAGGCTTTTAGACCCATCTCCATACCGGCCTTTTAGACCCACCTCCATACCGGCCTTTTAGACCCACCTCCATACCGGGCTTTTAGACCCACCTCCATACCGGGCTTTTAGACCCACCTCCATCCTGGGCTTTTAGACCCACCTCCATACCGGGCTTTTAGACCCACCTCCATACCGGGCTTTTAGACCCACCTCCATACCGGGCTTTTAGACCCACCTCCATCCCGGGCTTTTAGACCCACCTCCATCCCGGGCTTTTAGACCCACCTCCATCCCGGGCTTTTAGACCCACCTCCATCCCGGGCTTTTAGACCCACCTCCATCCCGGGCTTTTAGACCCACCTCCATCCCGGGCTTTTAGACCCACCTCCATCCCGGGCTTTTAGACCCACCTCCATCCCGGGCTTTTAGACCCACCTCCATCCCGGGCTTTTAGACCCACCTCCATCCCGGGCTTTTAGACCCACCTCCATCCCGGGCTTTTAGACCCACCTCCATCCCGGGCTTTTAGACCCACCTCCATACCGGGCTTTTAGACCCACCTCCATACCGGGCTTTTAGACCCACCTCCATACCGGGCTTTTAGACCCACCTCCATACCGGGCTTTTAGACCCACCTCCATACCGGGCTTTTAGACCCACCTCCATACCGGGCTTTTAGACCCACCTCCATACCGGGCTTTTAGACCCACCTCCATACCGGGCTTTTAGACCCACCTCCATACCGGGCTTTTAGACCCACCTCCATACCGGGCTTTTAGACCCACCTCCATACCGGGCTTTTAGACCCACCTCCGGGCTTTTAGACCCACCTTTTAGACCCACCTCCATCCGGGCTTTTAGACCCACCTCCATCCCGGGCTTTTAGACCCACCTCCATCCCGGGCTTTTAGACCCACCTCCATCCGGGCTTTTATACCCACCTCCATACCGGGCTTTTATACCCACCTCCATACCAGGCTTTTATACCCACCTCCATACCAGGCTTTTATACCTACCTCCATACCGGCCTTTTAGACCCACCTCCATACCGGCCTTTTAGACCCACCTCCATACCGGCCTTTTAGACCCACCTCCATACCGGCCTTTTAGACCCACCTCCATACCGGCCTTTTAGACCCACCTCCATACCGGTGACTTGTCAGCCTTGTTCCACTATGAGATTTGTTCCAGAACTAACTGCGCATGCGCAGTTACCAATTGCGCATGCGCAGTAATAGTCTACGGAAATAGCCGAACGCAACAGCTGATCGTCAGCTGTCTATGCTCTCGGCCACGGCGGCTGTTTAACAGATTAGTTAGCAATAAAAAATAAAAAAAATACATTCCTCCCCTCATTCCTCCCCTTTCTGCCGAGCGGCAGCGTGCATTACCTGCCATCCGCACGATCGGGAGCGAGCGCATCAGGCAGCTAACACACAGCTGTTCGCGCTCGGCAGTTTCCGTCGGATGGGCGTACTCAGCTGGAACAAAACAGATAGATGGAACCAGACTGGCAGATCACCGGCCTTTTAGACCCACCTCCATACCGGCCTTTTAGACCCACCTCCATACCGGCCTTTTAGACCCACCTCCATACCGGCCTTTTAGACCCACCTCCATACCGGCCTTTTAGACCCACCTCCATACCGGCCTTTTAGACCCACCTCCATACCGGCCTTTTAGACCCACCTCCATACCGGCCTTTTAGACCCACCTCCATACCGGCCTTTTAGACCCACCTCCATACCGGCCTTTTAGACCCACCTCCATACCGGCCTTTTAGACCCACCTCCATACCGGCCTTTTAGACCCACCTCCATTCCGGCCTTTTAGACCCACCTCCATTCCGGGCTTTTAGACCCACCTCCATTCCGGGCTTTTAGACCCACCTCCATACCAGGCTTTTAGACCCACCTCCATACCGGCCTTTTAGACCCACCTCCATACCGGCCTTTTAGACCCACCTCCATCCCGGGCTTTTAGACCCACCTCCATCCCGGGCTTTTAGACCCACCTCCATCCCGGGCTTTTAGACCCACCTCCATCCCGGGCTTTTAGACCCACCTCCATCCCGGGCTTTTAGACCCACCTCCATCCCGGGCTTTTAGACCCACCTCCATCCCGGGCTTTTAGACCCACCTCCATCCCGGGCTTTTAGACCCACCTCCATACCGGGCTTTTATACCCACCTCCATACCGGGCTTTTATACCCACCTCCATACCGGGCTTTTATACCCACCTCCATACCAGGCTTTTATACCCACCTCCATACCAGGCTTTTATACCTACCTCCATACCAGCCTTTTAGACCCACCTCCATACCGGCCTTTTAGACCCACCTCCATACCGGCCTTTTAGACCCACCTCCATACCGGCCTTTTAGACCCACCTCCATACCGGCCTTTTAGACCCACCTCCATACCGGTGACTTGTCAGCCTTGTTCCACTATGAGATTTGTTCCAGAACTAACTGCGCATGCGCAGTTACCAATTGCGCATGCGCAGTAATAGTCTACGGAAATAGCCGAACGCAACAGCTGATCGTCAGCTGTCTATGCTCTCGGCCACGGCGGCTGTTTAACAGATTAGTTAGCAATAAAAAATAAAAAAAATACATTCCTCCCCTCATTCCTCCCCTTTCTGCCGAGCGGCAGCGTGCATTACCTGCCATCCACACGATCGGGAGCGAGCGCATCAGGCAGCTAACACACAGCTGTTCGCGCTCGGCAGTTTCCGTCGGATGGGCGTACTCAGCTGGAACAAAACAGATAGATGGAACCAGACTGGCAGATCACCGGCCTTTTAGACCCACCTCCATACCGGCCTTTTAGACCCACCTCCATACCGGCCTTTTAGACCCACCTCCATACCGGCCTTTTAGACCCACCTCCATACCGGCCTTTTAGACCCACCTCCATACCGGCCTTTTAGACCCACCTCCATACCGGCCTTTTAGACCCACCTCCATACCGGCCTTTTAGACCCACCTCCATACCGGCCTTTTAGACCCACCTCCATTCCGGGCTTTTAGACCCACCTCCATTCCGGGCTTTTAGACCCACCTCCATTCCGGGCTTTTAGACCCACCTCCATTCCGGGCTTTTAGACCCACCTCCATTCCGGGCTTTTAGACCCACCTCCATTCCGGGCTTTTAGACCCACCTCCATTCCGGGCTTTTAGACCCACCTCCATTCCGGGCTTTTAGACCCACCTCCATTCCGGGCTTTTAGACCCACCTCCATTCCGGGCTTTTAGACCCACCCTCCATACCGGGCTTTTAGACCCACCCTCCATACCGGGCTTTTAGACCCACCCTCCATACCGGGCTTTTAGACCCACCTCCATACCGGGCTTTTAGACCCACCTCCATACCGGGCTTTTAGACCCACCTCCATACTGGGCTTTTAGACCCACCTCCATACCGGGCTTTTAGACCCACCTCCTCCATACCGGGCTTTTAGACCCACCTCCATACCGGGCTTTTAGACCCACCTCCGTACCAGGCTTTTAGACCCACCTCCGTACCAGGCTTTTATACCCACCTCCATACCGGGCTTTTATACCCACCTCCATACCGGGCTTTTAGACCCACCTCCATACCGGGCTTTTATACCCACCTCCATACCAGGCTTTTATACCCACCTCCATACCAGGCTTTTATACCCACCTTCATACCAGGCTTTTAGACCCACCTTCATACCAGGCTTTTAGACCCACCTCCATACCAGGCTTTTATACCCACCTCCATACCGGGCTTTTATACCCACCTCCATACCAGGCTTTTATACCCACCTCCATACCAGGCTTTTATACCCACCTCCATACCAGGCTTTTATACCCACCTTCATACCAGGCTTTTATACCCACCTCCATACCAGGCTTTTATACCCACCTCCATACCAGGCTTTTATACCCACCTCCATACCAGGCTTTTATACCCACCTCCATACCAGGCTTTTATACCCACCTCCATACCAGGCTTTTATACCCACCTCCATACCAGGCTTTTATACCCACCTCCATACCAGGCTTTTATACCCACCTCCATACCAGGCTTTTATACCCACCTCCATACCAGGCTTTTATACCCACCTCCATACCAGGCTTTTATACCCACCTTCATACCAGGCTTTTATACCCACCTCCATACCGGGCCTAGTCTGCCTCTCCTCTCCTACATGTACAAATCATCATTATTTTGCTAGAAAATTACACAGTACCCCCAAACATTATATATGTTTTTCTAGCAGACACCCTAGGAAATAAAACGACGGTCATTGCAAAAAAAAATTGTTTCATGAATTAAAAATATAACAAAGCAGTAAAGTTAGCCCAGTTTTTTTATAAAATATGAAAGATGAAGTTACGCCGAGTAAATAGATACTCGACATGTCACGCTTTAAAATTGCGCACGCTCGTGGAATGGCGCCAAACTTTTGCACTTAAAAATCTCCATAGGCCACACTCCAGAGGAGGTCTAGTGCTGGATTTGTTGCACGCGCTCTAACGCACGGGGCGATACCTCACATGTGGTTTAAACGGCGTTTACATAGGTCGGTGGGACTTACGTGTGTGTTCGCTTCTGCGTGCGAGCTACCGGGACAGGGGCGTTTTAATTTTTTTTTTTATTATTTATTTTGTTACACTTTATTTTTTTTTATGGATTACTTTTCAATAAGACCCCACCTCTCTCCTCCAGGCTGGAAAACCAATTTCACCGATCTCATGCTTGCTAGCCGCAATCACGGCTTTGTTTACTTACGGGTACCTGGGTGTGACGTCATCACATCACGCCCGGGCCTCCGACGGTTATAGAGATAACTGGTGACCATCTGGTCACCAGTCATCTCTATGCTTCCTGCCTGCGCCGGACGATTCTTTCTCCGGGCCCCCGATGGCACGGGAGAGCCCGGTAAAGCACCGAATGGCGGCGGGAGGGGGATATCTCCTCCCGCCGCCTATAAGAATGGTCGAGTGGCGGAACCGCTATAAATCGATCTTATGGTGCACAGAATCACCGGCACTAAAGACTGATATCTAAATGATGCCTCTAGCTGCACCCATCATTCAGATATCACCACACACAGCCCAGGACGTCATATGACGTCCACCCAGGATGGGAGATCCCCTCTGTGGACGTCATATGACTATGGGCGGGTATTAAAGTGGTTACATTTTTTTATTTTATTTTTTAAGATTGATCAATGCTTGCTTCCCCATTTATAGAATTCCAATATAATAAAAATTTCCAGGACGCTGTATATTCTTGTCTAGAGAAACTATTGAAAAAAAAAAAAAAAAAACGATAGAAATTGATTTTTTTGGAGTTTCAGTTCAGTGAGTAAAAAAAGTATTTGATCCCTGACCAATCAATGATAATTCTGCCCCCCCCCCCACCCACAGACTGGCTACAGGGGGCGCTCAGGTGATACACAGTCCTGTCAATGTAAGAAGGTTCTCCTAACGACAACTCGTTATGTGTATAAAAGACACCTGTCAACAGAATCTCTTTCCTCCAATCACATCTCACCATCACGGGGAATACCAAACATCTGTCAGAGGACGTCGGGGAGAAGATCGGAGACCTGCACAAGGCTGGAATGGGCTGCAAGACCATCAGCAAGAAGCTTGGTGAGAAGGAGACGACTTTTGAAGTGATTTGAAAAATGGAAGAAATACAAAATAACCATCGATCGTCCTCGGTCTGGAGCTCCATGCAAAATTTCTCCTCATGGGATGAGGCTGGTCATGAGAAAAGTGAGTGATTCGCCCAGAACTACATGGGAGGAGCTTGTGAATGATCTCAAGGCAGTTGGGACCGCAGTCACCATTGGTGACACAACACGCCGCCATGGATTGAAATCCTGCAGCCCCCGCAAGGTCCCGCTCCTCAGGAAGACACATGTACAGAACGTCTTAATTTTGCCAATGAACATCTAAATGATTCAGAGAAGATCGGGAGAAAGTTCTGTGGTCGGATGAGACCAAAAATCAGCTCTTTGGCATTAACTTGACTCGCTGTGTTTGGAGGAAGACTAATGCTGACTACGACCCTAAGAACACAATCCTTACAGTCACATATGGAGGTGGAAACATGATGCTTTGGGGCCGTTTCTCTGATAAAGGTCCAGACCAACTTTTCCGCATTTATCGGCCAATGGGCGGGGCCATGTATTGTAAATTCTTGGATGAGAACCTTCTTCCCTCATCCAAAATACTGAAGATGGGTCATGGATGGGTCTTCCAGCATGACAATGACCTAAAACATACTGCCAAGGAAACAAAAGGAGTGGCTCAAGAAGAAGCACATTCAGCTCATCGAGTGGCCTAGCCAGTTTCAAGACCTTAATCCTATAGAAAATGTATGGAGGGAGCTGAAACTTTGAGTTGCCTTATGACAGCCAAGAAACCTTAAGGATTTAGAGAAGATCTGTAAAGAAGAGTGGAGACCAAAATCCCTCCTGAGATGTGTGGAGACCTGATCACCAACTACAAGAAACGTCTGACCTCTGATTGCCAACACGGGTTTCTCCACCAAATACTAAGTCATGTTGAGTGGCCAATGGGCGGGGCCATGTATTGTAAAATCTTGGATGAGAACCTTCTTCCCTCATCCAAAATACTGAAGATGGGTCATGGATGGGTCTTCCAGCATGACAATGACCTAAAACATACTGCCAAGGCAACAAAAGGAGTGGCTCAAGAACAAGCACATTAAGGTCATGGAGTAGCCTAGCCAGTTTTCAGACCTTAATCCTATAGAAAATTTATGGAGGGAGCTGAAACTTCGAGTCACCAAGTGAGAGCCAAGAAACCTTAAAGTGGAGCTTCACCCTCCAAAAAATTTCTAGCAGGGCATGGAGCCCACCCACCCGACCGGCATTATGCCGGTGTTTTTTTTTGTAGATACCTTTTTACGGGCTCTCTTCCGATCCGGCGGCTGTGATTGACGTCCCCTCAGCCCGGTGCATACAGCGCGTCACGAGATGCCGAAGGAACCCGAACGTCGGTGCGGCCCTATACGGCGCCTGCGCACCGACGTTCAGGTTCCTTCGGCATCTCGTGACGCGCTGTATGCGCCGGGCTGAGGGACGTCAATCAAAGCCTGTGATTGTAAACGCCCAGTACCGCGGGACCGCCGGAGGGGAAGAGAGCCAGTAAAAAGGCATACTGCCGGTCGGGTGGGTGTTCTCCATGGCATGCTAGAAATTATTTTGGAGGGTGAACCTCCACTTTAAGGATTTAGAGAAGATATATAAAGAAGAGAGGACCAAAATCCCTCCTGAGATGTGTTGAGACCTGATCACCAACTACAAGAAACGTCTGACCTCTGTGCTTCCCAACAAGGGTTTCTCCACCATATACTAAGTCATGTTGAGCGGCCAATGGACGGGGCCTTGTATTGTAAAATCTTGGACGTGAACCTTCTTCCCTCAGCCAGAACACTGAAGATGGGTCATGGATGGGTCTTCCAGCATGACAATGACCCAAAACATGCCCGCCAAGGCAACAAAAGGAGTGGCTCAAGAAGAAGCACCTTAAAATCATGTAAAAATGGGGGAACTAATGCGCAAACCAAAGGGGAGAAATGAAATAAAAACTATAAAAAGTAGCAGCCATCTGAAGAGTGTTCACACACTAATCACGGTTTAGAAATAGGGGAGGTAAGGGGGCACTTACTAAAATTAATAAAGCTATATAAAAACAAGAAATGCATAAAACAATAATGCAAAATTAAATTGTGTGCAAGTAATTGATAAAAAAAAAACTAGAAAGCTCTTCATAAGTGTTCACAATTAAATAAATAGTGAAAATCCGGTGCAAATAATTCTCCTGTGCATGATATCCGTCTAAAAATAAACAGTAAAAAATGTAAAGATCAACAATTGAAAATAAATAAAGTGCAACAAAGCAATCTAAAAGTGCAAATCGGTGATTCCCAAAAATAAGTGCAAGCAACAAGTCTTCGTGCTGGAAAATTTCTGCAGAAAAAACACACTCCACAGCAATGTGCATAATATCCAAAAAAGTGTGCAAATGCAGACACACACTCCTCTTCAGGTTGCAGTAAAATCCGATACAAAAGTGCAAGTGCCAAACCATCCAGTGCTGGTGCCAATTATTTCCCCCGGCCTCTCACCTTAATAGGCAAAAAAACAATGCCTTGCAGTAGTATCTCCTTAAAAACGATCCCTGCTCTCTTACGATCCCACTTCCTGGTTAAGATCTCCAAAGAAACATATAACAAGGAAGGGGGCACTCCATAGTGTAGTATTCCATAAAAACGCAATTGTATTATTAGTCAAAACACTCACATTTAGGATGAATGAGAACAGCATGAAATTCGATATAAACAGGATGACTTCCGGGTTCGTCCGCACCCGGAAGTGATGTCACCGCGGCTCTCTGTTCCTCACGCGTATCGTGACTGGACATGTCACTTTCTCATTAAGGTCATGGAGTGGCCTAGCCAGTCTCCAGACCTTAATCCTATAGAAAATGTATGGCGGAAGCTGAAACTTCGAGTTGCCAAGAGAGACCGCCAAGAAACCTTAACCACTTAAGACCCGGACCTTTAGGCAGCTAAAAGACCTGGCCATTTTTTTGCGATTCGGCACTGCGTCGCTTTAACTGACAATTGCGCTGTCGTGCGACGTGGCTCCCAAACAAAATTGGCGTCCTTTTTTCCGAACAAATAGATCTTTCTTTTGGTGGTATTTGATCACCTCTGCGGTTTTTATTTTTTGGGCTATAAACAAAAATAGAGCGGCAATATTTTTTGCTATAGTAAATATCCCCCCAAAAATATATATATAAAAAAAAAAACATTTTTTCCCGTCAGTTTAGGCCGATACGTATACATAGCGTTTATCGGTTGGTTTGCACAAAAATGTATAGCTTTTCCAAAATAAGGGATAGTTTTATTGCATTTTTATAAAAAAATATTTTTTACTGCTAATGGCAGCGATCAATTATTTTTGTGACTGCGACATTATGGCGGACACTTCGGACACATTTTTGGGACCATTGTCATTTTCACAGCAAAAAATGCATTAAAAATGCATTGTTTACTGTGAAAATGACAATTGCAGTTTGGGAGTTAACCACAAGGGGGTGCTGAAGGGGTTAAGTGTGACCTCATCTGTGTTTCTAACTGTAGGGGGGTGTGGCTGTAGGTGTGACGTCATTGATTGCGTTTCCCTATATAAGGGAACACACGATCAATGACGGCGCCACAGTAAAGAACGGGTAAGGTGTGTTTACACACAGCTCTCCCCGTTCTCCAGATCCGGGGACCGATCGCGGGACTCCAGCGGCGATCGGGTCTTGTGGCCACATGGCTTCGGACCGGGTCGCTGGCGCGTGCCCGCGACTGGGCACTTAAAGAGGACGTAACTGTACATGCTTGTGCCCAGCCGTGACATTCTGCCGATGTATATGTGCAAGAGGCGGTCCTTAAGTGGTGAAGGATTTAGAGAAGGTCTGTAAAGAAGAGAGGAACCAAAATTCCTCCTGAGATGTGTGGAGACCTGATCACCAACTACAAGGGTTTCTCCACCAACTACTAAGGGATCAAATACTTATTTTACTCACTGAACTCCATTAATAACATTTGTGTCGTGTGTTTTTTTCTGAATTTTTGGTTGATATTCTGTCTCCATCATATAAAATACACAAATGATAAAAATTATAGACCCTTTGGGCCAGATCCACAGAGCCCTTACTCCGGTCTATCTCCTGATACGCCGGCGTACTTTCAAATTACCCGCGTAGTATCATTAGTTTGAATCCTCAAACCATGATACGACGGCTTCGATCCGACAGGCTTACGTCTTCGTACGCCTTCGGATCTACGCTGCAATCTTTATGCGCCCGCTGGGTGGAGTTTGCGTCGTTTTCCGCGTCGGGTATGCAAAGGAGCTTTTTACGGCGATCCACGAAGGTACGAGCGGCCTTCGCATTCTCTAACGTCGTCGCTAGTCGGCGTTTTCCGTCGTAAAGTTAAAGCTGCTATTATCCGGTCTATAGTTAGACGTGCCATGTTAAGTATGGCCGTCGTTCCCGCGCCGAATTTAAAAAATTTTTTTTTTTGCGCAAGTCGTCCGTGAATAGGAATGTAGGTAAATTACGCTAAAAAAAGACGTTACGGCGTAATTTCGCGCAATGCACGGCGGGAAATTTCTGAACGGAGCATGCGCAGTTCGATCGATGCGGGGACGCGCCTAATTGAAATAATTCACGCCCCCTAATCGCGTAGTTCGATTCCGCCACGAGAAATACACTACGCCGCCGTACCTTATGGGCCGAAATCTTCCTGGATTCGACTTAGAGCCACGTAAAGTACGGCGGCGTAGTGTATCTCTGATACTCTGCGCCAGGGCAATTGTATGTGGATCTGGCCCTTCATTTCTATGCATGAGAATGCCTAAATATTTGTAATTGCATACATTTTCTGGGGCAAGGCCCAGGGCCCATAATCCGTAGGCAAGAGGCTAGCATTCAGTCCCCTCCAAAAGCCTCTGGACCGGCTCCCTGACATCAGCCGACAGCAGGCTTCAGCTTGCTGCCTGCTGAAAACGGGGGGCATAGCGATGCAAAATGCACTCCACGCGCATTTGCAGCCACCTACCACCATTTATATGGTTAACTGACAGGTGGGCATTCATTGGGTATAGGATTTATTGATAAGCAGGGAGCCCTGAGATTACACACACACACATGGTGTACAGTACAGCAATCATTTAGAAAAAAAAGAAAAAAGTAAATATCTTACCTTCCCTGTCTGTGCTTGACCAGGAATATTTTTGGAAGGGTTTATTTGATGGCAGAGGGTCCATTTGCAATACCTTGTAAATCTGTCCAAAGGCCAACAAACGCAGTGCATGCTGAGGTGGAGAAAATATAAAGAAAGCTTAAAGGGGCAACTCCATTTTTACAAAAAAAAAAAAGCATATGAAATAAAATTATAATATAGCATACATTAAACAAGGCATATCGTAATTGAATGTTACGCAATACAATAGAATGTTTAGCGCCAGCTAAGCGATACAGCCCCATGTACCGGGGGCTAAACGACCAAAGTGCATGGGGCCTAAAGGGGACACTGCAGCTTTTCTCATCAGAACAGAGTGCACCGGGTGATTATGATGAACCAGACCCTCCCCATTCAGAAGCGTTTATCGATTGGTCTGCGCAAAATTTATAGCGTTTACAAAATAGGGGACAGTTTTATGGCTTTGTTATTAATTTTTTTATTTTATTTTTTAACAACTAATGGCGGCGATCGGCATTTTTTTTTTCGTGACTGCGACATTATGGCGGACACATCTGACAATTTTGACACATTTTTGGGACCATTGTCATTTTCACAGCAAAAAAAATGCACCGATTACTGTGAAAATGACAATTGCAGTTTAGGAGTTAACCGCTGTAGTGTGACCTCATATGTGTTTCTAACTGTAGGGGGGCGGGGCTGGACGTGTGACGTCATTGATCGCCTTTCCCTATATCAGGGAACAGACGATCAATGACACACACACACACACCTCTCCCCGTTTTTCACGCCGGGGACCGATTGTGGGACTCCGGCGGCGGATGGGTACCGCGGCCACGGAGCTTGGGACCAGGTCGCGCTCCCGCGACCCACGGCTGGGAATTTAACAATCATGATTGTGCCCAGCCGTGCCATTCTGCCGACGTATATCGGCGTTAGACGGTCCTTAAGTGGTTAAAGGCCTTCAAAAGGTTACCACTTTGGAATTACAGAAGAGGTTTGGTGCTAGAATTACTGTCCATGATCTGATGCGCACGGTGATAAGTCACATGTGTGGGAGCAACTCTCACGTTCACCTTTGCGGGAGGATGGGGGCACTTTACTTCTTAAATTAAAGCGGATCTCCACCCTAAAGTGAACTTCCGCTGATCGGAACCCTCCCCTCCTCCGGTGTCACATTTGACACCTTTCAGGGGGAGGGGGGGTGCAGATACCTGTCTAAAGACAGGTATCTGCACCCACCTACAGCCCGCAGTCTCGGGCAAAAGACGGGTTTTTCCCGTTGTGTGCTGGGAACTCTCGGCTCCCAGCACACAGCGGGAGCCGATCGGCGGGCGCAGCGCGACTCGCGCATGCGCCGCAGGGAACCGGGCAGTGAAGCCGCAGCGCTTCACTTCCTGGTTCCCTCACAGTGGATGGAGGGGGGAGCAGCAGAGAGACGAGCGATCGCTCGTCCTCTGCTGCGGACGCCGCTGGACTCCAGGACAGGTAAGTGTCCTAATATTAAAAGTCAGCAGCTGCAGTATTTGTAGCTGCTGGCTTTTAAAAAAATAATTGAATGGGCCATCCGCTTTAATAAAAAAAAATTATACTGTTTTTTTTTTTATCACTTATATTGCGGTCATAAGGAATGTACATTTTCTTGTGACAGTATCAGTCGGTGACAGGTCCTCTTTATAGAGAGACCTGGGGGATATAAAAAGACCCCCCAAATCCATTCTCTGCACTTATAAGCATTCAAAACACCAAGATCCGCCTTTTTGAAATGCTTTTGATTTTTCAAAACAGGCACCGATGGTTCCAGAGTAAACCGGAAGTGATGTCATAGTTTCCGGTTTACTGTTACGAACCTGATCTTGGCTTTGCTCATCTGGACACCCCAGGTGCTCTCTCGGTGGGATGGGAGAGCTCAGTAGAGTCGCGAAAGGCAGCAGGGGGGAGAGGGTGGCGTCCCGTGCCCCAGGAAGACGTCATGTATGACGAAACATGTCGGGTGGAGCTACACGCTGACGTCATCAGGCCCCACGTGATCCTGGAAGTGCGGGTGATTTGTACCTTGTTTTGCTGGCAAACGTTATTTTATCTACACAAATTTTTATGCTGTGCAAGTACCGAATTTGGGTTTTACCAATAAAGAACCATTTGTTGGGTACTAGCTGGATATCGTTGATGCCTGCCCATGAGTGCCAGTGAGCTCCGGAGAGGAGGCCAACCATCTGACCCTGTGCAGAGGGGGCCATATCTGCAAGCGCTTAGGACCTCGCCATCATAAGAGGTCCACATCTTCTGGTAAGAGTCCCCACTTCACAGAGTGATCATTACACGGATAATTTCCTTCGGTGGTG
Organism: Rana kukunoris; assembly: GCA_029574335.1. Classification (NCBI taxonomy): domain Eukaryota; kingdom Metazoa; phylum Chordata; class Amphibia; order Anura; family Ranidae; genus Rana; species Rana kukunoris. The sequence goes on along the minus strand of CM056057.1, from coordinate 4,587,354 downwards.
GTGGAAAAGGTTTGGAATATTCTACTTTGCTGGAACTTTTTCTAAACTTTAGAACTTTGTGTATTCAAAACTGCACCTTACTCTAATACAGTGGTCTCCAAACTACGGCCCGGGGGCCAAACTGTGGCCCTTTGCTTGCTTTTATCCAGTCCTTGGGGCACTATTTCATCCACTGATACTAACAATGAGGCATGATTTCTCCTACTGACACTAACAAGGGGGCATAGTTTCTTTCAATTACACCAACCATGGGGCCCAATGACACATACGATGGGACACAAATCCTCATGACGACACTAAAAATGGGGCAAAATTCCTTTTAATGACCCCAATGATAGGGGGGCAATTCCTCTCAATGACGCCAACAGTGGGGCACAGTTTCTCTCAATGACGCCAACGATGGGACACAAATCCTCATAATGACACTAAAAATGTGGCACGATTCCTTTCAATGACACCAATGATAGGGGGCAATTCCTCTCAATGAAACCAACGATGGGGGGAAAATGACATTGTTGATGACACCAACAATGGGACCCAATGGGGCACAATTACTTCCACTGAAACAAACACTGGGGTGTAAATTTTCCCCACGGATGTCTGGACCTTTTCGAATTCCATTGACCACAGTCCGGCCCTCGTAAACTCTGAAGGACAATAAACTGGCCCTTTGCTTACAAAGTTTGGAGACCCCTGCTCTAATAGATACATTTATATGCTCAATATTTTTATTAGAATTTTTTATTCTATATTTATTTTTCAGATTTTTTCTCCTTTTTCCCCATTTTTTTCCCCCCCAGATCACTTTTTCAATATCCAACAATTATCACTGGATTACCATTTAGACACCTTTTTTGTGGTTAATTTTCTATAAGCGCGGATTTTTGTATTTTTATCAATAGCAATCGAGTGGCTAGTAAGCTGCTCTGATTGCTATTACAGGAGAGATGACCCCCAGCTCTAATAAACGATACCAGGGTGATGCCTGCAGCTTCAGGTGCAGACGCCGCCAACCATATAAAATTCTGCCCCAGGTGAACGCCTTTTTTGCCCGGAGAGACAACTCCCGGCTCTGATAAACGATACCGGGGCGATGCCTGCAGCTTCAGGAGCAGACGCCGCCCCCCCCCCCCCCCATATAAAATTGCACCCCAGGCAAACGCCCCTGCATGGTCAAACAAACAGCCATTTCATTAGAGCAACAAAAGGTAGGGATCTGCTACAAAGTATGTCACCATCCCTGTAACGTACATTGATCACCCAGAGGGGAGCTGCTTTCTTTTTTTTTTTACCCAACAAAAGCGAAATTACACTTTAACCACTTAAGGACCGTGTGACCCGGTCCGAAAGCTCCAGGACCGGGACCGCGGACCCGATCACCGCTGCAGTGCGGCGATCCGTCCCTGGAGCTGAAGAACGGGGAGAGCCGTGTGTAAACACGGCTTCCCCGTGCTTCTCTGTGGCTGTAGCATCAATCACGTCATCCCTGTTATAGGGGGGCGCGATCGATGACGTCACACCTACAGCCACACCCCCCTACAGTTGTAAACACACACAGGGAACACTCAAATCCTACAGCGTCACCTTGTGGTTAACTCCCAAACTGCAACTGTCATTTCCACAGTAAACAATGCAATTTAAATGCATTTTTTGCTGTGAAAATGACAATTGTCCCAAAAATTTGTCAAAATTGTCCCAAAAAATTGTCAAAATTGTCCCAAAAATTTGTCAAAATTGTCCCAAAAATTTGTCAAAATTGTCCCAAAAATTTGTCAAAATTGTCCCAAAAATTTGTCAAAATTGTCCCAAAAATTTGTCAAAATTGTCCCAAAAATTTGTCAAAATTGTCCCAAAAATTTGTCAAAATTGTCCCAAAAATTTGTCAAAATTGTCCCAAAAATTTGTCAAAATTGTCCCAAAAATTTGTCAAAATTGTCCGAAGTGTCCGCCATAATGTCGCAGTCACGAAAAAAATCGCTGATCGCCGCTATTAGTAGTAAAAAAAAAAATTCATAAAAATGCAAACGCTATACATTTTGCGAAAACCAACCGATAAACGCTTATTGCGATTTTTTTTTTACCAAAAATAGGTAGAAGAATACGTATCGGCCTAAACTGAGGAAAAAAAACGTTTTTTTATATATTTTTGGGGGATATTTATTATAGCAAAAAAGTAAAAAATATTGATTTTTTTTTAAATTGTCGCTCTATTTTTGTTCATAGCGCAAAAAATAAAAACCGCAGAGGTGATCAAATACCACCAAAAGAAAGCTCTATTTGTGGGGAAAAAAGGACGCCAATTTTGTTTGGGCGCCACGTCGCACGACCGCGCAATTGTCAGTTAAAACGACGCAGTGCCGAATCGCAAAAAGGGGCAAGGTCCTTTACCTGCATTTTGGTCCGGGTCTTAAGTGGTTAAACATTAGACTTCGAAAATGAAGAAAAATGTATCTCTTGAGAGTTTTGATTTGATAAAGTTTGGCTATCATTTTGTAAAGAACACATTTCTATTACTGTATACTGGAAACAAGAAATACATCTTCCGTTTGGCCATTTGTCACCTTTTGTAATATTATCCAATTGGCTATAAAATGCTTATATGGGGGGGGGGGGGGGGGTCGGGGGGTGGGGGGTGGGGGGGCTACATGGCCAGGGGCTAAGAGGAAAAAAACAATGACCAATCCATATTGCAACATTCCTTAGTATTAGTTTTTCAGGCGTGATAAATTATTTTCAGGAATAATGTATTTATTTATTTGATATGTGAACTCCACGTATATACAATGCGGTGTAAAAGTCTCGGGCACCTTGGAGAGTTCACAAAAAAAAAAAAAATTCTATTAAATTGCCATTTTAAACTTTTTATTTTATATGCCAAAAGTATAGAAGTGTATTGTAGACTTCTAGATATTTCTTTTGTAAAAAAAAAAAAATAGGGAAATACAACAAGATACAACGGTAAGAAAAAGTATGTGATCCCCTGGAAATCGGCAGGTTTTTTTTTTTTGCACTTATTTCGCATAAAATGTGATCCGATCCCGATCTGAATCACAATAGACAAACACAATGTGCCTAAGCTGATAACTATTGATTTATTTACTATTCTAATTTCTCCCGTCTTAATAAACACAACATTTTGTCTGCGCTGGGCTTTCTTTGCTAGGCGGGTGTCTATTGACGTCCTCCTGGGTTCACACTTCCCACGAGCGCCCTGCGGTGCGCAGATGGCGAGCTCTGTGATTGCTGAACACGGATCGCAGTAAAGGGCCAGTCACAGCGGCCCTTTATTATGTGATCAGCTGTGTCCAATGACAGCTGATCATGGATGTCAATACAAGCCGGTTATCAGCTTTTATCTCCTCACGCTGACAGCATGGAGGAGGGGAGAAGGGAGCCGATAACCAGCTTGTGTTAAAGGGACATGCTCTTGATGATCAGTGCAGTCCCACCAGAGCCGCCAATCCTAGGCCACCAGTGCCACCTATCCTAGGCCCATCAGTCCCGCCAATCAGTAGCACCTCATCAGTGGCCCTATCAGTGCCCCTGCTGCCAATCAGTGCCATCTCATCAGCATCACCCCCATCAGCGGCCATCGGCGTCACCCCCATCAGCGGCCATCGGCGTCACCCCCATCAGCGGCCATCGGCGTCACCCCCATCAGCGGCCATCGGCGTCACCCCCATCAGCGGCCATCGGCGTCACCCCCATCAGCGGCCATCGGCGTCACCCCCATCAGCGGCCATCGGCGTCACCCCCATCAGCGGCCATCGGCGTCACCCCCATCAGCGGCCATCCCCATCAGCGGCCATTGGCGTCACCCCCATCAGCGGCCATCGGCGTCACCCCCATCAGCGGCCATCGGCGTCACCCCCATCAGCGGCCATCGGCGTCACCCCCATCAGCGGCCATCGGCGTCACCCCCATCAGCGGCCATCGGCGTCACCCCCATCAGCGGCCATCGACGTCACCCCCATCAGCGGCCATCGGCGTCACCCCCATCAGCGGCCATCGGCGTCACCCCCATCAGCGTCACCCCCATCAGCGGCCCATCAGTTACTCCCATCAGCGGCCCATCAGTTACTCCCATCAGTGGCCCATCAGTTACTCCCATCAGTTACTCCCATCAGTGGCCCATCAGTTACTCCCATCAGTGGCCCATCAGTTACTCCCATCAGTGGCCCATCAGTTACTCCCATCAGTGGCCCATCAGTTACTCCCACCAGGGCCCATCAGTTACTCCCATCAGTGGCCCATCAGTTACTCCCACCAGGGCCCATCAGTTACTCCCACCAGGGCCCCTTAGTTACTCCCACCAGGGCCCCTTAGTTACTCCCATCAGTGCCACCTACTTGGCGAGTGCCAGCTCCTTAACGACCAGCTATTCACCTAGTTGCCAAGAATGCCAGCAGGTGCCGGTTCCATAACAACCAACATCTTTTAAACAATAATGCGACCCATGGTGCATTTTCGTCGACTTACAATGGAAGGTGAGGTTTTTTTTAAAAGCGCACCAAAAGACACAACATGCTAAATTTTTCAAACCGTAGTGCAGCCATGTGAAAAGTTGAATAGTATTTAAAGGGGGAATAAATTCTAATGTGCTTTTGTTGCGATGGTAAGGTGCGTTCTAGAGCGGCAAAATGAGCGGCAGTGTGAAAGGGCCCTTACTTTCCTGGGATAGGAAGTGTTTTCTTTGCAGATCACCAGGAGAAAATACAAAATAAGGCAGCCACCACATCAAAGGACTTTTAAGCTACAATAGGTCCCCATTTTTGTTCTTGGGTCTAGATATCCTGAACTTTCCAAACGCGCAGAAGCAGAGACAGACCACTTCACTTCAAGGTCTAATTACACTGAAGAATTGTAATCAGCGGCATGGCTGGAAAGCACTCCATTCTCACAGAACGAGGCCGTACCATGAGAACCCACTAATGGTCATCCCATAGGAAATTAATAAAGTGCAGCAATCAGACACAACAAGTTCCAGATTAGATTTCACTTGATTCATTGTTGCAGAATGATGGGCCGAGATTAAATCTGCACATTTCTCGTGTTTGTAATACTTGTCTGGGCCGTCTGTTTAAGAAATCTCAGATATCTATGGTAACGGGCTAACTGCATGGAATAATTCAATCTTGCATGACAACCACACAGAGTAAACATCCTTCCGTGTTTCCGTAATAAGTAGAAGATTGCTTGTCCTATCAACACATCAGTAATCCCCAAAAAAAGAAAGAATAAAGCAAAGGAAGGAAGGAAAGAAGGAAGGGAGGATGGAGAAGGAAGGAAGGAAAGAAGGGAAAAAAAAGGAAGGAAGGAAGGAAGGGAGGATAAGGAAGGAAGGAAAGAAGGAAAAAAAAAGGAAGGAAAGAAGGAAGGAAGGAAAGAAGGAAGGAAAGAAAGAAGGAAGGAAGGAAAGAAGGAAGGAAAGTAGTAAGGAAGGAAAGAAGGAAGGAAAGAAGGGAAAAAAAAGGAAGGAAGGAAGGAAAGGAAAGGAAAGCAAAGCAAAGCAAAGGAAAGGAAGAAAAAAGGAAGGAAGGAAGGAAAGAAGGAAGGAAGGAAAGAAAGAAGGAAGGAAAGAAAGAAGGAAGGAAGGAAAGAAGGAAGGAAGGAAAGAAGGAAGGAAGGAAAGAAGGAAGGAAGGAAGGAAAGAAAGAAGGAAGGAAAGAAGGAAGGAAGGAAAGAAGGAAGGAAGGAAAGAAAGAAGGGAAAAAAAAGGAAGGAAGGAAGGAAGGAAGGAAGGAAGGGAAAGGAAAGGAAAGGAAAGGAAAGGAAAGGAAGGAAGGAAGGAAGGAAGGAAGGAAGGAAGGAAGGAAGGAAAAAAAAAAAGGAAGGAAGGAAGGAAGGAAAGAAGGAAAAAAAAGGAAGGAAGGAAGGAAAAAAGGAAAAGGAGAAGGAGGAGGAAGATGAAGAAGACGAAGAGAGTCCGGAGGAAGGAAAAGGGAAGGAAAGAAGGAAAGAGAGAGAGAAAGGACGGACAGAAGAAGCGAGGAGGAAGAAGGAAGACGACGACAATGACACAAACACAAAGAGCACCCCAAAACGTTTGCCCACTTCCAAAGAAATGAAGGGTCTATATTTTTTTCTGCATAGGTGTATTCTATATGATAGAGACAGAATATCAACCAAAAATCCAGAAAAAAAAAACCAACATAAAACAAACGCTATAAATTAAGTTGCAGTTCAGTGAGTAAAATAAGTATTTGATCTCCAAGCAAAACATGACTTAGTAATTGGTGGAGAAACCATTGCTGGGAAGCACAGAGGTGAGACGTTTCTTGGAGGGATTTTGCTCCTCTCTTCTTTACAGATCTTCTCTAAATCCTGAAGGTTTCTTGGCTGTCTCTCTTGGCAACGCAAATTTTCAGCTCCCTCCATATTTTCTTTATAGGAGGATTAAGGTCTGGAGGCTGGCTAGGCCACTACATGACCTTGAAGTGTTGCTTCTACTTAAGCCACTCCTTTGTTGCCTTGGCGGTATGTTTTGCTGGAAGAAGGTTCTCATCCAAGATTTTACAATACATGGCCCCGCCCACTGGCCCTTAAACAAAGTTGGCCTGTACCTTTTGCAGAAAAACAGTCTCAAAGCATAATGCTTCTACCTTCGTGCTTGACTGTATTGATGGTGTTCTTAGGGTTAAGCACGGCAAGTCGAGTTAATGCAAAAAGTAAAATTCTGGTCTCATCTGACCACAGCACTTCTCCCGATCCTTCTCTGAATCGATTCGATTTTCATTGGCATGACTGTACACGTGTCTTCTTGAGGCGGCGGACTCGCCGTGTTTGGAGGAAGAAAAATGGTGACTATAACCCTAAGAAATCCATCTCTACAGTCAAGCATGGAGGTGGAGACATGCCTTGGGACTGTTTCTCTGCTAAAGGTCCAGGCTAACTTTGCCGCATTAAAGAGCCATGTATTGTAAAATCTTGGATGAGAACCTTCTTCCCTCAGCCAGAACACTGAAGATGGGTCGTGAATTTTTTGTTTGATCTTCTGTCTCTATCATATAAAATACACCTATGATAAAAATTATAGACCCTTCATTTCTTTGTAAGTGGGCAAACTTACACAATCAGCAGGGGATCAAATCATGGGGGACCTGGGCAACAGAAGGAAAAGGAACAAGGAAAGGAGGGGTGGCATATATTAGTACCGATCCCCTATATTTTCCTCTTGTGGCAGCTGAATGTTGAGCAAAGGGAGGAGAAGCCTACTTTCAGCTGCTGCAGGAGAAAAATACAGATCGGTTCCACTAAATTCCACCCCCGCCAGGTTCTGAGGGTCAGCAAGGAAGGATTATCGGTTACCTGTCACTTTCCCACCATTGACAGGTTGCCAACCCCAGGATTAGGGTGTTCCCAGGCACACCCCTTGCTCTTCTACATATTTTTAGTAAAGAAAAAATAAATAAAACGCAATAAGCGTTTATCGATTGGTTTGTGCAAAATGTATAGCGTCTACCACATAGGGGATAGTTTTACTGCATTTTTATTAATAATATATTTTTTTTTACTAGTAATGGAGGCGATCATCGATATTTTTCGTGACTGCGACATTATGGTGGACACATCGGACACTATTTTGGGACCATTGTCATTTTCACAGCGAACAGTGCTATAAAAATGTACTGATTACTGTAAAAATGACAAGGGCAGCAAAGGTGTTAACCAGGAGGTGGCGCTGTAGGGGTTAAGTGTGCCCTAATGTGTGATTCTCACTGTAGGGGGCGTGGCCGAGTGTGTGACATCACTGTTCGTCGTTCCCTATGACAGGGAACAGACAATCAGTGACAGTTTGACTAGGAAGCATGGTGAGAGGTTTGTTTACACTCAACTCTCCCCGTTCTTCCTCTCGGTGACCTGATCGTGGGACACCGGCGGCGATCGGGTCCGCTGTTCCCGCGGGGACGATCACAGAGAAGAGGACCGGGTTGCGAGCGCGCTCATGACCCATGACTGGGATCTTAAGGACGACATACATGTACGCCCTTGTGCCCAGTAGTGCCATTTTGTTGACGTATATAGTCGTGCGGCGGTCCTCAAGTGGTTAAGCAGCGTTCACACATGTTTTGATCTCTGAAGAGCAATCCTCATTTGAATTGCGTTTCAGAGATCATTTGACAGGTGGCGAGGAGGCGCTGTAACTAGCGTTAGCAGAAGGAACGTCATCAATGGCGTTCTTCTCAGCACAAGACCTCATAATAAGAGATTTTATCAAGGACGAACAGCAGACTGGTCATGCGCCACAAGTCCTCTTCCTGCAAAGCTTTCCATGTAATCCTGACCCCGCAGCGAGTGCAGATAAATCCCTATCTCCCACAAATAGGCTGTCCTTCCATGACTTCATGGCCGGGTTCCAAAGACACACAAAATGTGCCAATGTGCTCACCCAGCACACATGGAACGGGCATCCGAAAAGCTCAAAGGTCAAAGCGTGTAACACCATTGCGTCGTAGACGGCACGCAGGTTCGGTTGCACTCCATACTTTACAAACTGGACAAACGCCAGCATGAATTCTGCACTCAATACTAATCTCTTATTATCTGGTATTGGGAGCTGTTGTAGACTGGGGCATGGTACTGGGAGTTGACGGAGACTCGGGGCATGGTACTGGGAGTTGACGGAGACTCGGGGCATGGTACTGGGAGTTGACGGAGACTCGGGGCATGGTACTGGGAGTTGACGGAGACTCGGGGCATGGTACTGGGAGTTGACGGAGACTCGGGGCATGGTACTGGGAGTTGACGGAGACTCGGGGCATGGTACTTGGAGTTGACGGAGACTCGGGGCATGGTACTGGGAGTTGACGGAGACTCGGGGCATGGTACTGGGAGTTGACGGAGACTCGGGGCATGGTACTGGGAGTTGACGGAGACTCGGGGCATGGTACTGGGAGTTGACGGAGACTCGGGGCATGGTACTGGGAGTTGACGGAGACTCGGGGCATAGTATTGGGAGTTGACGGAGACTCGGGGCATAGTATTGGGAGTTGACGGAGACTCGGGGCATAGTATTGGGAGTTGACGGAGACTCGGGGCATAGTATTGGGAGTTGACGGAGACTCGGGGCATAGTATTGGGAGTTGACGGAAACTCGGGGCATAGTATTGGGAGTTGACGGAGACTCGGGGCATAGTATTGGGAGTTGACGGAGACTCGGGGCATAGTATTGGGAGTTGACGGAGACTCGGGGCATAGTATTGGGAGTTGACGGAGACTCGGGGCATAGTATTGAAGTTGTTGGAGACTGAGGACACGCCTCAGGAGACATAGACTGTAGACACATTACATGGGACTGCTGGAGATCACTGTTCTTGCAGACTCTTTACAAACCAATGGCGGACTCCATGTTCTTCTCAGCACAAGAACTCATAATAAGAGATCTTATCAAGGAAGGACAGCAGACTGGTCTTGCTCCACATGTCAGTAGCTGAGGACAGTCCTCTTCCTGCAAAGCTTTCCATGTAATCCTGCAGCGAGTGCAGATAAATCCCTAACTCCCACAAATAGGCTGTCCTTCCATGACTTCTTGGCCGGGTTCCAAAGACACACAAAATGTGCCAATGTGCTCACCCAGCACACATGGAACGGGGCATCCGAAAAGCTCAAAGGCCAAAGCATGTAACACCATTGCGTCGTAGACGGCACGCAGGTTCGGTTGCACTCCATACTTTACAAACTGGACAAACGCCAGCATGAATTCTGCACCCAATACTAATCTCTTATTAAAAAAATAAATAGAAAATAAAATAGGCGAAAGTATTTCTCTGTATGGAAAGCCACCCTACCATATACAGAAAAATAAATCTGTTGTCAGAGTATTAGGGCAGCAAATGGTTTAACATTTTTTTGTATCAGCGAATCCCGTACTAAATCTTTATAGCTGCAGAACATTTCCTTTAATCGCTCTCCAAATCACCCCGCCCCCCCCTCCCCCCCCCCCTCCTAAGATTCTGCGAAGACGATGGTGACACTAGATCTGCAGCATTAGGTTTCCCAGTTGCACAAATGAAAGATTGGTGGGAGCAGAGCAAAAGTTCCATTAATAGTTTATATATGATACGAGACGTGACAAACAGCGACTTCATACCGACACCCAGAAATGTTATTTTTTTTTATATATATATATTTATTTAATTTAGAAAAAGTGCTTAGTCAGCATTTTTCCTGAAGATGAGCAAAGCCAGCACCAGTCAGTCAAGTGCCACTGAGAGGGTCCGATTTGTCAGCAATCCGCTTATTAAAAAATAATTAAGTCACCCTATCATACCCATGTCAATTGATCAACGATCTTAACCACTTACGCCCCCCGGACCATATTGCTGGTCAAAGACCGGGCCACTTTTTGCGATTCGGCGCTGCGTCGCTTTGACGGACAATTGCGCGGTCGTGCGACGTGGCTCCCAAACAAAATTGGCGTTCCTTTTTTCCCCACAAATAGAGATTTCTTTTGGTGGTATTTGATCACCTCTGCGGTTTTTATTTTTTTGCGCTATAAACAAAAATAGAGCGACAATTTTGAAAAAAATCCATATTTTTTTTTACTTTTTGCTGTAATAAATATCCTCCAAAAATATATAAAAAAAGCAATTTTTTTCCTCTGTTTAGGCCGATACGTATTCTTCTACATATTTTTGGTAAAAAAAAAAAAATCGCAATAAGCGGTTGCGCAAAATGTATAGCTTTTACAATATAGGGGATAGTTTTATGGCATTTTTATTAATATTTTTTTTTTTTTACTACTTATGGTGGCGACCAGCGATTTTTTTCATGACTGCGACATTATGGTGGACACATCGGACAATTCTGACACATTTTTGGGGCAATTGTCATTTTCACAGCGAAAAGTGCTATAAAAATGCACCGATTACTGTGAAAATTACATTGGCAGTGAAGGGATTAACCACTAGGGGGCGTTGTAAGGGTTAAGTGTGACCTCATGTGTGTTTCTAACTGTAGGGGGGCGGGGCTGGACGTGTGACGTCACTGATCGTCTTTCCCTATATCAGGGAACAGATGATCACCAACACTGCCACAACGAAGAACGGGGAAGGTGTGTTTACACTCACCTCCCCCCGTTCTTCAGTTCCTGTGACCGATCGCGGGACACCGGTGGCGATCGGGTCCGCAGGTCCCGCGGGCGTGGTTAAGGAGCTTCGGACTAGGTCACAAGCGTGCCGGGGGTGGCGCGCTCGCGACCCCACAGCTGGGCTCTTAAAGAGGATATACAGGTACGTGCCTGCGCCCAGCCGTGCCCTTCTGCCGACATATATCGGCGCGAAGAGGTCCTTAAGTGGTTAAAAAATCATTAAGTCACCCTATCGTACCCATGTCAATTGATCAATGATCTTAAAGCGGAGGTCCGCCTAAAAAAAATAAAATTTAAAGCCAGCAGCTACAAATACTGCAGCTGCTGACTTTTAATAAATGGACACTTACCTGTCCAGGGTGCCCACGATTTAGGCAGCTGAAGCCGATCAATCGCTCGGCTCTCGGCTGCCCCCTCTGAGGAAATCAGGAAGTGAAGGTTCCCTACTTTGCATGCACGAGTCGCGCTGCGCGTCCTCACTGGTACCTGTGTTTTTTCCAGAAGACAGGGGGGGAGGGGCACGACCCCCGCGGGAGTCTATGCCTGAAAGTGCGTGCAAATACCTGTATTATAACAGGTATCTGTACCCCCCTCCCCCCTGAAAGGGAGGGGGGAGGGTTCCGAAAAGCAGAAGTTCCATTTTTGTGTGGACCTCCGCTTTAAGCTCTCCTCTTCTTCCACCCATGAAGGACTGGTAGGTTGCACTTATCCTTGTCCTAATTGGCGGTCGACTACATCTGGCAACAGTCCACATTAAAAACCTGGCAAAGGTTCTCTCTGGTTGGCTGTGGAAGGGTCTATCAGAGCCAGCGGCCTGAGGGCTGTAATTGCTTCCAAATAGTTAACCAGGGGACGCACGGGGTGTGCGTTCCCTGGTTAACACCGACACGCATCTCAGCCAATCAGGTTCACCGGATCTGGTAACCTGGTGGCATTTTAAGGGGCAATCTGATGGCATTTTAGGGGCAAACTGGTGGCAATTGATGGGCACAATGGCTGCGTTTGGCATGGCACAGTGGCGACAATTGATGGACACAGTGGCGACAATTGAAGGCATGGCAGTGGTGACAATTTTATGGCACAGTGGCTGCGCTTGATGGGCACAGTGGAGGCAATTGATGGGCACAGTGGAGGCAATTGATGGGCACAGCGAGGTCGCAAATTATTTTTTTCCGTTTGTTTGCGTCCCCCCAAAAAATTTAAGCACCAGCCCCACTGCCTGGGTGGCAAGGGATTAAACTAAAAGGTGAATGAACCCTTTGATCAAAACCGTAATGCCCTTGTAGAGAAAAAAAAAAAAAAAAAAAGCCGTACTAAAAAGTCCCACTTGTATCTGTCTGATATATAAAGTAATAGAAGGAGATTGTATGTGTGTGAGTGTGTGTGTGTGAATCATGAACGCTCCCGAGGACACACTACCTCCTAATATAACAGCACATTCCTCCGTGAATTGGTTTGGCTGCTGCTGACAGCTGCAGAATAGCGAATGCTTCCCATTGCATCCTTAATGTGTTATGAAAAGCATTATAAAGAAGCAATGAACTAGAAGAATATAAAAAAATAAAATAAAGGAGATCGTCACAACACTTTGTTTTCATATCAGGATTTAAAGGTCACAGGACCGGAGAAGAAGAGATGCTCCACCGCAGATTCCCAGGTTATGGAGAGGATGACCATCTAAACTTTCATCCCTGAACCTTTAGATATTTAACCATTTCCACCCCCCTCATCTGCTCTTAACCCTTTCATTGCCAGAGCGGATTTGCTTTTTTTTGCACACGTTTAAAAAATAAATAATAAAAAAAAAACATACGGACCTTTCTGTATTCTTAAAGCCTTACTAAAGGAAATTTTTTTATTGTTTTAAAATATAGTTCTCACACATATGTTAACGAAAAACATCATTATTACTCTTTAAAAGATTACTGTACCTGTTTAAACGGACATTCATTCTTTATTCCGTCCGTCCTGGCTTTTCTTTCCCCTGACTTCCTGGTTTTGCGGTGCGCGTTCTTGTTGTCAACGTCACTGCCTAATGGGAACTACAGTTCCCATTAGGCTTAGCGGTTCGCGCATGCGCAGAAGCGATTTTTTATTTCCCAAGTGCGGCTGAGAACGAGCAAAGTTCTCATGCACACTTTAGCAGCGCTCCGCCCAAACCACCCCCAGTATACACCCCTTCACGCCCCTCTGCCTATATACATCAGCTTCTCCTCTCTCCTCCCTCACATATTCCCGCCTCCTCCAGCCCACTAACCATCGTCCACATGGTAAATATATTATAAATGTAAATAGAATGAATGAATATTTTAATTGAATACCGCACCATACAGTAGCTGAAATTCAGCCCCAGCGCCATGTAGTCAAGTTATTCAGGGTGAATGTCCATGGACCTCCTCCACGAATCTTTCTAAAGAATGCTATGTGTGCATTGCTGTACTAAAAATTGTGCAATACTCTGCAATACTGTTCTTTTAACTTGTGCAATAATCTTGCCTTAATAATTGCTTGCCTGAAAGCAAACTTTCAGATAGTGAGGAGGTGCTGGGGTGTTAGACACACCCACGATATCACAGCTCCTTGCAGTCTACACAGACGTACACAGCGTTCTGACGCAGAGCTGTAGTCTAACCAGAGGGAGCGAGCACGTTACTGACCACACGGAGAGGTTATCACTCTGTGAACATTTTCTTATCTACACAACCAGGAAGTGGGGAGAAATGACAAGACAGAACTCTAATTCAGTGGGAAAACGAACAAGCAGGAAATGAATACAGCACTGCAATAAGGTAAAGGAGGGTATATAGCTGATAAAAATGTTTCCTTTAGTGACCCTTTAACACTAAAACTTTAAAGCAGACTCTTACTGGCCCATAGGTAAATAAGTTGCCCATAGTTTTGGTGGCTTTACGGTTGAGTGTCTTGGAGAATTTACAGTACAGCGTCTTGGAGTTTTAGGGGAACTTATAGTTGAGTGTCTGAGTTTTGGGAACTTATGGTTGGGTGTCTTGAAGTTTTGGGGGGTTTAAGGTTGGGCGTCTTGGAGTTTTGGGGGAACTTATAGTTGAGTGTCTGAGTTTTGGGAACTTATGGTTGGGTGTCTTGGAGTTTTGGGGGGTTTAAGGTTGGGTGTCTTGGAGTTTTGGGGGGTTTAAGGTTGAGTGTCTTGGAGAATTTACAGTACAGCGTCTTGGAGTTTTGGGGGAACTTATAGTTGAGTGTCTGAGTTTTGGGAACTTATGGTTGGGTGTCTTGGAGTTTTGGGGGATTTAAGGTTGGGTGTTTTGGGGGATTTAAGGTTGGGTGTCTTGGAGGATTTAAGGTTGGGCGCCTTGGAGGATTTAAGGTTGGGCGCCTTGGAGTTTGGGGAATTTAAGCCTAGTACCCACGATTATTTTCTGATTGTGTGTACGGGCCTTTAGGGTTGAGTGTCTTGGAGTTTTGAGGGATTTATGGTTGAGCATAATGGAGTTTTCAGGAACGACGACATATGGTTTAGTATCTTGGAGCTTCGGGATCTTATGGTTGAGTGTCTTGGAGCTTCGGGATCTTATGGTTGAGTGTCTTGGAGCTTCGGGATCTTATGGTTGAGTGTCTTGGAGCTTTGGGGATTTAAGCCTAGTAAACACAATGATTTTCTGATTGTGCGTAGGAAAAAAAAAGGTTCCCGACCGTCTTACTGCGGCAGAATGGCTCCTCTGGGCAAAATCCCGTATGGGTACGTCCTTCCCTTTAGCGGCCACCAGAGGGGGCGAACCCATTGCGCGTTGCCGGCCACGCACGAGTGATAAATCGGGATTTGTGTATGTAAACGCACAAATCCCTGTGCCGTCAGGGAAAAGGAGCCATATCGTTTGTTCCTACCAAGTAGGAACAGCGATATGTCTCCTCTCCTAATCAATCCTATCCCTATACAGTTAGAACACAGTGAGGGGACACACAATTAACCCCTTTATCGCCCCCTAGTGTTAACCCCTTCCGTGCCAGTGACATTTATACAGTGATCAGTGCATTTTTATAGCTCTGATCGCTGTATAAATGTCAATGGGCCCAAAAAAGTGTCAAAAGTGTCAGATTTAGTGTCCCACTAAAAATCACAGATCACTGCCATTACTAGTAAAAAAAACAGCCATAAATCTTTCCCATAGTTTGTAGACAACTTTTGCGCGAACCAATCAATATCCGCTTACCAAAAATACGTAGAAGAATTTATATTGGCCTAAATTGAGGAAAACATTTTTATTTATTTTTTTAAACATTTGGGGGATATTTATTATAGCAAAAAGTTAAAAATATATATATATATATATTTTTCAAAATGTTTACTCTTTTTGTTTAACCCTTTCACGGCGAGCGTACGCACATATGCCTCCTTGGGTTTCAGGGTTTATACCGGGATGATGCCTGCAGCTGCCGTTGTTTAGAGCGGGCGGTTGGCTGTCCGGACATGTCGGAGGAGTGGGAGGGGACATCCCCCCCCTCCCGCCGCTCTGACTGGGCCTCCCGTCCCACCGGGAGACCCGATCCTCCATCCGTCGCTTGCAGTGTCCAGGGAGAGACTGAATCAAAGCCGTAAACAGCTTTGACGCAATGTAAACACGAAAGTGACGTCATGATGTCACTTCCGGATTTCTCGGCTGCCAATAGCACCAAATTAAAAAAAGTACACAGTATTAAGAATCGCCGTTTTCGGCGATCTGAATACTTTGAAGTGCAAAGGAGGGATCGGGGGTCTTTTAGACCCCCGATCCCTCCATAAAGAGCATCTGTCACAAGGGATGTTTACATTCCTTGTGACAGCAATAAAAGTGATCAAAATGTAAAAAAAAAAAAAAAAAACCCACAATATTATAAAAATAAATAAGAAAAAATAAATAAAAATTTGTTGAGCAAGCTTGCGGGGCGCTTTAAAAGAAAACACATATGGATGTCGCACCCACATATGAAAACGGTGTTCAAATCACACATGTGAGGTATTGCCGCGATCGTCGGAGCAAGAGCAATAATTCTAGCCCTAGACCTCCTCTGTAACTCTAACCTGGTAACTGTAAAAAAAGTTTAAAGCGCCGCCTATGGAGATTTTTAGGTACCGTAGTTTGTCGCCATTCCATGAGTGCATGCAATTAAAAAGCGTGACATGCTTGGTATCTATTTACTCAGTGTAACATCATCTTTCACATTATGCAAAAAAAAAAAAAAAAAAAATTGGGCTACTTACTTTTTACCTTTTAATTTTTTTTTTAATTCACGAAAGAAAATTTTTCCCAAAAAGTTGCGTTTAAAACACCGCCGCACAAATACTGTGTGACATAAAATATTGCAACAATCGCCATTTTATTCTCTAGATTCTCTGCTAAAAATATATATATAATGTTTGGGGGTAACGGATTTTAACTTGTAAACACCAAATGTCATAAATAGGCTTAGGCATGAAAGGGTTAAAGCGCCAAAAAAAAAAAAAACTAGTACAACACCACCAAAAGCAAAGGAAGCTCTATTTGTGAGAAGAAAAAAAAAAGGATGCAATAATTTTTTTTTGGGTACAGCGTTGCATGACCGCGCAATTGTCAGTTAAATTCACGGAGTGCCAAAATGTAAAAAGTGCTCTGGTCAGGAAGGTGGTAAAATTTTCCGGGGCCGAAGTGGTTCAAAAATAAAGATCATTTTAGGGCACACATACCCAATTTTCTGGGGTAAAATACAAAGGATACGGTTGTGCCGAGTAAATAGATCCCTAACACGTCAAGTCTTAGAATTGGCTGTACCCATTAAATGGAGACAAACTTCGGTACCTTATATTTTCTATAGCCCCCCCACAGGTCATCAGTTTAGAGTCAACCATGAATAATGGGCCTTGAATTACGGCTCTCACTCCGCATGTGCAATATGATGTAACATGTCGCAATCAATGGTTTTGTGTGTAGATGCCCCCAACATTTGTTAATGCGTGTAACGTGTGGTGGTGGGTTTAAAGTAGATCTATAGGCAAAACTTTTTTTTTTTGGAGCTTAGTTGGGGGCGGAGCGAAACACATTGGGGGCGTAGCCTGGCTGAGGTCGTCTTTCTCATACCACCATAGGACTCTGTGGGTGTGCGGCACCAGGGATCTTTCCTCTCTTCTTTCCAGTGACTACAGGAGCTGGGAGGAGCTACTATCCATTGCTGGCTCTGTTTCAGCCGATGTGGCATCACCCAAACTACTCCCCCATAGAGATCGAGCCTTAGTGGCACACTAAACAAACCGTTGATCACAATGAGCACCGCAGGGGGGACCAATGGAGCACACAGGGGGCCTAGGCAACAGAAGGAAAGAAGTTGGACAGGAGGAGCAGCGGGGTGGCATTTACTAGTACCTGTAAATGCCTTACCCCCTTCCCCTGCAGCAGCTTAAAGCTGGAAAGAGGCAGAGAA
Source organism: Rana kukunoris (assembly GCA_029574335.1). Lineage (NCBI taxonomy): Eukaryota > Metazoa > Chordata > Amphibia > Anura > Ranidae > Rana > Rana kukunoris. Next base: position 4,569,854 of record CM056057.1, on the reverse strand, counting down.
GCAAGCTTTCAGCTGCTGCGGAGGGGTACAACTACAGAGGTCGGCACTAGTAAATGCTGCCCCCCCCCCCACGTTACTCCTCCTGTCCAGGTTTCCCTTCCATATGCTGCCCAGATCCCTCTGCTAAACTGATAGGGCCCTTCCCTGTACAGGAGGACCGGTGGTACCCCTTTATCAGCGGCCCTGTTCAGGGATAAGATCTCTGGATTTGGTTCATGTATGAGGTTTACACATGGACTTACCTGTGCACTTTGCGTGATCTCTTCTCTTTCTTTCACAGTCATGTAAGCCAGTGCATCTGTAGGTTCCTTCTCACATGGATCGTGCAGGCCCGGCCCACCTAGAAACACAGAAGATTTATAAGGGTTGAACTCAGATTGGTTAATATTAATATAAAGAACTCAAAATCCTTCAAACTCAATGAAAACGAATAGAAGGTACAGTGACTGCGACCACAAGCATTATTTACGAATTTCCTCTTCAAAGGAGCACAATGGAAAGGCTATTCCCATAGTTGAATAGTTGCCCATAGTTTTGCCGGATTTACGGGTGATGGTCTTGGTGGATTTAAGGTTAAGCGTTTTTACAGTTTAGTGTCTGAATTTTGGGAACCTATGGTTGAGTGTCTTGAAGTTTTGGAGGATTTACCATTGAGTGTCTTGGAGCTTTGGGGATTTAAGCCTAGTACACACGATTTTCTGATCATGTGTATGGGCCTTAGGGTTGAGGGTCTTGGAGTTTCAACAGATTTATGGTTGAGCATAACAGAGTTTGGGGGGCTTATGGTTGAACATCTTGGAGTTTCGGGGGATTTATGGCAGAGCATCTTGGAGCTTTGGGGAGGGGGGGGACATATGGTTTAGTATCTTGGAGTGTTGGGAACTTTTGGTTGAGTGTAGAGGAGTTTTGGGGGATTTATGGCAGAGCATTTTGAAGTTTTAATAACTTATGATTGAGTGTCTTGGCGTTTTGGGGGATCTAAGGTCAAGTGTATTGGGAGTTTTGGGGGATTTATGGTCAAGTGTTTTGGATCTTTATGGACTTTATGGCCGAGTGCCTTGGAGCTTTGGGCGATTTAAGCCTAGTACACATGATGATTTTTGTATGATTTTCTGACCGTCTTGGAGTTTTGAGGGATTTATGGTCAAGTATAATGGGGTTTTGGGAGATTTATGGCAGAGCAACTTGGAGCTTGGGGGGGGGGGGCATATGGTTTAGTATCTTGGAGTGTTGGGAACTTATGGTTGAGTGTAGAGGAGTTTTGGGGGATTTATGGAAGAGCATTTTTGAGTTTTGAGAACTCCTGGTTGAGTGTCTTGGCATTTTGGAGGATTTAAGGTCAAGTGTTTTGGATCTTTGAGGAATTTACGGCCCAGTGTCTTGGAGCGATTTAAGCCTAGTACACATGATGATTTTTGTATGATTTTCTGATCGTCTTGGGAGTTTTGAGGGATTTATGGTTAAGTATAATGTAGTTTTGGGGGATTTATGGCAGAGCAACATGGAGCTTTGGGGGGGGGGGGCATATGGTTTAGTATCTTGGAGTGTTGGGAACTTATGGTTGAGTGTAGAGGAGTTTTGGGGGATTTATGGAAGAGCATTTTTGAGTTTTGAGAACTCATGGTTAAGTGTCTTGGCGTTTTGGGGGATTTATGGTCAAGTGTATTGGGAGTTTTGGGGGATTTATGGTCAAGTGTTTTGGATCTTTGGGGAATTTACGGCTGAGTGTTTTGGAGCGATTTAAGCCTAGTACACATGATGATTTTTGTATGATTTTCTGATCGTCTTGGCGTTTTGAGGGATTTATGGTTGAGCATCTTGGAGCTTTGGGGGGACATATGGTTTAGTGTCTTGGAGTTTTGGGAACTTATGGTTGAGCGTCTTGGAGGATTTACGGTTTAAGTGTCTTGGAGTGACTTATGGTTGAGCGTCTTGGAGCTTTAGGAACTTATGGTTCAGTGTCTTGGAGTTTTTATGGTTCAGATTTTTGAGGGAATTTACGGTTCAGTGTCTTGGAGTTTTGGGGAATTACATTCAAGTGTTTTAGAGTTTTGAGCGATTTAGGTTTGATGGTCTTGGGAGTTTTGGGGGACTTACTCCGAGTACACATGATAAGATTATCAGACGAATGATCGTCCGTTTTTTTTTTTTTCCACGCTAGTCTTCCTTATCGAAAATGTAGAGTACAAAAGTAAAGTACAAAGAATTTTTGGATGAAAACTGTACTGATTAAACAAAAAGCCTACGATTTGGTATCATACGAGAAAATATTTTCCTGTTTGTCTCTTCGGGAAAAATTTCAGACGAAAGCTGTATACTAACAATCAGATTAACGCATGATCGTTTCGAAAGCGGTATTTTTTTGTATGATTTTCTGATCGTGTGTACGGGCCTTTAGGGTTGAGCGTCTTGGATTTTTAGGGTATTTATGGCTGAGCATATTGAAGTTTTTGGGGATGTTTGGTTGAGCATTTTGGAGTTTTGGGGGATTCTTGGTTCTGCCGACATAGGTTAGAGAGAGTTCATAGTTTTATCAACCTTTGATCAAAGTCTACAGGGGGAAATGGGTAATCCATGGATCCGAGATTTTCTTTGAATTTGACCATGTTGTAGAAGTCCTGCCATCAATATTTTGGTTGCTAGGGTCCAATGTAATTTAGATTTGAATTTCTTTTATTGATTTTGAATAGCTTTAGTAATTGTTTGTTTCCTGGTCATCGGGACATCATGGGGATAAATGTATATTTTCTGAGGCCTTCAGGTTTTAAGTTCAGTGCTTCGCAAGGGTTTTTTAACAATCCCCCAAAACTCCCAGGCGCTCAACCAGTTTTCTTCAAATTACCCCACTAAATGGCCATATTTCCTTGCACCTCAATACCATTCCCTCCCCACTATCAGAGAACAACCTCCGAGGAATTTTAGGTGCTTTCACTCCAAAGTGGTCTTACCAGGCAGAATGATGCCCCACGCCAAGCACTCCATCACTCTCCGTAATGCTTCTCCGGCGCCCAGCGGCCTATTACAAGTTCCCAGTGCTTTTTCACATATGAGTTCTAGCGGCTGAGAGAAATAAAGAGTCAAAAGGTGAGTCTATTTAAAAGGCCGCCAATAAAAAATAGTACTCAAGTATAAGCCAAGGCACCTAGTTTTACCACAAAAAAAAAGGGAAACGTATTGACTCGAGTATAAGCCTAGGGTGGGAAATGCAACAGCTACTGTAAGTGGAAAAGAGGGTCAACAATGCCCATTTGCAGCCTCACTGTGCTCACCTGCAGCCTCACTGTGCTCACCTGCAGCCTCACTGTGCTCACCTGCAGCCTCACTGTGCTCACCTGCAGCCTCACTGTGCTCACCTGCAGCCTCACTGTGCCCATCTGCAGCCTCACTGTTCTGCCTCACTGTGCCCCATCTGCAGCCTCACTGGGCCCCATCTGCAGCCTCACTGGGCCCCATCTGCAGCCTCACTGTGCCCCATCTGCAGCCTCACGGTGCCTGCAGCCTCACGGTGCCCCATCTGCAGCCTCACGGGGCCCCATCTGCAGCCTCACGGGGCCCCATCTGCAGCCTCACTGTGCAGCCTCACGGGGCCCTCTGCAGCCTCACTGTGCCCATCTGCAGTCTCACTGTGCCCATCTGATCTCCCGTGTACCTCCATGATGCTACAGTCGTCTGCGACCATCCACTGTAACAAAAGCCTCGTCTCCTCCTTGTCCGTGATGGACAGAACACTGATCCCAGCATTGTATCAGTGTTCCATCTATCACAGACGAGGAGGCGGCGGGGCTTTGTTACAGTGGATGGCCGCCGACTGCAAGAACAGTGGGACTTGAGTATAAGCTGAAGGGGGCTTTTTCAGCATCAAAAAATGTGCTGAAAAAAGTTGGCTTATACTCGAGTATATACAGTAAAAAAAAAAAGTATTTACAACAATAGCAATAAAATAGGTTAAGATGCAAAAGGAAACGGGGTTCGGTTTGGCATCTTACAATTCAGGCCAACAACTTTCATTGTAAAAATATTATCTGAGCATTTTCTAAGAACTAACACCATGCAAGATGTCCCCACCACATTCCACACTCACCCATCCTTTCAGCTGGGTCCAGGTCGGAACTCTGTTGCACAAATCTCGAAGAATACGCAGCACAATTACACAAGATTTTAATCCGTTTGCTCTCGCCTGGAATAGACAAAATGGTTTCCAATCCTGCTTCTGTGTTCTTTTTCTTTACCCCCAAAATCTACAGCGGCCTCAGACAGATTCTTTAAAATATGATTACTGAGTAGTAGACTAACTTCATGCAAAGAAAAAAAAACTACAGAACGGCATAACATCCATGTTTAGAGAAAAAGGTCAGGTTTTAAACTTAAAAGCTTCACGTAAAAGATTGCTTTTGTAGCCTCATGATCATGATATACCAGCTAACACGCTACACCTAAAAAATAAAAATATATAAAAAAATAAAAATATATAAATATACAGTACAGACCAAAAGTTTGGACACACCTTCTCATTCAAAGAGTTTTCTTTATTTTCATGACTATGAAAATTGTAGAGTCACACTGACGGCATCAA